>QUSF01000100.1:754855-885498 GCA_003676055.1 Chloebia gouldiae | reverse complement strand
AGCCCGCTGCACCCCCAGCCTGGTTGCCCCCTCCCAAGCCCCCCAGTTTGGTTCTCCAAGCCTCGTCCCTCCCCCTCAGCCCCGGTTTGCCCTCCCCCAGCCCTGCTTGTCCCCCAGCCCAGCTCCCCCTCCCCATGGTGCTCCAGACCCCTCTCTCAGGACTGGGGGACCCCCGGCCCAGCTGCTGTTGGGGGTCCTGGGGTGCAGCCGGGGGTCCCAGGACCCATCTGTGAACACCCACAAAGGCACCCAGGTCCCCCCGAACCCCAGAGGGGGCCAGTGCAATTTGTGAACACCCCCTCGAGGAAGGGAACGTGTTGGCACCCAGCACCACGTGAGCCCGTGGGAAGAGCCACCAAACTGCAAACAGGCTTTATTTCCTTCTTCCTTCTAAAATTTACTCACAAATGTGATTTCTGGGGGCAGCAGCATCACTCAGGTGCTCAGCTTCAGACCTGCAATGGTGGAAAAACTCCATCTGCAAAATCACACTGAAAAATCACACTGAAAAATCACACCTGCAAACCACTCACATTGAAAAATCACACTAAAAAAATCCCATCTGCATTTTTTTTTGCCTCCCTTTGAGGGATCCACACCCCCGCACATGTCTGGGAGTTACAGCACCGGGAGGAAAACTGACCCTGGAGACTCCCAAGGTCACCAGCACCGTGATCAGATGAGCCTATGGGACTTTCCAGCTTTACATGCTCATAAAAGGCCTCTCTGTGACTAGAGACAAATTTATGGCTATTCAACCAAATAAAGACAAGGATGGAAATTAATCCAAGAACAAGCATTACCTGTGGCTGCTTCCTTGAAGCCCCTGACACAGGAGCAGCTCCCAGTCCCAGCACTGGCTCCAGTGCCCCATCACACTCATCCCACAGCTCAGGAAAAGGGTGGGGGGAAAAAATCCCTCTGGCTGCATCTGGGACATGGCACTGCCCGTCCTGCTGCGGCTGTGTGAGCCCCAGTCCTGCTGCCAGCAGTGCCAAGGCAGGGGCTGAGGGCTGGGCAGGGGACGGTGGGACCCCCATGGCTCTTGCGAAGCTGCTGCGATGCCATGGAGTGAAATCCTCCAGGATCCCCCTGCCCTGACCATGGAAAATTCCTCAAGTGGCTGCAAAGCTGATGGCAGCGAGGGGGAGCTGGGGGCTGAATCCAGGGGTCCTCCCTGGTCCCCAGCAGAGAAAGTTGGAGAACCCAGAGCTGGCAGTGGGGGTCCATGGGGGCCAGCTCTCGCTCCTGCCTGGGGATGGCAGCTGCAGCCATCAGGAAAGGCTGGGCAGGAGGAAGGAAGGAAGGCACAGAGGTCTTGGAAAGGCACCGGGATCTGCCTCCAGCTGCATCCCTGAGCGGCTGAGTGAGGACTGAGTTTGCCTGGATCCACCCATCCCTGTCCAGACTCTGCAACCCTAAAACAGCATCTCCTGCTCAGTCATTCTGGGGGCAGTGAGTTCACCAACACAGGGCGTCCCCTCTCCTCATGACCCACCCCTGCAGGGCTCCAATCCCACTGCACACAGAGAGGCATGCAAAAGTGAGAACAATGCTTAAAATCATAGAACAGTTTGGGTTGAAGGGACCTTAAAGCTCATCTTGCTCCATCCCCTGCCATGGGCAGCTGATCCGAGCAACCTTTTCCTTGACAGGGAAACTGCTGCCCAGGGTGAACTATAAATACAAAGATAATTTTAATTAATTTATTTATTTCTTTACACATAACTGAAAGTGATGTTACAGTACATAAGTTATTTACAACTGTGCAGTAATGTGTTGCAAAATAAATTATCTAGAAGGCAGCAAAAGTACATTGTTAATGTATATAAAAACTGTACAGCATTTATGGGATACAATTTTTCTTTATATGAGTATTGGCTCTGTAGTGTTTTCAAGTTATGTTCTCAGAAAGAGAAACGAAATGCCCAAGATTAAAGGAAAAAATATATAAACCACGTGGATTTTACTCCATTAAAAACACAGTTGGCAAAGTCCTTTCTCTGCGTCGCCGTCTCCCCGGCCGTGCCGCCCCGGCGGCTCCTCTGCCCGTCCCCAGCGGCTGCTGCGGGGCCGCCGGCACATCCCGGAGCTCTCCTCGCTCCGGAGCCGCCGCTGCCCAACTTGGACACTGTCCTTTTTGTTTCTAATTGGTTTTCTTTTTTTTTTTTTGTGATTTTTTTTGTAGCATTTTTTTTTTGTTTTTTAGACATACCCATGATGGAACGAGAAACTCAAACACCCCCCCCTCCCCCCATGGTTTCCTACTGCAGCTTCTCCGAGAGGAGATCCGCGCCCGGTGGAAAACAGAGAGCTGGAAATCACGGTGTTCACAAGTACATGGTTCACGTGGTTGCTGGCCCCGCTCAGCAGCTTCTGCAACACACACACGGTGTCCTTGGCCTCGTCCCTCCGCCTCGGCCAGTCCCGGGGCCGCTGAGCGCCCGCTGCCCGCGCTGCCCGGAGCCTCCCCGCCGCGGGCGCCGGCGGGAAGGAGCTGTGCCCGGCCCGCTGCCCCGCGGCAGTCCGGAAGCGAGGGACACGTCGTGAAGAAAGTGCAATTATTTTTCTTATTGTTTTGTTTTCTGCCGATAGCTGCTTCCTCCTCCTCTGACCAGGGATTCATCAGCAAGCGGTTAAGGGTGAATGTGAGCTCGACCGCCCGACCTCGGAGCGCTCCCGTCCTTGCCAGTGTTCAGAGATGTCTCCTGGGCTGGAACTGTCATGCCGGCAAGAGCACAAAGTCATCGTTCACGTCGACCATTGGCACATAGAACGAGGGCACCTCGTTCACGCAGAGGGATTTGTGCCCCGCGGGGTCCAGCTCCTGCACCTTCAGCTGCCACTCCATCCTCTGCACCGCGTTCAGGGCAGCTGCTTCGTGCTGCTGTCGCATGAGCAGGCATGTCTGCATTGGGAAACAACAAGGGGACACGAGGGCTGAGTGGCAGGCAAAGGCAGGGCCATGCAGCCACTGTGGGCACGGTGTTAAATGCAGCAAGGGGTGCCACACACAGGACACCTGGATCTGGAATCTCTGCTGAGCCCAGCTCCAGCAGGAGCCGAGGCAAACCCGAAAGTTTGGGTTTGAAAGGCGTGTCAGCACTCCAGAGCATCCACTCCCATGCAACGCTGCACCGATAATCTCTGGACACCCACTCGGTGCTGGAAACCACTAAGGCAGCTCCCAGGCTCCAGCCACAGGCAGAACCCTCCTGGAATGTCCCTGCCTGGAGCTCTCACAGCTCTCACCTTCATCCGGTCGTACTTGTCATCCACGTCCTGCAGCCAGGAAATGAACTGTCGCGCGTTGAAACGGTCTCTGACCGATTTGTTTTCATCTCCCTAAGGACAGGACAGCAAAGGGAGGGATTAGTTTTGTACTTTGAGCAGTTACAGGTCTCACAGACCATATTCAAGCCCCTCCTGGGGCACACACTCCTCAGAACCGTGGTGCCTGCAGGGAGGGAGGATGGACATCATTGCTGCCAGCTGCTCCTGCAGCCCTTTCCAGGGATTCAGCTTCAGGAGGGAATGCACCCAAGTGCACATACTCCCTGTTTCTCCTTGCTTTGCAGGGAATCTGTCCATGTCAGCCCATCACGGCTCCTGCACCTCTCTGACTCCTTCAACTGACGCCAGGAAAGCAGCAGCACAGACACTTGGCTGGGAAATGCCGACGGATAAATCAGAGCTCCTGGATCGATACACACCTTGCTAATAAATCCCAGGATGCTGTCCCTGCCCAGGATCCCTCCTGCAATGCAGCAGTGTCATGTTTCTCAACCCTTCCTTCCACAGGAAGAGACACCCCAGAGTGTGAAGGAAACCTTTCCAGTGTGCAGATGATCCTGACCAAGAAGGATGGAGGGACCCAAGACTCACTGATAAAGCTGAGCCATCTCTGCTTCTAACAGACATGAACCCCCTGTATCCCATATTCAATTAGACAATTAGACAAATGATGTTCCAAGTCACAGAATAATTTGGACTGGAAGGGACCTTAAAGTCCTTCTTCCACCTCCTGCCATGGACATCTTCCACTATCCCAGGTTGCTCAAAAAGCATCCAACCAGATCTTGGACACTTCCATGGATAGAGCAGCCACAGCTGCTCTGGGCACCCTGTGCCAGGGCCTGCCCACCCTCTCAGGGAACAATTCCTTCCCAATATCCCATCTAACCCTGCCCTCTGGAGGAGGTGACATCTTGCACCTGTGTGCCATGGTGGGAGACCTGAGCAAGGAGAGCTTTAGTAACTCCTGCCTCCATGCTTCCCTCCATCCCTCCAGAAAAGCCCATCTCCCTCAGGGTCTTGCAGAGCCCCTGAGGCCCTTCCTCACCAGTGAGCCAGGCACTGACCTGATTTTCCAGAGGCATGTTGTACACCTCGGAGTCCAGCAGCATGGTGCAGGCACTGAAGGGCACGGCCTGGTTGGCAATGGTCCTCGCTGCCCGGCAGTGCACCCTCAGGATCTCCTGCTCGCAGGAGACGATGAGCTTCTCCTGAGGAAGAGCAGAGCAGTGAGTGTGGCAGCCTCAGCCTCGCCAGCAGGGGAAGTTCAGGGCCAGCTGGAGTGTTTCCTTACCCGCTCTATGCTGTGCTGCAGCCGCAGCTTGCCCCGCACGGCCTCCTGCTGCTTGAAGAGCTCCTTGAGCGGCTCTGCGAGCGACGGTGGCGGCGCGATCTGCGGGCACAGGCAGGGGTGAGAGCAGGACCTCTGTGGGGCACAGCCCGGGGGCTGCCTGCCCCCCAAAATGTGTGCTGGCCACAGAGGGGCAAGGACATCCCATGGGGTGCCTGTGGAGACCGTGGAGAAGCTCTGCCAAGGACAAGGTCCTGCCAGGGTTCAGACTCAGTGAGGGTGAGGACTTGGCAAGAACAACCAGAGCCTGACCTGCCCTCATGCTGCAGGGCAGGGTGTGCAGCAAGGAACGGAGCCTGGTCACACTGACCCTTCTCCTCCAGCCTGGAGCCCAGATTTATCACCTGCAGCACCAAGTTTATTGATGTGTTTGTATTAGCGAGGCTGTTTCTGCAGCACAGCAGTGAAATGCTGACCCCAGTGCCAAGTCAAAGAGCAGAGCTTGAGAAAATGATGGCAGGAGTTAAGAGCCATCTTTTTCCCATGTTCCAGGATCATTATCCCGTACTACACTGCTGTAAGAGCAGTTTTACCTTCCAGCCTCAGATCCAGTGGATTCATACAAACTTTGCTCTAAAGCCTGACCAAACCTCAGGTGCCTCAGCACAGCCCAAGGTCTTCTCTGCAAAAATGCAGCAACTCAGGGGCTGCATTTACCACACAGCCAGGCACTTAGCCAGACTCAGGTTTGGTGTCATATTCTAAAGGCAGGTTGGGGCACGTTGACATTGCAAGGTGGTGACAAGGCATGGGGACAACTTGGATGTGTCTGTAACAGTGAGGGGGGGACAGCCCCCTAGTCTAAAGAGAGAAGACGACTCACCACTGGAATATGGAGCTTGCTTAGGGGTTTTCCATCCAACAGGTAGGAGCCTGTGTAAGTGACATACTCAGCGTAGCACTGTGGAGCTTGGGGAGTAATGTAGCACAGGATTTTCCGCTTCTCCTCAATCTTCTTCCTGATCTGGAGGTACTCGAAGTAGGGGTTGGACCTGTCGCTGTGGTAAGGTTCGATGTCGTCCAGTTTGATGGCATCGACGATAGCTGCCAGTGTCTGCTGGATCATCTCCCTCGTCTGCTGGGTGGACGTGTTGATCTGCTGCTGCAGCTGCTGGTTGGAGCGCTGGAAGCGGCGCTTCCGCGGGTGCTGAGCCTGGGAATCGTCCTCCTCCGTGATGCGGCCTTTGGCACGCGTGACGGGCGCCGAGACGGGAGGAAATTCCTTCTCGGATGCGGCGGCGTTCTGCTTGTTTTGATTGGCGAGCATCTGAGCCCGGTTCCTGGTAATCCGCTGAGGAATCTCTTCTATTTTGGGTGGTTTGGGAGCCTCTGCTACTGGTTTTTGTACTGGTTCCACGATTTCTGCTTGAGCATTGCCGGGAGGCGCGTCCGCCTGGGATGGCGGGGCCTGGCTCCCACCACGGGCCGCGGCACCGTCCTGAGGAACGCCGGCCTCGGAGCTGGCCACGGGCACAGGACAGGGCTGGGAGTTGCCCTCTGCCACCCCACCAGCCAACGCCAGCTCCTCGTGCACGGCCTCCACCTCTTTGCTCTCTGCCTGCGCGGGCTCGGATGGTGTCTGCTGGAACACCTGCGCTTCCGAGTCCTCTGCTGCCTTCTCCTCAGCTGCGTTCAGCGCTTCTGAGGCAGCTTCTTGTGTGGCCACTTCTGGTTTCTGCTCCTCTGCTGGTGGCTCTGTGTCCGTGGGCAGGGTGGCCGCTGCCTGGCTGGCCGGCGGCTCCTCCGGCTCACCGGACGCTATCACGGACGTGCCGGCTTTGATGATCCCAGTGCTCGGTTCTGGAGCTGCTGCTGGGCTTTCCTCCACCGCTTCTGCCTCGGTCATCTCCGTCTCTGCAACGTCCTTAGGTTGGAGTGGCAGCTCTGGGAGTGAGAAGGGGCCAAGGTCCAATTCATCCTCGGTGTTGGTGAAGGGGTCGGGCCACGTCACCGCCTCCTCCGCATTCGCAGGTGCTGCGCTGTTGCTTTCCAAATAGTTGTTTTCTGGTGCAGCAATGACTTCGGCCTGAGGTTCTGCTGGCACACACGGGGGCTCTGGAGGGATCTCTGGTGCTTCTTCTGGAAGAGGCTTGCAGTTGTTGAAGAAGGTGTCTAACCTAGTAGGGGACATGTATGGAGCTTGCTCTTCAGCATTTGCAATTTCTCCTGGAACTGCTTCCTCAGCATCCTCCTTGACTTCCTCCAGCCTCGGTTCAGACACTGACAGAGGGTACGAGATGGGAGAAACGGGGTAGGAAGTCTCTGTGGGAATGAAGGCTACTGGTGCGGGATGAATCGGCTCTAGGGAACAGAGCGGAGGTTTAGGGGACTCGGAAAACCTCTGGGGAGATTTCATCAGAAGCTCCGAGCCCATGGACCAGGTGACAGAGTGCTCTGCGGGGTTGCCCATGAGGCTGGGAGGAATGGCATTGTCCGGGTTTCGGGAAGGAGGGTTATCCCAGTCTATGTTGTTTTGTTCGGGCATTCCCGAACTAAAATGGTTTTCTTCGATGGGTGGCAGGTAGGTGGATTCTGGTGGCATGATGGAGGCAGTGGCTTGCTGCTCCTCTGTGGTATCCAAGGGCATGCCGATGTCGGGGGGAAGAGCACTTTCCACTGAAGGAGCCAGCAACTCATCCCTGTGCGAAGGGGAGGATTTTGCTTGTAAACCAGAAAAGACACTTTCAGGAGACTGGGCGACCCCGCTGACGGCTCCCGGCGTGCAGTGCAAAGCTTCCACTTTGGGTGAGGAAACTCCATAATCCGGGGAGTAATACCCAGGAGACAAACACTGGAACTTCTCAGCAGGAACAGAGGGAAGGGGAACTTTCTCCTCCATTAAATGCTGCACAGGAGAGTCATAATTTGATGTTGCTGGGACACTTTGCTGTCTGAAAAACTTATCTCCAACAGTGAATTCCTCTTCGGGCGCTCTCCTGATATCCACTGAGATGGAACGGTAGAGGTTTGAGGAGGGAATGGTGCGAGTCGGGGTCTGACTGGGATTCTCGGGGATTCCGCTGGGAACATTGGTGTATCTGTCGAAGAAGGAAGGAGAGCAGGCGTTCATGGACATGGTGGAGATGGGCAGCGAGTGCTGAGAGTCTGCACACTCAAACATCAGGTCCGTGTAGTCCTCGTTGCTGCACGACGGAGTCCTGGGCGTCTGCATCACCTCCTCGTAGCTCGGGCAGGACACGACGGATGCCGGGGTCGGGACGCCCGTGGGCCGGTTCTGATCTGGCCTGGGAGATGCTGGGAGGATCTCCTTCAGCTGAGGACCTGTGATCCAGTCCTTGGAGTCTGTCCCCACAGCAGGCTGTGCCTTGTTTTCTGGTGACAGGATAGGAGTTAGGGGACCCAACTCTTTGAGTTTCTTGTCCTTCAGCTGCGTGTCCAACGTTAGCGGCTTCTTGGTTGGCAGATCCAGGCTCCTTTTGCGCACATCCTCTGAGCTTTTAAGTTTGTCCTTTAACTTGGGGTCTCCAGACCTGTGCCGCATTTTCTCCATCTGCTTCATTCTCTCCTTGTGCCTTTTGTGGCGTTCCTCGATCTCCAGGTCTTTCTGGCTCAGCATCCTTTCAAAGCTGGTCATCATCAAATCACCATCTCCCAGAAGTTTCTCCCTTGGCCTGGCATCCTTCTTGCCGCTGTCTTTGGAAAGGGTTATTTTTTCATTCCCATTGCTGATTTTTATGGACTCTGATTTGTCTTTGTCTTGATTCTCCTTAAGCTTCTCCTTCAGTTTGGTTTCACCAAATTTGAGGTTGTCTTCCTTGGATTTATCTTTAAAGGTGGTAACTTGAGTCCCGTCCTTATCTTTGAGTGTTGACTTTGGCTCATCTTTGTGATGTTTAAAGAAACCATCTGTGTGTTTGTCCCTATGCTTTTCCTTTTCCTCCTTCCATTTTTCCTTGTGTTTATCCCGCTTCTTTTTCTCTTTAGCTGTGCTGATGGTGCTGGAACTGTAAGTCTTTTCTTTCTCCGCCTTCTTTGAAAGCTCTCTTTCAGAATCATTTTTATCCTTCTTTTCAGAAAATAAGTAATCAATGCTCTTCTCTGGTTCCTCATCAGCGTCTGCCTTCATGTTGTAGGAAGAGCCAAAAGCCTCTCCATCCACAGAGAAATCCTTTTCATAATGAGTGGAATCCTTCCTGCTGCTGGAGTCCTTGAATTCTTCTGATTTTTCCTTTTTCTCTGTCTTCTCTTTCTTTGCTTTTTCCTTCTCGTGACTTTTCTTTGAGGAAGATGAGGAATGTCGGTGCCTTTCCTTCTCCTTGAGCTTGTCCTGAAGGCAGGGTAAAGGGAGAGAGTCCTTAAACTTTTCTTCAGCAGCATCAGTGAGAGAGAGGTTAGAAGACTCGAAGAGGCTGGTGAGTCCTGGCTCTTGCCCTCTGTCCGTGAAGCTGTCAGAGGAGATCTCACTGATTTTGTCATTGGAGTCATCCCTGTAGTCATTCAGAGCCTCCTCCTCCAGTTTCTCCAGCAGGCTCTTCTCCGACTCCCCTCCTTTTGAAGACTTCTTCTCTTTGGAATGCTCCTTATCCGGCTTCTCCTTATGTTTGCTTTTCACCTTGTCATCACTGGCGTGTTTCTTCTCAACCTTTTCTGGGAGCTTTTGCTTGTTTTTCTTCTCCTGAGTGGAATCTATAGACATTCTTTCCTTTCTGTCCTTATACTTCTCACTGGAGTCTTTATCTTTCTTCTCTTTGTGTTTCTCAAAGGAACTCTTCTCCTTCTTCTCCTTTCCCCCTTCCGATGTTCCTTTGTCCTTTTTCTTCTCCTTGGACTCCTTATCCTTCTGCTTCTCCGAGTGCTGCCGGTCGGACGAGTACTTGCGGTGCTTGTCGGGGTAGAGCTCCTTCTCGGCCGCCGCGCCGTCGTCCTTGTCCTGCAGACTGTCCAGGCGATGCACCTCGCTGCCGGCCGAGTCGCCGACCTTGAACCCGCTCAGGCTGTAATCGTCCCTCTCGTCCTCGCTCTCGTCCGTGAAGATGTCAGCGATGCTGTACCAGCTCTTCTCCTTGCCTTTCTTCTCATCCTTCTTCTCGGAGAAATCATCTCTGTCTGTGGAAAAGTTTTTCTCTTTCTTCTCCTTCACCTGGTCGAAGGAACTCTTCCTCTCCTTGTCTTTGCTGTGAAGATCCTTGTATTTCTCCTTAGTTTCTTTCTTCTCTTTAAAACTCTTTTCTAGTTCTTTGTCCTTCAGGATTTTCTCTGGAGCAGCTTTTTCATTTTTCTCCTTGTCGCCTTCTTTGGATTTTTCCTTGTATTTTTCTGCCTTCACCTTTTCTTTTTTTTCTTTATCAGGAGCATCTTTCTTCTCCTTTTCTTTCCCAGAATGGTGCCTCTCCCAACTCTCCAGGGTTTTGCCACTGAACTCAGGGTCAGACTTATCCTTGAAGAATGTTTCACAGCCGTATTCCTTGAAGTCATCTCGATAGGGTTCCTCCTGCTTTGTCTTGGGATCTTTTCTCTCTTTAGAGCCGTCAGAGGAATCTTTTCTGTCTTTGTTGGTTTCACCTGTGTCTTTTTCTTTCCTCTCCTTGCCAGTCTCCACAGAATCCTTCCTTTTCTTATCCTTTTCAGGTAAATAACTGGGAGTAACTTTGTGTCTGTCTGTTTGGTCCTTTTTCTTCTCAGAGCTTTTCTCCACATAATCCCTCTCCTTCTTCTTTAGGAAAGTGTCCTTTTCATTCCGCTTCTCGTTGTATTCCTTCTTCTCTTTAATTTTATTTTCCTTTTTCTTGTCTTTAATTTCCTCTTTCACAGGTTCTATGATTAGCTTTGCCACGGTGTCATTTTTAATCTCCCTGAAATCTGTTATTGGAGAATCCCAGCTGTCCTCACCCTTGAAATCGAAGGATGAATCAGAGGACAAGTCTGAAAACCACCTCTCCTGCTGATCGTCCGAAAGGCTGAACTTCGTGTCCTCGCTTTCGGCAAATTGAGTTTTGTTATTAAACTCATCAAACCCAGACTCGTCCCTGTAAAGTTTTTCTTTTTTGCATTTTTCCTTCTCCTCCTTGAAGGATTTTTCTTTCTCTAGTTTAGAAACCTTCTCCTCCTTCAGCTCATTCTTCTTCTCAGATTTGGACTGCTTGTCCTTTGACTTCTTTTTTCTCTCCTCCTTGTGTATTCTTGGCTTCTCCTCCTTGGGAGATTTCTCCTTGACAGGTTTCTCTTTTTCTGATTTACTCAATCCTTCTCTGAAGGATTTGCTCAGGTCTTTACTACCATCTTTGATTTTTCTTAATGATTTCTCCTCTTTTGAGGATTTTCCAGTCTCATCTTTAAACAACCACTCCTTCTCCTCTGCTTTACCTTTGGGGAGCTTTTCCTCCTTCTTACCATGTTCCCGATCGTGCTTTAACACTTTCAACTTGTTTTCAACTGGATTTTCTGTCTCTACTATCAAGCCTTTCTCAGGCTTTTGTTTAGAGTCCTCAAACTCAAAAGAAAATGTTTTGATTATTTTAATGTCTTGACTGATGGGACACTGTCCCTTCTCCTTGTTTTTATGTTTGTGTTTTGTTTTATGCTTTTTAACAACCTTCCCCTCCTTGTCCAGCTTTGGAATTGCTCCATCCACATTGCTATGGAATGAATTCTTTTTCTCAGAAACAGTGTTGTGGGGGGTGTTTTTCTTTTTGTGCTCTGGTTTCTTCCTGACTGGCTTTAGTGACTCTAAGCTCGAGTCCTCGGACGAGTAGTCTGACTCGCTCGTCAGCCTCGTCCTGGTGGAGTCCGATAGGGAACTGACATCTGACCAAGCTGGAGAAGATATGGTTTTCCAATTGTCCGTCCTCCAGTGCTTGGAGTGCTGTTCAGTAAGACTGGGATTATGTTTCTGGGATGCTAAACTCCCATGTGAAGAGGTCGATGAGGCAGACAGAGAGTTAAACAAGGAGGATTCCTTTAGCACTAGCCTTGAGTCCTTTACACAGCTAGAGCTCTGTAGAGAGTCTCTATCATCCTCCTCACTCTCCACGTTTTCACTCTCTGATTCAGAGGAACAAAACTTGTCATTTTTTTTGCCAAACCGAACCTCTTTGCTTTTTGTCTCCTTCTTCCGCTTCTTTTTTACTTTGCTTTTCTCCTTGGGCGCCTTGGCGCTGGCGGGCTCCCGAATTTTGCTGCTGGGCAATATGGAGTGGGTGGAGAGGCGCAGCTTCTCCCCCGTGCCCACGGCCACGCTGGTCTCCTCCTCGTCCGAGCTGTCCGACAGGATGCGGTGGGCAGCTTTCTTTGGTGTAATTGTGTTATTTTTAGTATAAGTTTTCACTTCCATTTTGGGTATGGAAATGAAACTATTTGCTTTAGTCTCTTTTCTGTAATCCTTTTTCAGCAAATGTTTGTCATCGACCGGTGGGACCCGGTCCTGCTCATCATCCTCATCAAATTCATACTCATCCTTCACCGGGGTGATGGTTTTGGGGGGCTCCTGGGCCTTGGGCTTGTGCTTCAAACCCTTCTCAAACTCTGAGTCTGTGTTATTGCCATCAACGGAGCTGGAGGGAGCGAAGGAAGGGGCGTCCTCCTCTTCTGAGGTCTCTGCAGAGAGAGAAAAGCATGTTAAGGACTGCTAAGGGTTCTGGGGAGGGAACATCATTGGTCTCCTGCACACACCCACCCCTGCAAACATCCCTGATGCCCTCTGGCCTCACCCAGCCTTTGCAAGTCGGCAGCCAACAGCTGGGAATGCCAGCTTGGGCGATTCTTTTTGGAAAGAAGCTACTCCAGCTCCAACTGCTTGGGGTTATTCCTCAAAATAACATCCTGGGTGTATCATGAGAACTTTGGAACAGGGTTATGACTGCACAGTGTAGGTGAAGGCTCCCCAAAAGACTGAAAACTCTAATTCGCACTAATTAAAACCTGCAGAGTGTCCCACAATGGTGACACTGGAGGAAGAAGCTCCAGCAGGGACAGCCTGGAAGCAGAACCTGAAAACACCAATGGCTGGGACAGCTGAATGACAGGAACACAGGATGGGCATGCAAATCTCCTCCTCTCCACTGCAATCACCCACCTTCCAAAGGTAAGACATCCATTTACCTGCAACTGGCTTCCAATCCTACATCCCAACTGCACCAGGGAAGCAACCTCAACGCTGGCTGCCAGGGCAAACAGCCCCCCAACCTAAACCTGCTGGTTATGTTGTTTGAATTTGGCTACAGGAGCTACAGGTGGGCTCCTCACCATGGCAGCATCTGACAAGAGTTTAACTTCACTGTCCTCTTAAGGTCTCTGTGTTAGTTACAGGCCACAGCTGTCACTGCCACGGCCACAGGAAGGCCAGTCTCACCTGTGGAGCTCTCTTCGCTGGAGGGGTACGTGGTCTTCCCCAGGAGGAGGTTCACCATGGTGGGAGAATTCGCTACTTTCAAAGGTGTCTCGCCCTTCCTGTTGCTTTGATGAGGATTCCCTCCATAATGCAACAACAATTTCACCACCTGAAAAGAGAAACTGAGGCTTGAAGATGCTCATGATGTTTTGATTCCAGGGGATTTTTGCATGATTTTCATACATAACTAAAAAATTAGTGTTTTCAGGACACGCCTTGTGGTACTAACGTAAGAGAGAAAAGCCCCAGGAACATTCCCAGGGAAGTGGTGGAATCATCATCCCTGGAATTGTTCAAAAAACATTTAAGGACAAGGTTTAGTGGTGCACTGGCAGCAGCAGGTTAATGGTTGGGTTCGATGACTGGGGAGGTCTTTTCCAACCTTAATGATCCTGTGATTCTAAGAACCAACCTGGGCAGGAAAGAAGGGAGAAGAACAAGGCACAAAATCATGCTGCTGTCCCAGTTCCAGAAGAATGAACTATCACCCTGTGCAGGGCAGCACTTACTAAAACACTCAACAGCTCTGAAACAGGGAAACTCACACAATCAGGGAATAATTTAGATTCAAAGGGACCTTCAAGCCCATCCCGTGCCACCCACTTCCACTAACCCAGGGCTGCTCCAAGCCCTGTCCAACCTGGCCTTGAACACAAACTCCTGCCCACTCCATGGGAAATGAGACAAAAATACCCAGAATCTCTGTGTTTTCACAGTGGGCTGCTCGAAGCACAAGTTTCCAGGAGAGTCATTTAAAGCAGAGCACTGAATCCCAGCACCCCGACCTTGAAGTGGCCGTTGTTGGCCGCGTCGTGCAGGGGGGTGTCATCGTCCAGCCCCTTGGTGTTGACCTCGGCGCCCGCCGCCAGCAGCTGCTTGGCCACGTCGTAGTAGCCCCGGTTGCAGGCCTCGTGCAGCGCCGTCCAGCCTGCAAGGACAGGGACACTGAGGACAGGGCACCACCCTCACAGCGGCACTGAGACACAGGGAAAGCCTGCAGGGTCAGCGTGGTCAGGGCTGTGCTGCTCTGGTGGCCAAGTGTTAGAGCAGGATCCCTGTGGCACAGCAGGAAGGAAGCTGCAGCTCTGCCCTGCTACTCCTGCCAGGCAGTCACAGCATCAATCCCCCCTCTCCCTCTGGTCATACCACATGCTACAGTCAGAGCATCTGCCAGACCTGACACAGACCCTGGAAATTGACAGTTTTATATGGGAAATAAGGAGAATTGCTGATGCCATGTGAAAGGCAGGTCTTAAATCCTTTCCCCTTTATGACATCATGAAATGGTTTGGGTTGGAAGGGACCTCAAAGTTCATCCATTCCCACCCCCAGCCATGGGCATGGACTCCTTCCATTATCCCAGGTTGCTCCAAGTCCTCTACAATCTGGCCTTCAATGCTTCCAGCAGTGGGGCAGCCACAGCTTCTCTGAGCACCCTATGCCAGGGCCTCACCACCCTCAAGGGAAGAATTTCTTCCTAAAATCCCATCTAACCCTGCCCTACATCAGCTTAAGGCCATTCCCTCTTGTTCTGCCACTCCATGGTCCTGTGAAACATCCGTCTCCAGCCTTCTCTTAAGCTCCTTTAGGTTTGGCTTTAGGTTCCAAACCCTCTGTAAGGGAAATGCTGGTGCCCAGACCAGGCCTGAGCTCAGAACTGTAAACAGGGCTCGAGACAGCCCCCACACAGATTTTCTGTGTGCTCTCTAAACACAGGAACACCAGCCTGGGCTCGGGGGGAAACCAAACAGCAGCGTCTCCACAGTAATGGCGGCTCCAGCTCTCAACAAATCTCTGAAGAGCACAGAACAAAATATTTTATCGTGTTCCAACAGACTATTTTTAAGCAGAGCCTGTTTTGAAGTTTCCCAGCGTGGTTGCTCCGGTGTTTTGCTGATAGCGCCGTGGGAGCACGTTCTGTTACCTTCACTTGGAGCCTTTGGAGGGGGCACCTGTGCCCGGAATTAATCACAACTGATACTTCAGTCTGGCACTGGGATTAATCATACGGGTGGAGGAACAGCCATATCTATTTATAGTCCCAAAATCAGGCGAAGAGAACAGCAAAGAGCAAAGTCAAGCTCTTGGACGTGCTGGAGAAAGGCTGATCCAGCCCCACTGAATGGCACCTTCATCACCCCTCCACCAGCATCCCGTGGCTGCCTTCTCCCTGCAGCACTCAGGGCTGTTCCCATCTCATCCCACCACCCAAAGCAGGAGCCTGGCAGCACGGCTGAGGAGGAGGAGTAGGAGGAGGTAATACTCCTGAGCTGATGGTCAGGATGGTTAACAACTCCTCCAACTTGGGTGCTTGGTGGGAGCCTAACCTTGCCCTTCACACTCCCTCCCCATCAGCAGCACCCCCACATTCAATCATTAAAAACAACTCCCAAAAAATCACAGGCATCAGCCCCCCAACTCCAGAGCACTGACTTCACAAACCCACTCTCAGCAGTATTTCTGTGCATGTAATTCATTATCTTTTGAGTAAAAATAGAACTAAACCAGCCCACCTCCCTTTGCAAATCACCCTCCAGACTTCCAACACGGCCCCCCCATGGAAGAGCAGAAGGAATGGTCCAGAGAGGCCTGGTCAGTTCTGGTGTGTGGAGCCACAAGAGCTCCAGGGATTCTCTAGATCCTGCCCTGCCCAGCTTCACCTCAAGCGGACTGCACAGCCTGGGAATTCTGCTCCCAAACTCCCACAAGAAACTGATGCTTTCAGGGATATTTTTATGTGGCTTTTTGTTGTTGTTTTTTTTTGTTTGTTTGTTTTTTAATGGCAAAAAGACTTTTTCCTCTTCAAAGAGCAAAATCACAATTTTTGGCAAATCCCCTCTTTCCAAGGTGAAACCCCATGTTAGAAATAAACTACTTTTTCTGGTGAGAGTCGTTCTCGGAGGTGGAACATGCAACCAGGTGGGAAGAAAGCTTGGATTCCTGGGCTGTTACCTGCAAAGTCCTTCACATTGACATCTGCACCCTCGATGATGAGCTCCTTGATGCGCCGGGCGTCCCCACGGATGGCAGCTCGATGCAGCCGAGTCTCTCCTCGCTCGTTTCTCTTATTTACTTTATCTTTGGTTTTGGAGGCAGAGTTGGGAGTTCCCTTCTGACAAACTGTAGACTGAGAGGGATGCTTTGGTGTTGTGTCAACTGCAGGAAGGAGAGAAACAGCGTCAGGGACTGCCATTCCATGGAATTCCTAAGCCCTTAGAGGGAGCTCGTGCATCACGTTTCAGCCCGGCTCTTCCCAAAATATTCACCACAAGGCAGCAAGAGGCAACCCAAGCTCTGGAGTGGATGTGAACAGAGCAGCCTGTGTGTCCCACGGAGATGGGAATCGCGGGCTGCCAGGCCCACTGGAGAGCTGCAGTCCTGGCAAACACTGTGGGCAATCCCGTGATCTGGGAGCAGACAATGCAGCTCCTTACCCTCAAACCTCAATTCCCCAGGGAAGTGGCCTTTTACCAAGCACATGTGAGGCCCGATGGCCTTGGGAAGAGATTGCATTTCCTGGGAGAACACTGGACTGCTCTGCAGCTTCTTCCCTTTTAGTTTTCCCTAATAACAGCAACATAAGCAGCGAGATTGGTGTTTTTTTGGCTAAAAGCTGCAGTGTTGTGTGTAGGATGTGGATGTGAGCACATGGATAGCACAGAGCCTCCAAAAAACGGGGAGGACACGTTTGCAGCAGATAAAAATTACTAGAACACAAAATCTGTGGTAAACACATTCCAGCTGCTCCACACCTCAAGTTACAGCTCTGGTGGTTACACATCTTAACCCCATCCAAGAGAAGAAACATTAAAAACCTACAGAGGATGATATTTTGTCTTTATTCACAATCCTCCTTTACTGAGAGACTGAGAGGCCAGTGGGAAACACAGAGCTGAGGTGCAGAAGGCTCCCATGGAACCAAAGCTCCAGCTGAGCAGCCAGGGTGGGCTGGGTGCTGGCCTGGATTGAGCCTGAGGGACACTGGAAAAAGGAAGGGCAGCCAGAGCCACGTGTAGGTCCCAGTGACACCGTACCTGGAGTCACCTGCAGAGCCCTGTGGGAAGGGTGAGACCCCAAAGAACAGCAAAGCAGCCCCCCTGCACCATGCCAGGGGTGGCAGCTCAGTCCTGCTGCTGTACCTGAACCTCTGGGAATTCCAGAATTCCCGGGAACCAGGAATTCCAGATGTTTGGGAGCCTCTCGCTGCAGCTCCCACCTGCCTGCCCACTCTTCCGACCAGAGTCCCCCCCAGTCTCACCTGGGCTGTTTGCAGACTCTTCTGCTGTCATCTGCATGAGGAGAGCGACTTGCTGGCGCTCGGAGAGCGGGTACCCTGCCCGGATCCCCGAGAGGCCCATGCCGAAGAGCAGGCCAGGCTTCCTGGTGGCGGGCTCCTTTTTAATCCTCTTCCGCTCGGGACCCTGCTTCTCTGTGGGACAAGGACACAGGGACACAGGCCATGAATGTCACTGGAGCCCAAAGCCACGCTCCTGTCTGAGCATGGGACTGACATCCGAAAAGCTGGTGCTGAGTGATGGATCCCTGTGCTGAGGGAGGGATCCCCGTGCTGAGTGATGGATCCCTGTGCTGAGGGAGGGATCCCCGTGCTGAGGGATGGATCCCCGTGCTGAGGGAGGGATCCCCATGCTGAGGGAGGGATCCCCGTGCTGAGGGAGGGATCCCTGTGCTGAGGGAGGGATCCCTGTGCTGAGGGATGGATCCCTGTGCTGAGGGAGGGATCCATGCGCTGAGGGAGGGATCCCTGCAGTGGGAGCACTGGCACCTGGAGCAGCCCACCCAGGCTCACAGCGCTGAGGGTGCAGCCAGGACAAGCCCCACTCCTGCTCCTCCAACAGTCTCCCATTCTCCTCCACCACCCAAGAGCAGCAGAGGAAAGAGGGAGCAAAACCTTCAAGGGGCCACAGCCACTGCTGCACCTCCCATCCTGCTTTAGGAGCCCCCATCCCATGCCAGGGTGCCTGGAGGAGCCTGCTCAGACTGACACCATCACAGCATGGACCCAGCTGGAGGCACTGAACAGCACCAACAAAGGAGAGCTGAAAGATACAGGCTGACACCTCAGAAATGTGGCCATCACACCCATCTCATCATTATCACCACCATCAAAGCAAGGAGGCTGCAGCCTAAGAGGTGTGGGAGCACCAGGCTGGTCCTCTCCTCCCAGAGTGGCTGCTCCCACCTGGCCCAGAACACCCACCTGTCCTCAGGTCTTCTGCAATACTCTAAAAAAAAAAAACTGGGGAGGGGAGGAAGAAACCCCAGAAGTGCCTGGCTTGTCATCCCAAATCCAGCCTGATACTTGTTCTCCTAAATCATTCATCTGCAAAGGCAGGTCCTACTGAGAGACCAAGAGCAACCACCCCCAATCCACAGTCACACAACGACAGAATGGCTGGGTGGGAAGGAACCTTGAACCTCATCCAGTCCCACCCCTGCCCTGGGCAGGGACACCTCCCACTAGCCCAGGGTGCTCCAAACCCTGTCCAACCTGGCCTTGGACACTTCCAAGGCAGAAATGAGGCAGTCACAGCTGCTCTGGGCAACCTGAAGGTGCCTCTGTACCTTCACCTTAATAAAAACCAACAATCCTGCAGCCTCTCCCTGCTCACCCACCTCTGTCACGCTCGGTGTGGGTCACGGGCACGCTGCCAGCGGGACGGAGCCTGTGGTGCCTCCACACAAAGTCCAGAGGGTCAGCTGGAGCCACCAAGGGACAGGGTCACACATGGCCACCAGCCCGTGCACCACAGCACAGATTTCCTCCTTCACCCACCCAGCTGCAGCCAGGAAAGGTCTCCAGCAGACGAGGGCAGCAGCGGGTGGGGATGTTCTGCTCCTGCCGCTCATAGCTCCGTGGCTGAGGCACAGCCAGCTCTAGAAACCTTTTCTGGGCACACTGCAGGGAGCTGCCAACTCTGCTGCTCGTGGCCCACCTGCAGCAGGTGATTCCCATCCACCCCTGCTCCTGGGATCCTGTACATTTAAGAAATAATGACTGTTCCATGGAACCTCTCAACCAGAGAGTTTGGTCACCCCTCTTCAAAGCCTTCTGCTCATTGCCCAGAGAAGCTGTGTCTACCCCATCCCTGGAAATGTCCAAGGCCAGGCTGGACAGGGTTTGGAGCCTGAAGAAGGTGTCCCTGCCCATGGCAGGGTGGGTTAAGATCTGTCTTAGGGTCCTTCCCAACCCAAACCATTCCATAATTCTATGAAATGCAAGCCCTGGAAACATGTCTGCATTGAAGGCGAATCCCAGTCTACTCTGAAACCACATTTTGGTCATCTTGGCAGCTGTAACAGAGCTGGAAGATGAAATCAGATCCTAGGACAGTTTTTAATGGCTTAAAATAAAATTACATCCAGCGTGCTTACGGGAAGACAATTTTGCCGGGGTGGCTCCAGAAGCTGCGCTGCTGTGCTGTGTGTCCTGCCAGGGGACACAGGGACACCTGATCCATGTGTGCAGCACCTCGCTGCTCCTCCTGAGAGTCTCCAAGCTGCTTAAACCCTGCTCAGCCAGGCCTGGCTTCCCCCAGCCTTGGTCACATCCAGCCATGCCCCAAAGCCAGGCATGAAGACGCCTGAGGGGTCACATCTTGGCTGGTGCCACCAAGCAGAGTCCCTGAAGCACACGATGCCCAGGGCTGCTCTGCACGTACAGAGCCACAATTAGAATGGGAACATTTTCATTAATATCCCTTGGCTGCTGCAGGTTGTCAGCACGAGCCTGGGATTTGCAAAAATTGATTATCAAGTTCAACTGAAACCCCCCTAAACTCCTATTCATTCCGCAGTTGCAGAAATTTCCTCCTCCACAGAACATTTAACATTACAAAGCATGTGATCAACAAGATAAAAATAAATTGGAAAGCGGCTGCCGCGTTCTCGCTCGCTATGGGGAGGCAGCCGAGGACTCAGGCTCGAGCTTCCTGGTGGGAAGGGTTCAAGGCCAGCTGGATGAGACCTGGAGCAACCTGGTGTGACACCCTACCCTAAGGGTCCAGTGGAGGGTGTACCTGCCCATGGCAGGGAGTGGAGATGAGCTTTAAGATCCCTTCCAATCCAAACCCTTCCACAAAATCACAGAATCCATCCCATGATTCTGTGGCTCTGGTGCTGGCACCCTGGCGTGGGCAGTGTGGCAGCCCCTGACTCCCTGCGTGGCACAATCCTCAGACAAGGTGGAGGAACCACATAAGCAAGATCCTTAACTGGGTCTGGAACATAAGCAAAGGATGGAGACAGAGCTGCTCCCATCATCAACTTCCCCTCCTGAGCCTCAGCAGGGTGAGAGCCCTGCCTGGCACTGGGCTGGCTCTCCTGGCCCTGGCTGGTCCCAGGCTCACGGAGCTACACGTGTGTTATTTCAGCCCAGAGGATTGTACTCAGAATCAGATTTGCAGCAGATTTAAAGTTGTCCCTGCACAGAGATCTCAGCTGGCCGGCTCCTGCAGGCTGCTCCAAATAACTGCGCCTCTGGAACATCTCGCAGCAACACAGAGCGACTGGAGAGAAACTCTCCCAGTGTTACCCACCTTGGCTGACAGAAAAAAGCTTATTTGAGACTGAAGCCCCTTCAGCAAGCACAAACCCCAGAGACACAGGGGGTGTGCAGGCAGGGAGCCCTCAGTGCCGGCAGCGGTGGTGGCTGCACCGTGCACACCCATCCCAGTGGGAGGAAGACCACAGCAGCCCACGGATGCTCCATGAGCCCGGGATGAGCCACACCTCCATGCAGCTATTTTTAAAGCAGCTTGTTTGCTGGCTGCTTGCTTCAGCCCTTCTGCAAACCTCCCGAGCATCAGCCCTGGTTTAATTCGGGGATCCTGCTCGGCTCTTCCCTCGCGCTGACGCCAGCAGGAATCGCGTGCGCAGGCTTAAAGGGGAAAGCTGAGTCGGGAACTGCTCCTGCCTTTCATCACACGGAGCCCGAGAGGCTGAGCAGAGCAGACTCCCAGCACAAAGGGGTTTCAGCATCAGCTTGAGGGTGGCTCTCGTGCCCACACGAGACTCTGGGCAATGCTGCAATAGGGAGCACAAATCCAGGGCTGCTGGAAGCACCTCGGCAGCTCCATAAGGATCCCAGGGCAGATTTGAGAGGGATTCAGTGCTGCTGGGCTGGCTCTGTGTGCAGACAGCCCCAGCTGAAATAGAGAGGGGCAGGAGGAGCGCAGGGCCGTGATGGAAAACCTCTCAGAGGTTTCTCCAGTGCACGGTGAGACGCTGGCAGGTCCTGGGGAGGCCGGAGCCGCGTGGCTCCTCGCTCCCCACGCACGCAGCACACCCCGTAATGCAGAAGGCATCTGCTCCCACTGCTCGGCATGACAACACACGCACGGAAGGTGGAACCCTGAGGAAAAATAGCAGTTCCAAAGCAGCAGCTCGCGCCGAGCGCCTCGGCGCCGCACGGCCACACCGAGTGCCGCCCCAGCGGCGAGAGGGGCTTTGCAGGCGCTGCCGAGCCGAGCGAGCGCGACCAGGAGATCAATAGGAATAAATTAGAGCGGCACAGACAGCAACAGAGACTGCACTGCACCCCCGGGAGAGCAGGCGGGCTGCGCTCCCCCCAGCCCGAGCAGCCTGCGGAACAGTGACTCATTCCTGCTGCACAACCTGGAGGCCATTAAACATTTCGGAGCATGTCGGCTCAAAGCAGGGCACAGCAGCTCCAGCCCTGAGGATGCACTGCCAGCCTCACAGGGCACCTGCAACGTGGGCCCTTGGCTCAGGAGCAAAAGGCTGACAGCAGCACGGTCCCAGCACATGCTCTGGGGAGCTCCAGAACTGAAGGACAAGCTGGCTGAGGGAAGGCTGAAGGTGGCAGAAGCGGCATGGAATGGGAAACAGCACCATGGCACAGGTGGACAAACATGAGAGGGCAGCAGGACAGGCCAGAGCACTCGGTGGTGAAGAGCTCAGTGAGGAGGGTGAGCAGGAGACCCCTGGAATGCAGAGGAGCACGGCTCGGGCTGGGGGGACACTCTGGCACCAGGAGGTCACAGGCACGCTGCAGAGCCAACGGACCAGGGGCGCAGCCAGGAGCTGATTTGGTTTATCAACCTAGAGCCAAAATGGAAAACAAGAGGAAAAGCAAGGTCTGCCTGGACAGAAGGCGCCCTGGGCTGCTTCCATGGAGTGGGGAGCTCATTCCCACCTGAAGGATGGAGGACCAGAGCCAGAGCCTTGTCCCACACTGCTGGAAAGGATGGTGGAGACCCTGGCTGTGAGTCAGGAGCAGAGAAAAGGTGCCAGCAGGAGGAACGAGCCCCTTTATAATCATGTCAGTGTGCAGCTGAGCCCACCATCCCCAGTGCTCAGCTGAGCTCCCTGGAGATGAGGACCGCAGGGCCCAACCCCACTGGCTGCAGTATTTTAAAATACAATTTGACTAGAGAGGTTTAATTCTGTGTGACAGCTTGTGGTCCAAATCAAGGTGCTCCCCCTAAATTTGTGGTCCAGAGCCCACAGCTGTGCCCTGATGTGTAAAAGCAGCTCCTTCACAGAGTGGCCACTGGCTCCCAACACGATGTGAGAGGAACCCAGAGGCTTCGTCACAAACAAAAATCTCCATGTTAAAAGTGAGTTATTCAGAGCAAGATCAATTTTCCAGTCCAGACCGTTCATTTCCCACGAAATAGAAAGAGCTGGAAGAGGGAGGACGGGGGAGGAAGGCTCTGGCCAGCCCTCCCCTCCCAGAGCTGGGGCCAGGACACTCTGCAGACAGCGCTGATAAAAGCTCTTGTATTAAGGAAAAAGCCATCATTGATAGATTTTTGGTTCACAGAGACACAGCACACTGCAACCTCTCCCTCTGCATGTTAAGGAGGTGATGAGGGGGGAGGAGGGAGATTTATGGCAGCTCCCATCATAAAACGACCTGGTTTTCTGCGCAGCCCTTCCCAGATGGCTGCTGCACACGGGGAGTTTCTCAGGGTGATCTGAAGGCTGGTGTGTGCCAGGCTCTCCACACTGTACCAGCATTATGGAGCCCAGCTAGGAAGGGAGAAGCTCTGACATTCACTCTCTCCCTGGTTGCTAGGTGAGAACAGTTTCTTACTATTTTAGTAAAAGCACTGAAATGGCACAAGCAAAGAAAGCCCCGCAGCAGCGCAGCCCCTCCGAGCCCCCAGCTGCACACACCGGAGCGCAGCCAGGCGCAGGGAAGGGCACAGACACCACTGTGGGATGCAGATGCCTTTTTTAATAAGCCAGCAATTTGCTTCTCACGGATTCCCTCGCCAGCCTTGCCGACTTGGGACTAACGAGCCCGTTCCCATGCCTTGTCACTCCAAGCACTCCAGCATTAGGCAAGCAGCAGCCGGCTCCGGGAGAGGATGGTTTGGGTCAGCTGATTCATCAAGCATTTTCTAACCTACTAATTAGCGTCACGTAACAACCTCGGGGGATTAGAGAGAAGGAGTCTGAAGCTCCCAGGCCAGCTCCTGCCAACCACATTCATGCTGGCCCCCATCCACCGCAGCACCTCCCTGGCTGGCCACAAGCTCCTGGAATCCGCCCTGGGCACCAGGAGAGCCCTCGGAGCCTGGGAAGGTTAATACCTCAGCACAGACCAGCTTGGAGAGCTGGTGGGGTTCCTCTCCCTTATTCCTTCCTCCAAGAGCACTCAGGGAAGGAGACGGACACACAGGGAAAGAACTGGACAAAGAGGGAGGGACTGGAACACACAGGGACGGAGCTGGGCACCCAGGGAGGGAGCAGGACGCCCAGGGAAGCACACCAAGGAGAGCAGGGCTCCAGCACTGCTGGGCACCACCAGCTTTGACCCAGCCTCGCGCAGGCCTTCCCAGCTCCCAGGGAGAGCTGTCAGAGGCCAAAATGATCTCAGCGTGCTCTGAGATTTGTACTGAGCCCCATCTCTCCCTGCTGATGACTAAAGGCCTGGAAACCACAGCTGCACCTCAAGCCGAGGGCCTGAAGTGCCAGCGTGACAGGCAGCGCAGGAGCGCACGGAACGCTCCGCGCACCTCCCGGCTGCTCTCCGCCTGTCCCGCTGTGCACACAGGGACCTGTCGGTGCGGCTCCAGCCCGTCCCAGCCCCAGGCAGGTGGGGAGCGCCCGGCCCCACGCCGGCGGTCTGGTGCCGGTGAGTCAGCCGTGACTCAGCCGCGGCACCGCCGCGCCAGCCGCCGTGCCCCCCGCTCCTGCCGGGTGCTGCCCGGCAGGACGGTTCCCTTCTCCCTGCTCTCAGCACGGTTATCCGCTGCGGTCGAAGCCCCCTCCCGGCGCGGCGCACGGCCGGGGAGCCGCAGGCGGCCTCGCGCGCCGCCGGAGCTGCCGCGGGCAACGCTGGCTGCGCTCGCTCGGCGGCTGCCAGGCTGCACGTAGGCCCTGGGCAGCGCCTGTGGATGTGGGGAGATGCCACACGAGGCAAGGGGAAGGAAGGAGGAGAAGTCTGAGCCACAGAGATGATGCTCCCACAGTGCTGGAGCTGTAACATCACAGGCTGGAGGCTCACGGCTCGATGCCATTTTTTTTTCCTAAAGACAGTTTATTTAGTTAACTCTGAGGAACCCGAGAGCCAGAATTGTTGCTCTAGAAACCATTTTGAGAAAGATTATTTTAAAAGATTTAGCTCTGAACCAACTGTACCCAAACCGTGTGCTCAGCACAGTGCTGGCCAGTAGCGCCTCTGGGAGCCCACAGAATCCTGGAATGGTTTAGGTGGGAAGGGACCTTAAAGCACATCTTGAACCACCCCCTGCCATGGTGGGGACACCTTCCACTATCCCAGGGTGCTCCAAGCCCTGTCCAACTTGGCCTTGGACACATCCAGGGATCCAGGAGCAGCCACAGCTTCTTTGAGCACCCTGTGCCAGGGCCTCAGCACCCTCACAGGGAAGAACTCCTTCCCAATATCCCATCTACTCCCCAACCATCCTGCAGCTCCAGCTGTTGCCCTACACCTGGCCCAGGCGGGTTGTGCTGCATTTCCATGGGAGACAAACCCACTTCTGGTGTTTCTCACCCCAGATATGGAGCACCTACGTCAAGGCTGAGCCAGAGCCATCCGGGAAAAAAGCAACACACACTGTGCTAAGGAAAATGAGTCACTGCAACACATCAGGATGAGGATCCACACTATTGTTTGAACACTTGAAGAGGAGAAAAATACCCCACTAGAGGCAAGGAGAGAGTTCTGCTAGCTCCCAGCTCCCACGTCCTTACAGCTGAATTCCACATGGCTGTGGAACATCCTGGCACACCCCCTCATGCACACACAGCAAGCCCATGGACACAGCCTGGGAAGCAGGACCACGTTACATAAACCACCTGGGGTCAGCCAGCAGTGATGGTGCAATCCTGCTTCTCCGAGGGCTGGGAAAAAAGCTGAGGAGCACAACAAGCAGCAGCAGCAGCCTCCCCCTCTGCAGGAACACGGGCTGGGTGCACAGCAGCCTCTGTTCCAGACAAAAGCCTGTCCTGCATATCACACCTGTGTCCTCAGCCAGGTGCCACTGATGGCAGAGACTGGGGGCACCCCTCCACCCCAGAACGTGCAGCTTCTGAGCACCACGAACACGTCTGTACCTGCCTCTGCCTCGAGCCAGGCCAAGGACCACACAGGTTTGAAACACCCCACAGTTGCAATGGGGTGGTGCAAGAGCAGAGCAAGGTGCCAGGAAGCCTTTTCCCATCTCCAGCATCTGATTCCTGCTGGAGTGAACGATGTCAGGGAAGAGAAACAGGCTCCTGCTAAGCACCAGTGTGACTGTGCACACTGATTCCTGCTGGGATCTCCAACCCAGTGGCTGAGTCACTTCCTCCCCAGTCCCCACCAAACAGGCTGGTCAGAGTCGCCTGCACCTCCCATACACCTTCCCAGAGTCTGTGAGAGCCCAGTTTGTCTTTAAATGGGTCTGTGAGTGCCATGACCCACTCTGGGTCTCCTCTGGGAGTTGGGCTGCTGCTACCCCTCAGCTCACCCACTTCCCCAGGAAGGATGAGCTCTGGAGAGGAAGGGGAAGAGCTCTGCAGAGGAAGGAGAGGGGAGTCTGAGATAAGAGTCACACAGCCGTGAAAGCACAGGGGTAACGGGGGAGCCCCTGAGCAGGGGGGGGGGTCTCACGGGCTGCTGCTCCCACCCAGCAGCCACAGCCTCTCCCAGCAGCTCTCTCTGCTCTCCTCTGCATTTGGTTTCCTTCTCGCTGCTGCCAGTGCAAACATTTCCACCATCTCTGCAGCCAGAGAGAGACCAGAGCCCTGGGAAAAGCAGATCCCTGTCGTGACATCCCAGCTGTCACGAGGGTCAGACAGCCCTGCAGCGAGTTTGGGCTTTAACTCTCAACCCAGTACTGAACGTGGCACAAAGACCCTTGGGAAAGAGAAGCTCCAGCTCTGTTCATCAGCTCTGCCTAGCCCCAGCCACCCCTGCAGAGGTGACACCCCACGGGAGACACCACAGCAACCCAAAACCTTGCAAATGGCCAACACGTTTAAGAGAATTAATGAAGGTTTGGAAACTGTCTCCCCAAACAGGGAGTTCAGGAACACAAACCCATGGAGACACTGGGCCACCCTCAGGACACATCACCACTGCGTGTCCAGGCCGTGGAACAGCCATCTCAGCTGCAGTGGCACTCCTGGCCCTTCCAGATCTGCCCTCCTGACTCCTGAACCAGAGGAGACACATCCCATGTCAGGCCACCTCCCAGGCTCACCACACAGCACCACCAAACACACCCCTTGTACCACTGTCAAGCACATTCCCAGCTTTTAGCCTGTTTTATCTCTTTACACAGCCACTGAGCTTTACCTGGCCACAACTATTTCCAAATGCAGGGAAATAGGGATGTACAGTAAGGACCCACACAAACCTCTGCCCAGAAATCCACAGCTCACCCCTTTACAGCCAAACAATACCATTTTCTCCATGCCAAAGCTTTGTGACAGCTCTTCCCAACTGCCAGCAAATCCAACAGCCCATCCAGGAGCCTCATCATGCACCAGCCACTCTTCTGCTACAAGACTGACCTGCTTGACCAGATTCTACTTGCTGATTTTCTTTTAAAGACTACTCAGCTTTATTCCCTTGTTTTCCAAGTTCTCACACGCAGGCCCTGCTCCGTGGCTTTTCCCAGCCACAGTTCCTGGCCTGGGATAGTTAGAAGCAAGAAGAACAGACAAGAGCTGAAGGAAGGGGGTCTCCTCACACAGCCATGGCTTTGTCCACCTACAAACATCACTAAGAACAGATGTGCACATGTGGAGCAGAGCAGTTATACAGCCTCTCCCTTCAATTAAAAAATACAAGGAATGTGATACAACACTTCCCTATGGATTGGCTGCACTCTGGATCCTGTGTGCTCCCCAGCAGCCCCAGCAGCCAGGGTTTGAGGGTGGGATGTGGCATTTCTGTACCTGTATCCGAGTCTTTTTGATCTCCATTTGTTCCGACAGTGAAAGGCAACTTGCGTTTGGTCGCTCGCTCTTTCACCTCTTTGCCGCCATCGCTCCGGTCCAACTTTGGAGTCTTGGTTAGAGAAACTTTATCTTTATCCTGGAAAGAAAAGAGACCAAGGTCAACAACAGCCTTCTCCACACTGTGCTCACCTGATTCCCCAAATCCTGCACAGGCCTCATGTAACATCCCTTCCCTTTCTGCTGTGGGCTTGCCAATGCAGCCTCTGCCAAGATACAAAGCTCTACCATCACCAGAGAAGGGCAAGGCCAATCAAGGCTGCTGTGTGGTGCCAAATTCCAACCAATTCATGTGAAAAACAAAGCCAACACTTTGTGTGAAGCTGAGGATGCACATGGCTGCGGGCACAGAGGGAAGGTAGACTGGGATGGGGGAATCTGAGGATTTCCAAATGCAACCACACCACAAGAAAGACCCATTCCTGCTTTGTATCAGTGCTGCTTGTTTGGGCTGGTTTGGATTTTAATGTGAAGCACAAATGCTGCAAACTGCTCAAAAGCAGGAAGAGATTTTGAGTAAGCATCCCAAGCAGAAGTTACAGATGCTGAGGCAGGTGAGATTTTTCACATGACCAGGGAGAGCTGGTTCCCAGCTCAAACTCCAGGAGTGCAGTGTGCCAGGAATGCAGAGCCCCAGGTCATGCCCTGTGTTTTTTTGTACGTGAGGAACGGTATTATTTTAAGTGAGCAGTTCTGGACTGACCACTGTGCTCCTGCCTGAACAACAAGGGCAGCACGAGAGGCTTTGTCACAGATCTGATTTCAACAACCCAGCAAAACGCAGACTCTGCGCTTTAGAGGCAGAGTGAGATTAAACACAAGAACCTCAGCACAGAATCATGCCAGAGCGTGGTTGGAAGCTCAGATGAGCCAACCTAGGAGCATTCCCTTGTTTAGAGAGGCACAGTCCCACTGCCTGGCCCTGGCAGCTCCGTGGCAGGAGGCCCCAGTGCCAGCAGTCACAGGACTGCGGCGTCACTGCCACCGTGTGCGTCGCTCCTTCCTCCTTCCGCGCGTGTCTGGAGCCCACAGCTCACCCACAGGGGAGAGAGGAGCCCCCGAGTCGCCCCAGGGGGATGTGTTTGCACGTCCTGCAGCGTGACAGCCCCGGGGCCGCCCTCCAGCGAGGATGAGGGAAATGGGCTGGGGAATCCCTTTTTTGGTAAAGCAAAAGAAACAAACCTGCCTGACAGGGCTCTGTGGTGGGAGGCAGCCAAGGCACGCTCGGAGCCCCGGCGAGGGCAGCCCTGCTGGAGAGCAGCCGCCAAGCACCGGCCCCGCAGCGACCGGACAGAGCCCCCACAGCCAAAACAAACACTCCAGCATTTCCTCTAAAGCCTCCAGATTGAAAAGCTTTTGCTTTTTATGCTTTCTGAGGTGAACAAAAATAGTTCAGGCTAAAATATGATGCCACTTCTACTGCTCTGAGGTGGCAGTGAGGCCAGGGGGCTTCCATCACCTGCCAGGAATGTCATGTTGTGAGTAGGTACCCTGGTCTGTCCTAGTTCTACAATTCTATGAAATATTTTATCAAAGGAATAAAATAAAATGTGTATACTGCCTGGAAAAAAAAGCCACCAAATAAATAATGCACTTTTTTCCAGAGTGGCCATTCACAGTCTGAACTTTTCCTTATATCTACTGAATAAAAGGCATGTCTGAACACTTCAGACAGGAGTCTGTGAGGTTCCTCCAGGGTGAAGCAGTCAGGGCACCAAGGCTGTCAGAGTTCAAGAAGCATCTTGATGATGCTCTTAGACATACAGGTAAGTTTTCTGCTGGATTAATGCTGCCTGGGATCTCCATGCACTCAGGAGAAAAAGGGCAGGACGAGTAAAAATACAGCTCATTCTAGAAGTCTGAATCATGGAATTGTTTGGGTTGGAAGGGATCTCAAAGCTCATCTTGTTCCAAGCCCTGCCATGGGTAGGGACACCTTCCACCAACTCAGAGTGCTCCAAGCCCTGTCCAACCTGGCCTTGGACATTTCCACGGGCAGCCACAGCTACTCTGGACATCTGTGCCAGGACCTCAGCACCCTCACAGGGAAGGATTTCTTCCCAGTATCCCACCGAACTCTGCCCTCTGGCCGTTTAAAGCCACGTTGCTAACATCTCCCTGTGGGAGGAGAGACAGAGGAGAAGATCTATGAACAAACCCTCCTGAGAGCAGAGGGGAGCCCAGCGTGGCCCTGGCAGTGTCCACGTGAATCCTGGTGCCGGGCACGCTCGGGCAGAGCTTCCTCTGCATCCGCCCCAAGGCTGGGAGCTGCTGCTCCCCTCAGCTCAGCACAATCAAATTCCAGGCAGCCGAGGAAGCGGCGGCAGCGCCGGCACCGCTTTGAAGATTAATTCCTACAGTAGCACAACGATAACCTTTTCTACTAATTGGAGCAAGGAAGATCCAGACTTTGCTTCCCCCTGGAAAGCACAGACCTGCTAGGGAATGCCTGCAGCAGCGGGTGGAACATCAAGGCAGTTGGAGAGTCCAATTCCTGAAAGTTTTACTTTTCTTATTTTAAGCTTTACTTCCCTAATTATTTCTAATTCTGTAATGAAGAATGTCGTCCTTTACTCGAGTCAAACCTGGTTTCATTTTTAGGTCTTCTCATGTTTAAAGTAAGCTCAGACTTGTTGGAATCAGGTTTCACAAATGGAACAAATCCAAATTAGAATCACAAAATCCTGGAATGGTTTGGGTTGGAAGAGACCTCAAAGCTTATCTCATCCCAACTCTTTTTGCCATAGGCAGGGACAACTTCCACTAGATCAGGCTGCTCAGAGCCCCATCCAGCCTGGCCTTGAAATTGCTGAGAAACTAGTATGAACAGCCCTGTGTAAGAGCTGGGGCTCTCCAAGGCTGGGACAGGAGCTTGGGGATGGGGAAGAGTTGAGAGGTCAGCAGCAGCAGCAAGTTCCCCTTTGCAGGTGTTAATAAAAGCTGCTTTGGCAAAGGGCAGCCAGCAGCTGTGAGTGCAGAAAAAGTCCCCTCCTGCCACACTGCACTTGCAGGAGAGTTACTGTATGAGTAACAACCCACCTTGAGCTCCTCTTGCAAAAGTGAAAAGATGCATCATGAGCTGCTCTCAGCTGCTGCGGTTGGAGCACAAACCCACCAGGAACAGGCCCCAGCAGCCACCCAGAGTGAGATACTGCTGGAAGGGCTTCTGCCAACAGCACCACAGACCCTGATACCAATCTGCTCAGGGCACTTGTGACACACAAACTGGCCAAAGGCCAGTCCTCAGAGCAAAAATAATCCTGTGGGGTTTTTTGATGCAGATTTCTGCAAGACACAGCCATTTAGATGGGGCTCTGAGCAATCTGACCTAGTGGAAGGGATGAGATGAGCTTTAAGGTCCCTTCCAATGCAGGTCAGTCCATGATTCTGTGATTTTTACAAAGCCATGCAAAGAAGTCTGTATTTCCAGTCACCCTGCTCAGACAGAGCCTGACTCGCAGCCCAGTGCTTATGCAGAGACTTGCACTGCCAGCCATGGAAATCCCCAAAGGCCTTTGTTCTCCAAAATGAGCTCCAAGCATTTCAGGTTGTGATGTCAGTAAAAATTAGGCAGCAATGAACAAAACCAGCACGGGCAGCCTGGGAGGAGAAGCCCAGGAGGCCTCCAAGGCTGGTGCCCTGGGCCATGCCCCACGTCAGACTCCTGCTGTGGGCAAACAACACACGCTGCAAAAAGCAAATGCTGCCACAGAGGGACTTTCCCTGCACCAGTGGGCCTGTCCTGGCTCTGCCAGCAGGAAGGGAGAGGGGGTAGAAGGTTCCCACCCAGTAAAAGGAATGGACACAGTTTTACCATGAAAACAACTGGATGTGGTGAGAACCAAACAATTCCCTAAATCTGGGCCCCTCGTAGCCTTCCCAAAGCCAGAGCACAACACATGCACACACAAAAAAATCCAGGAAGTTTGAATTTGTGTTGTTATCAATGCTGCAATAAAACATATGGAGCGTGGAGGTGACTGGAGCTGAAGCCCCATTCCTGTGAGCCTCAGGCACCAAAGTTTGTAAGAAATATGATCCAGTGATGAGCACAGGCTGATTAACTTCAATGAAATGTCATCTCTTCAGTTACCCAGATTCCCCTGCAGGTTTCACACCCCAGTGGGTGACTCTACGCTGGACACGAAGCCCAGCACTCACTCATCCCGTCTGGAAAGGCCTGACAGCACAACAGATTTCATGAAGAACTGAAAAACAAGGACCATGTTCCCTTTTCTGAAGAGGGGAGAAGGGGAAGGAGAAAAATCTCATGTTTTATAACTTCTGCCAGCTTCTACAAGCAAAAACCAGGGTAAATGCTGTTCTGCTTGGTGCTCACTGCAGCAAAAATGCAGTTCTGACTGTGCAAGAGGGAGCATTTCCCCATAAAGAGGCAAAGGCTGTGCTGAGCACACAGCCAGACTAGGCCCATCAGGAAATGCTTCTGACAACTGATATAACCCTTGCTGTGGTGCTCTGCTCTGCCTCAGTCATGAGTAATCTCCTGCTACGGGGATCTGTGGATCTAGACCAGAAAGGAGAATTATTCATATATGGCAAGCAGATTTTTACAAAAGCCTCCAGGCTGAAGGGAGCAGGAGGAGCCCGGGGACTGCCAGTGCCCGCCCCGGGCAGGCTCGTGCAGCCTTATAAGGGCTCCACTAACCCTGGGAGAAATGGCTCCTCATCCAACACCACGGAGCATCCAAGGCCCTCAGACACGCTCTTTAATCCACTTCACTCTCAGGGATGCATCTCACTAGTTCCTAAGTCCCTCCTGTAGAGGGGCAGGGAGCAGAGAGCCAGGAGTTCCCTGCTGTAAGGAGCTCTGCTACTGAGAGCAGCAGCTCAGAGCCTCTCCTCAAAGCAGGAGCCCTCTGGAGCAGGGCAGCTCCCCTGAGAGCCTGCTACGGGATGGAGCATGGAACTCGGGTGCAAAAGCTGGAACACAGAACCCTGGAACGGTCTGGGTGGGAAGTGACCTCAAAACTCATCTGGTTCCACTCCCTGCCAGGGCAGGGACACCTTCCACTAGCCCAGGTTGCTCCAAGCCCCATTCAGTGTGGCCTTGGACAATGCCAGGGATCCAGGGGCAGCCACAGCTCCTCTGGGCACTGTGCCAAGGCTTCAGCATCCTCACAGGGAAGGATTTATTGCCAATATCCCATATCTAAACCTCTCCTCCTTCAGCTCAAGGCCAGCCCCCTTGTCCCCTGTGGTACTCAACCCACTGCAGCACCAGAACCCTCCTCCATCTGCCAGAGCTGCAGAGCCCAGGCATGTAAAGCCTGTTTAATGCTAAATCAACAATTGATACTAAGGTCCCAGTAAGAGGAGAACACTTGCTTGGCATCAGTTTGCCACGCTGTCCCCATGCCCTGGGCAGGTCCCTGTGCCTGACCCGGGCTCTGCCCTCCCTCTCCAGCCCTGCAGGAAGCTGTGCCAAGCCCCGGCTCGGGCCTTTGAACGTGTTGACAAAGGCAAGATAAATGCAAGGCAGCGGCTGCTGACAGGCAGGTACAACAGCGTCTGCAGGGAGGAGGTCGAAGTGCTTTTCCCCTGAGTCACTGCTCCAGATCAGCTTCAGAAGGAACCAGAAACAGGGCAAAAGCCACTCAGGCTGGAGCTCAGCTCAGCCCCTGCAACGCAAGAGCCTGTGAGCGTCTCCTCGGCTGAAAAAGGCAGAACCGAGGGAGCAGAAGCTCTGCCCTGTCCCCTCTCCGTGGCACTCTGAACGGGAGGCAGGAATTGTGTCCTAGTTATTTAGCCAGCAGGAGATAACTCCGCTTCCCGGCGTGCCCCGCGCCGCTCGACAAACCTGCTCTGTAAATAACACGCAGCCTTTAAGCTGCCAGGAGTGGATGGAATAAAATGGGAGCTGATTCATATTCCAACTGATCCTCTCCCTCCCCGAGCACCTGCGCCAGCATTAAGCTTCTTACCCAGCACAGACCGAGCCTGTATTTACATATCCTGCACTGCTGGGCACAGCCTCCTTTGCCAGGGTAAATGCTGGCATCTTCCCAATGCTAACGGGCAGCTGTTCCCCCTCCAGCATCCCTAATCCCAGATTCTGCCCCCTCCTAGCAGCCCCACAGCACTCCTGCACCGACCTGCACTTGCAGTGACACAGAAAGAAATGCAGCAGATGCCACCAAGGTGTTCCATAACCAAATCCTGCCTGGGATTTTCCTGGTGGCTGTTTTGTATTTTTCTCATTTTGTCAATAATACGAGCTCAGTCGTACCAGGAGTTACTGCCACCACTGGGGTGGGATTGCAGGGGAAGTGACGGAGCTGGGGCTCACCATGCTCAGCTTCAGCTCCCAGGCCTGGCAGAAACTCCCAGGGGAATGCTGAGAAACTGGAGCAAGGAGATGAAAGGGAAGTGGATGAGATTTGTTCCTTAGGAGAATTCAGTAGATGTAGGTTTTCATGTTTATTTAAAAGCAACATTTGCACAGTTTTCTGCACACAGCTATTGACTGGAAATGACTGATACTGAGAAGGGGGGAAAAAGCTGAATGAGAGCAGACTGGGCTCATGCCTGGAGCAAAATGGGATGAAGGAGAGAAGTGTGAAGGTATTTATCCTTAAACTCAGATTTCATCTCAGTAGTTTCACCTAAGCCACGCCAAAAACCAGACAACATCTCAAGTCAACTCTCAGAAGCAGCAATTTCAGCACAGCAACTCCCAGACTGAGCCTGGTCCAGTGGTGCTGTTGGGGAAAGTCAGAGCAGCCATGCTGACAAGGACCTGGATTTCCATCCGGAGGAGGAGAAGCTCCTCCCTCACCCAGCACACACTTGCACCATCACCACATCACTTAGGTCTCCACAGCTTAGTGCAGAAACCCCTAAAAACACACAGAACTTGGAAAAGAGAATCTTCCAAAGCAGCCCCTGTTGCTCAGCTGACTTGGGCCCAGGTGAGCACAGCACGTCCCGGGAAGGACTGCAGCCACAGGGAAACAAACCCAACCCCATCAGCTGGCAGAGCACCAGCACACCAATGTAAATCCCCAGAGAGCCCAGGGCAACCTCCTGCCACGTCAAACAATGCCACGGCCTCACGACTCCAGGCTCAAAGAGCAGCACCCCCAAAGGAAGGCAGGAGGCCCAAACACATTACCTTTTTCCCCGTTTGTTTCTCCACCATGTCGTTGCTGAGAGAGAAATCTTCTGACTGTGGTGTTTTAGAACACCCACCCTTGGGCATCGTTCTGCCTTCCTTACTTGATCTTCATTTATGCTGCCATCGCCTCATCATCAACCGTCTGTCAGGAGAGAGGAAAAGGGAGGTCAGACATCTCCAAAGGATCTCTCCACTGTGTGTGGGGGGGAAACAAGGCACCTCCCGTGGGGATAAACCCCCTCCCAACCCCTGGATGGCAGAGCACCCTCAAATGTGGAAGAAGCTGCAGCAGGCTCCTGCCACCTTCCCAGAGAGTTACAGAAGTGCTGCAAGGAATCACACGTGGAATCACACAGAATCACTGAGCTTGGAAAAGCTCTCAGAACGCTGAGTCCAACCTGAGCCCAATCCCAACCTTGTCATCAGCCCAGAGCACTGAGTGCCATGTCCAAGCCTTCCTTGGACGACACCTCCAGGCATGAGAGCTCTGTCATCTCCCTGGGCAGACCCTTCCAATGCCTGACAATCCTTTCCATGAAGAAACTCATCCTGATTTCCTGCCTGAACCTTCCCTGGTACAACCTGAGGCTGTTTCCTCTCATCCTATCACTTGTTTCCTAGGAGAAGAGGCCAACTCCAAACCAGATCCTGCAGCTGCAGACATGGCTTGTTTCATACCAAGGAATAGCCTAGAAGGGATCAAGTCCCACCAAAAAGCAACAGCCCTCCTGCTCCTCACCCCCAGTATCACCCCAAGCCCACACAGAGCCTCTGTCCTGAACGGGGGGACACAGCCCAGGCTGGGACAGCCCTGCACCCCAGTTTGCCACACTGAATTCCCAAACACACTTGCAGAACCAAACAGTTTCCAACACTTCAATTAAAAATGCACTTTATGAACAAGTGGCCATCGTGAGGCAGGAGCAGGGAGCGAGGAGGGCTCGGTGTTCCAGGTCTGGTTTGTCACAGCTCCTCACCCTGCTCTGCACCTTGGCCTGGGAAAGCCAACCTGGGGAGGACACAAAGCGCTCCTGCTCCTCATGTGTTGCCTGGTTACAGGGCTGGAAAGACAACTGCCATGTGAAATACAGCGAGGCATGAGCTGGAGCAGGGCTCAGGACCACCAGCTGGAGCCAAAGGCCTTTCAGGTGAACAAGAATATCTCCTCTCCCAAGACCAGAGGCTGGAAAGCATCAGTGGAACGGGAGGTCTGTGAGGACTGACCCCCAGCAACCCCAACAGCCAACTGGGCTCCTCGGCCTAAGGCTGGAGTGGAACAGACAGGAACTTTTCCCAACATAATTGTCACCTGCCAGCTCTAAATTGCACCGTTTATATCTTACAGCAGCAGCTCTGCAAAGCTACAACTGCAGGAAATTGTCCAGGGAGACGGCAATTCTCAGAGAGGAGAGAGAGAAGTCTTGTGTTTAGAAGTTCCCTGGAAATCCCTTCAAAATTTCTGTTCCATTTATGTCTTGGAGGCCTCAGGACACTTCGGGTTGTTTTTTGTTTTGTTTTGTTTTTTAAAGGTGGTTCAGAGGCCCCAGCCCTGTAACAGCACAAATTCCCAGACCAAAGCACCAGGCACAGACAGTGCTGGTGTTTCCAGCAGGAGAATGTGCTTCTCAAGGCAGCTCATTCTCCAGCCCAGCTCCTCTGCCTGGCTGTGGGAAGGTTGTTATCTCATATTTCATATCCTGTATTTAAGAACAGAACTTTGGGAACTGAGGAAACACCTCCTCATGCCCCCCTGCTCGACACGGGGACAGCTGAGCTTTGGGACAGCCCACAGGGTCCCCTCCACGCTGCACATCCTTTGGGTCCCTGCAGGAGCAGCTCCAGCCATTCCCAGCCGCAGGAATCTCCCTCTGCCAGGCATCATTAGCCAGCTGGGAAAATGTAAGAATTATTTCCCCTCGGTTTCTCTTACAGGGACTCATTAAGGTGCAGATACAGGAGACAGGAGTGTGCCTGGGAGGAGGCAGGAGCAGAGGACAATATTCCCTTCAATATCCACTGCAAATCTAAGAGGTGGAAATTCAGATGAAGTGCTGGGCAAGGGAAATTTATTTACTCCTTGCAACGGATATTAAACCCAAGCAGCTTCACCTCTGCTGACGGTGGGACTGGGCCACGCTCTGCTCCCACCAGCAGCCAAAACACAGCCCCAGCTCAAAGCACCCCATGATCTGCATGCTGCCAATGTATTCCCAAAAAAATCGTGCCCACTCCCAAGTCTTTGTGGCTGCTTGTACCAGGGTAGGCACCTATTCACGTGGAGCTTCCAAAACCTGTTTAACTGAGAAAAGGCCAGACGGATGCCAGATTAATTCTGCGCCCCTTCTGTTCGCAGAGCTGACTCATTACACTTGGAAAGCCGGCTGCCTCTCCGGGTAAACACAGCCCTGGCCTGTTCCACAGCTTGCAGGGAGTATCACATTTGCACAACAATTACCGACAACGAAGCAGCCTTCGTTTCATTTTTAAGCACGTTTAATAAGTTCGTTTCATTTTTAAGCACGTTTAGTAAGAGTCAGAGGGGAGGTACAGATTCCTGGCTGGGAGAGCCTTCCCCAGCTCAAGACAGCATTTGCAGAGTGGCAAATCTAGGGCTGTAGAATGACAATTTGGCTTCCATCCCTCCTAATTTAGGAGCTGGACGAGCCACGCTCTTTCCACGATGCCCCTCTCAAGCTCACCTCCCTACAGGAGACAGCCAGCACCCTTCCTATTTCACAAACAATTAACTCAGCTCCTCGGAGGAGCCGATTACATGTGGCTGCACAATGGCAAGTAGGAGACCGAGTGAGCTCAACAGAATATAATCCCTCGTACTTCTCCAGGAAAACAAAGGAGCTGTTTACCCCTGGCCAGGGGCCAGCCCTGGCTGCGTGCGTGGCCAGCCCGGTGCACACCAGGCCCCCAGCCTGGCCACAGCAGACCCTGCTGCTGGAGAGGCTGGATCCCACACAATCCCCTGGGAAAGTGGTGAATAGAGAGGGGGAGCCTGCCCTGGGATGGACTGGTCTGCCTATGGCACCTCCTGCAGTTTCAGGATGGCTGGATCCAGCAGGGAAGGCTATGGTAGTCCCAGCCATGGAGTATTGCCAGCCAGGAGAAAGCTGGAAGAGCAGGGCTGACTTCACCCTGCTCTCGACTGGGGGCCCTCCTGCTCCACCCTGCCCTGGGAGGGGGTCAGAGCCCACACAGCACCCCGAGCACCCCCCCAGAGGATAGAGGAACAGGACTCTCTGGAACATGATCAGCAGCAGGGCTGGAGCCATGCAGAATGAGTTTGGCTGGGAATGGCAGGGCTCTGCAGAGCCAGTCCTGGGCACACCCACCCACAATCGTCCCCTGTGCCCTCACTGGGCCAAGGAAACAGTTGAAAATGGGTTTTATTTTGCCCAGGGCATACCAAATCCAAGCCACACACTGAGACCAAATACACTTGTGAAGGACCTCAGAAGGCCACAGTCCTGAAAGGGATGGGAGGGAAGCGGCATCATCTGCCCCTTGGAGGGAGGAGGAAGAGGAGGAGGATGAAAGCACTGCTGGCTTCAACCCCAGGACATCTGGGCAGCCAAGAGGCAGCGTGGGAGCAGTGGCACCCATTAGCCAGGACAGGCCCCTGTGAAGGAGAGGGGCAAACTGGGACAGACACAGAGAACAAGGACAAAACCCACAGACAGACCCCAGCTCCTGCAGGACAACACCACCACTGGGCCTGACAGGAGAGGAGCTCCTCATAAACCAACCCTGTGGATCCCCATGTACATTTAAACTCTCCATCCCTACCCCTCCTGCTTCATGGAACCAGTGAGCAACACCCCAACATCCTTATCTGTGCCATGGGCAGGGACACCTTCCACTGGACCAGGCTGCTCCAAGCCCCTTCCAACCTGGCCTTGGACACTTCAGGGATGGGGCAGCTTCTCTGGGCATCCTCCTCACCCTCACAGGGAAGAATAAAGAACATTTCCAGATGTATCTGCAAGGGGAATGACAGCCGTTCCTGGACCCAGCCCTCCTTCCCTGCCCTCCCGCAGAGCAGCCAAACTCCTGCCATTCAATCTGAAGCCACAACAAATGAGCTCATGCCCACGATCTGTGCACTGCAGCCTGCCTGTACCCCGCCAGCTTGGAGTAAAAAAGATTGTGAAGCCTTCTTTAAATGCCAGAATAGGAGGGAGCTGGCTGGAGGCTCCTGCCCGTGCAAACCCCCCGATGCAATTAGAGCCCCAGACATTATTTGCACAGATCCAACACATTTGTTTGGTCTGAAAAGGTTGGAATAGGAACAAGCCTGTGAAAAATGAAAATTTTAATACTTCAGTCTCCTTTTAAGAACACTGTCTTCAATCTTTGAAAATTGCCTTAGATTAATAACTCACACCCACAATTTGACAGTTGTCCCCCAGCTCTGGAAAGCAAAGGCAAAAACCCAAGAGCTGATGTTTTTGAACACACAGAACCACTGAATCTCGGAATGGTTCAGGTTGGAAGTGACCTGAAAGCTCATCCCGTTCCACCCCCTGCCTGGAAGGGACACCTTCCACTAGAGCAGGCTGCTCCAATCCCTACCCAACACTTCCAGGGGTGAGGCAGCCACAGCTTCTCAAAACCTCCATCCCAGCCTCAACCCAGCCCTGCTGAGTGCTCAGGCTGTCCACCAAAGCATCACCTGCCCGCACCAGTCCATCCACCTGTCCCAGCACCTGTCTGGCCAACATGAGCCACAGTTAGTCCCTAAAAGTGCCCGTGAGCACCAGAGGGACGTGCAGTTTGGGGAACAAGGAACAATTGCTCTTTGTGCCCTAGCTCGGCTCCGGAAGAGCAAAGTCCGTGGTTTTCCACAGTGAGTACACAGGGCCGGGAGCAGCAGGAGCCCTGCAAACCTGCACAGCAAACACAGGTGGTTTCCTCAGCACCTGACAATGGGTAAGCACAAAGATTAGCTATTACTGAGATAGAGCAGTGCGAGGTGCTGATTCTTACAGCCAGAACTCAAACCAAGGAGGATGGAGAGCCCGCGTTTCCTGGAGCACAGCTGGTGGGGAAGCACTGTCACCTGGTGTCACAGCTGGGCTCACCCTGGTCTCACAGCTCTATCATGTCCTCACCTCCAACTCCACATCCCTCCTTACCCTGGGGACCTGTTACCTGTTTGTTCCTGGCTTTTGAAAGGGAATAACGCTGCTTATCAGGAGTTCTTAGAGATGACATATCTTTCTTCACCTCTTTGCTCGGCTTCTCCTTTCCTGTTCTCCGTCACTGCCTGGTCCCAAATAACTGACCTTTCTTCCACCTTTCAAAAAATATTTATTCTGCCTTACCCCACATATCCTGACCTCCTGATATCATGCAACAATTGGCTTGGGCAAGGCTTGCTGTTCTCTCAAACACACAACAGCCAAGTGAACTTACTAAGCTGGAACCACAGAATGTCAGACTGGGACAGAAGGGACCTTAAAGCCCATCTCATTCCACCCCTGCCATAGCTAGGGACACCTTCTGCACATCAGGTTGCTCAAAACCGTGGCTTTGGACACTTCCAGGGACAGGGCAGCCACAGCTGCTCTGGGTTACCTGTGCCAGGGCCTCACCACCCTCAGTAACAAAATATAATGATCCTACAGCCTAAGTTATTTAAATTAAACTGAATTAAATAACATTACTGAATTACAGTAGCTGTTAGTATTTCAATCTTTTGTGGGACAGATGCCCCTTCCCAGAACTCCTCAGGACCTCCAGAAATCAACACAGTGGAGCAGCTGAGGCTGCACATGGATGTGCACCCAGGTCTCCAAGGATCACCATGAATGTCCAGCTCCTCCACGGTTCTCCAGCATGGCTCCACCACACGAACCCATCCTGGCTAAGGGGTTCAATTCAAACCACAACCCCACACCTGTGACTTGCCAGTGCCTCCTCCTACCCTAGCAAGAGGTCAGTGGTCTCCAATTCTGACAACTCAACATATTTCTGCTGCACCAAGTGTTGCTATTTAACAGGATTATATTTGGAAATTTCTACTCAACCACACTGTGATTCAGAATCTTCCAGCTGGGACCATTCTCAGGAGACACAAAATCCAACTAGAAGAGCCCTGACACTGCCCAGCACCCACAAGCAGCCACTCGCCTGTGTGGTTTCTCCGGGAGCAATTTTTCCCACAAACCCTTCCCTCAATTATCCGTACACAGCTGCCTCTGGTATTGCTCCATTTCGGGATGCTGCTGATGATCTGGTTCCTGGCCAAGTTACAAAACTGTACTTTGAGTCAGTGCTCCGGGCTGCGGTCTGGGAGCAGGATTAGCTGTGATGTGGAAACCTCTGGAGCAGCCGGAGTGTTACAGGAAGGCTGGAGCAGCACACAGCCCTGCTGCACCACTGCTAGCAGGGTGGGAAAGCTGATTATGACACTGTTGTCCTCTCTGGGATGGCTCTGGATCACCAGCCCAGATAAAAACCTGCCAGAGAAGGAGGACTCTGAGCTTCTCCCATCTCCTCTTGGCTTCTGCTGGACACTCATCAGATTTCAGCCAGGAAAGAGCTGTAACCACATCTGCCAACACAGTCACTACCAGAGTTTCTGCACAACAACCTCCTGACAACAGTGACCAACTCCACGTGACTATTCCCACTGCTGCTGCACACGGGAGGAAGAACGCAGCCCAAACTACCCAGCATAAAGAGAACAAGGGAGAAACGTGATGCTGGTGAGCTGAGATGTCCAAGGAGGACGAAGCCCTCACCTGCAGCTCAGCAGAATGTGAGCTGGATCTCAAAGGTCCCACCAGCTGCGAAAGACAGGGATCCCCAGGGCTGCTTTATCCTGGCAAAATTTGACCACACAGATCTGCAGAACCAGCTCCATTCCCAGGACAGTTTGGGGAGCTGGGCTCTGCCCCCCCATGCCCGGCACAGAGCCGTGGCTGCGGCTTCCAAGCACAGCTCGAGGGGTTCAGGAGCATCAGCCAAGCCCCAGAAATGAGCCAGACCTGAATCTCAAGACAGAGAAACAAGTGAGCACAGACAATTCCTGACCATCACGGACCAAAGGGTGACAGATGAAGCAGCAGTGGCTGTCGGTGCCCTGGCAGTGACCTGCGTCACCCACGCTGCGGTGGCACCGGGGCTGCAGGGCTGGCAGGGGCTGCTGGCTCCCTCCTCGGCCAGGCTGAGGATCCCCTGTGCTCCCACCTGGGCATGGTCCATCTTCCCACTGCTGGCACCATGGCCCTGTCCCCAGGGGAGGCTGCAGGACCAGCACTGCTCCTATGGAAAGCTCGTGGCAGCTCCGGCAAGTCCCATCTGCTGCTCAGCTGCACAACAGGAGGGCTTGGGAAGGGAGCAGGATCAAGAATGCATTTGGGCTCATTTTTGGCTGTTTAAAAGAGCACAGGCATCACCATTCTGTGGCCTCATCGCCGACAACTCTGCCTTGTTCATCTCTGGGCACTCAGAATTGGCTCTGACATAACAGAGCTGAACAGAGACCTGCCCTGGGAGCCTGGGTTGCCAGAATTCATAAGTACTCCATATTCCCAGTGTCCATCTCTGTACATACATGTGCACATGGACACACACACACTTAATGGACACACAACCCCCAGTAAAACCCAACTGAGACTTACTCCTGTCCTGCCCAGTTTTTGGTATCAGTGTGTCCACATCTCGGACAAGAAACAGCCTTAACTACAAACGAACGACATGACTTAAGCTCTTAAACTTGAGAGGAGATCACAACCAAGCACATTCATTACATAGGAGAGAAACCAAAACTATTTTACAAAAGGTGCCATGACCCAACAGGGTCCTTCAAGCTGAGAGACCCTTGACTGAGGGCTCTGCATCACCAGCTACCCTCCCAGTGAAATCCCTGCTTGAGCCTCGGGGGATTTGGACAGAAGTTTTGGGATGATTGTGTTTATATCTGGTTTCAGTCCATGATGTTGCAACAGCCAAGTAACATCTTCTCCCAGCTGTGAGCAGGAAAATCCATGGTAATGGCAGCAAAACATTCCTCATTCTCCCATTCTTGCACAATTCTTCCCAGGACCCTTCTTTCCATCTCAGCATCCTCGTGCTTCCTCCCAGTGTGGGAAATATTTTTGGTGGATTCGGGAACAAGGTCCAGACAGAACAAATCTCACACAGGGGCCCTGAAGGCATCAGGCTTCGGGGAAAACAGAACTTCAGTGATTTCCTCTTACTTGGGGTCTGCAAACCCAGGAGTTTTGTTTTCCTGTTTCTTCTTTCTCACTGAGGCCAGCAGCTTCCAGATTCCAGACCCGCATTTGATCCATGTACAAAACACTTTGCAGCAGCACTGGGATTTGTTTGCCATGTTACTGTCAGCTTTTAAATGACAGGGCAACAACTGAATAGACATGGACAGAGGCCAGGTTGAAACGGGCTTGGAGCAACCTGGTCTAGTGGAAAGTATCCCTGATCATGGCAGGGGGTGGAATGAGAGGAGCTTTAAGTTCCCTTCCCACCCAAACCATTCCATGATTCTATGAAAAGACTGAATCATAGCTCACATTAAACTGGAATTCTGTAAGCACGGAAAGCACCTGGGGAGATGAGGAAAAGCCTGGGCCATGAGAAATTCCAGCCCTGTGCCAGGGCAGCGCTCGGCAGGGAAGCCCTTCTCCCAAGCACACCACGCACCACAGAGCAGCTCGGCACAGCGCCAAGGCCGGGCAAGCACCGGGCTCCAGCCAGATTCACAGCTCCAGGCAGGCAGGAGGGAAGGGCAGGGAAGCAGAGTGGGGCATGGAAGGGTTTCTGTGCACATTTCTGGGCTCACTCAGAGCTGGCTCCCCTTGTCCTCAGCTGCGGGTGCTCCCTCCCAGCAGCAGAACGGTCACCACACTTCTTGTACCTCTCCAAAAGCCATGGTGGCTGCCTGAGCCCTGACACACTGATACCAACAGTGGATTTCCTGATTGTTTCAGCTGGAGCTGGAAGCTGAGCTCCAGCTGGAGCTGTGCTGCTGACGACAGCCCATCACTAGTGAACGAGCTGTGCGACAGGAAAGCGCTTGCTGTGCTTCCGTGGGGCTCTGCGTGCCACAGCCAGCAGGGGAAACACAAATCCTGAGCTCCTCCAAGCAAACCACACACCCTCTGCTGCCAGGTGTATGGGGAGAAACACCGTGCCTGTTACCTTCCTCACTTCTGCTCTTCTTGTTCCCAAAACCAAGCCTCCCGTCCGTTTTTCCCATTCCTGCTCCAGCACGTGGTGACTCGGCTGTGGTGGTGCCAGGAGGCTCAGGCCAGGCTCAGCTCCGTGCCAGGAGGCTCAGGTTGGGCTCAGCTCTGTGCCAGGAGGCTCAGGCCGGGCTCAGCTCTGTGCCAGGAGGCTCAGGCTGGGCTCAGCTCTGTGCCAGGAGGCTCAGGTTGGGCTCAGCTCTGTGCCAGGACCCCGGCCAGCCACACGTCACAGCCCAGGGGAAAGGGCCATCCTGGGCCAGGGGCCCGCAGGGGAGGTTTGGGCACAGCACAACCCTGCTGCTCCTTTGTAAATACTCAAAGCAAGGTGAATTCTCCACAAACCTGCAGCTTTCCATCTCCCAAATCACACAGCTTTTGAAGAAGCTCTGTTGTATATAAAGATACAGGAATTTACTAAAAAGGTTATGTTCTTCTATGGGGGAAACGCCCTTTTCTCTACAGAGCTCTTGCTGAAGGTGCCATGGGGAGCTGTAAGAACAGACTGGCTTTAACAATTTTTTTTCTAAGGACATGAGTCCCAAAAAACAAAAACCTGAGAGCCCCTCCTGATTTTGAGCCCAGTGAAGTGACACGAAGCCTCTGGTAAAACAATTTGTTATAAAGCTGTTGCTTCAGCACTGGCCAAAACCTGAGAATACCCAGAGATGTTGTAGATCCTCCATCCCTGGAGGTGTTCAAGGCCAAGCTGGACAGGGCTTGGATCAACCTGCTCTAGTGGAAGGTGTCCTTGCCCATGGCACAGGGTGGGACGAGGTGAGCTTGGACATCCCTTCCAAACCAAACTATTCCAAGACTGTAATTCTAGGAATACCTGGAGCACCTGACCAGACACATGCTGTGGTGGGACATGTGTGGCCCTGCAGATGACCCCAGCATAGCCCCACCACAGCTAACCCAGGAGCCCCAGCATCTCCCAAAAGGCAAAGCTCAGACAACACATAAGTGTGGCAAACTGGGGGAAAAAAACCCAACAGATTCTCTGCCGCCTCCTTGTCTTCCTTAAAAAGCAAGGTCTGTCTCCCAGCTGCCTGCTGGATCTGCCTGCCTCCCCCAGGCTGAGGAGCCCGGGGTGAACACGTGGCACTTGGTAGCAGAATTTGGAGAAGGGAGGGATCAAAGCCAGGCTTTGTGACCCTGGCAGGGGAAAAATAAGCTGTGAGTGACAGGCAACCTCTACCCCAAGAGCAACTCAAAGCCAGGCTGTAGCCACACCAAAATAACACGTCAAGGGATGCATGGAGCCAAGCCTTGGAGCAGGATCACGAGGATCCAGGTAGGAATGGAACAACGGGAGCAGTACTATTTACTGCTGGGCCCCCAGGTCTGTGCCAGGCTGATGTGGCACACCTGGCACATGGCACATGTACTCCCAGCAGGATCACAGCAAGCAAAAAGGAACCACAGCCTTGAGAGCTGAGCACAGCCAGCTTCTCCCTGTGATCTGAGGGCTGAACCGTCTCACAAACTGGAGTGGAACCCTGGCAGAACCCAGCTGAGGAACACACAGCCAGAGGGGGAGCCCACGGAGGGCTCAGCCCCAGGGGCCTTGGGAGCAGGACAGGAGTGTCAGCCTTTGGCAGAGTTCTGTGCTCTGGGCTCGGTCCTTTACCTGTGTAGTGAATTAGGACACAGAAAACAACCCAAACTGATTTTGCCACCTAGCCAAGGTGAGGGAGATGGGAATGTCAGAGCTGCAGTTCCTAATCACTGCACAGTGAAGCTCATCCATCCCTCCAGAGAATCCCACAGATTGGGCTGCTTCACCAGACACCTCCTGGCTGAAACCTGCCCAGCAGAGCCCGACCAGCTCCAGGGAGCACTACCCTGTGCTCTGGGGTAACACCGAGGTTCACGAACCACACACCTGGGCTGGGGGATACAGGACTCAGGACTTGAAGACAATCGACAACAAAACATCTGAATTCACCAGTGGGCTCCACGTGATCCCACCATGAGCTCCACCACCTGCAGGAGCAACGCTGGAATTTCCTCCTTGGGCTGCTGACCTACTAAACTGGTTAGAATCAGCAGCATCAAACAGTCCATGTCGGAAAGGGGTTTAACAGGCTGGAAAGGGGTTTTACAGCCTGGAAGGGCTTTTACTGCCCGCACGCTCCGTGCTGGCTCTGCAGGGAGCTTTTCTCCTGGCTGGGTAGAGCCCAGCTCCCTCCGGGCTCTGTTTGCCCATGCCGGCTGCCCCGGCTGTGCAAACACCGGCCCCGGAGCCGCCGGCCCCGCCGCAGTATCGTGGCAACGTGGCTGAAGCCGGCTTTGCGAACTCACCAAGTGTGCAAATTAATTTCATTATCCGCTCTTGCACATCATGAGGAGGGAAAACAAATAACCTGCCCGAAAGTACATTCTAGTAATTATTAACACGGCGTCAGCGGAGCCCGGGGGAGCGGAGCAGGACGGGCCAGGAGCAGAGCCTGGCACTGCCCGGCCGCCGGAGCGCTCGGCACGGTTCGTAAAGATAAAACCCAGCCTCGTGCTGCCTTTGCTCCCTGCTCAGCCTGAGGACTCTCCGCACGCCTGGCTGCACCTACGGTGAAACTGCCCATCCCAGTGCCTCACCAGCAAAGCTCTCGGCTTCCATTTGCTTTTGCTTTCACGGAATCAGTGAGATTAGAAAAGACCTCCAAGACCAGCAAGTCCAACCCGTGACCAATCCCCACCCTGTCACCAGACCTGTGCACTGAGTGCCACGTCCAGGCACCCCCTGAACACCTCCAGGGATGGGGACTCCACCACCCCCCAAGACAGCCCCTGCTAAGGACTGACAGCCTCTTCCATGAAGAAATTCCTCCCAATGTCCAACCTGAGCCTCCCTTGCACAATGTCCCTTTTCCCCCCACAAACACTCTGGAGCACCCTGAGTCGTCAGGGCTGTACACAAACCTTCTCTGGTGATAACTAAAACCCAGGTGTGCACTGAGTGCACTGATTCCTAATTTATTTTACAATAAAAGCCTCTTTCAGCTTGGCAGCGATGCTGCTCTGTCACAGAAATCCCCCTCCCCTCCAAAAATGAGAGCAAACTCTGAGATTTAATACCCTGTAGCACATGATAATTTAATCCAGTGCTGCATGCCTGAATTACAGGACCCCTTCCCCATCCTGACAGGCATAAACCCCGTGCTAAAGCAAAATAGGTTTAGGGACCTGGAATTTCTGCTTTAGGGTTCACACAACAACCTTAACTCTTAGAAATCCAAGCCACCCCTTGTCCCCCATGATGAAGTGGCTGTAGATGACAATGAACCCCACAGACTTGACCCCACCACAAAGCACTCCTAAACGCTGCACTTCTGCCAGGAATTGAGGAGATCCCTCCCTGCCTGCTCTGCCTGCCTCCTGGAGGGCACTTGGAAAGCACCTTCTGAGGCTCCCAGTTTGGGAGGATTTAATTTAATCATGGAAAACTGAGAAGTTCCCAGTTTGGGGGAAGGCAGAGCAGAGCACTCTGAACCTACCAAAGCCAGGCTGGACAAGGCTGGGAGGAGGGTGTCCCTACCCATGGCAGGAGGTGGAACAGGATGAGCTGCAAGATCCCACCCAAACCATCCCATGATTCTGTGATTCTACAGCAGGGCTGTGGCAGAGCTCCAGCAAATCTTCAGGCATTATTAGTAAGCCATTAAGAGACACTGTCAAGACAGATAGGCTTTGAGATTGCTTTCCAAGGCAGTTGTCAGGGACTTTGGGATGCACCAGGTGCTGCAGCAGCAGCTCAATTTTCCCTGCAAACAGCCTGTCATGTGAGCACTGCTTTAACAGGGACCTCACAGCAGGAACCCAAGATTTTTCTAAGGTGCAGCTACATCCTGAATCCAGCCTGGCATCGCACCATGGCAATGGGACTTAGAGCCTGGTTTGGATGAGATTCCTGTACAAACCTGCTCCCACAGGAGCACTCAGCTCCCTGCAGGCCCAGCCTGGGGACAGAGCACCCCGACCCAGGGGTGCTGATTCACCAGACAGGCTCCTCCACCCCCTGTCCCAGCACCACAGGGGCACCAGAGCCCGTGGATCCATCTGCACCCTCCTCCCTCCCTGGGCCTTGTTTTTGGCAGGCATGATCCAGCTGCACAGCCAGAGCCCTTAAAGCAAACTCCCCAGTGGTTCCCGGAGCTTTTTATCCCCATGTTCTCGAGAATATCAATATAAACAGATCTGCACAGAAATTCTTTCATCTTCTTCTACCAGCCAAGGGCTCCTTGTGCTGCTCTGCAAGGCGGGAGAGTGTGGTGACCTTCAAGGGCTTCCCCAGCCTTCCTCCTCCTCCTCCCACTCCACCAACAGGTCACAAACCCAGCCACGGCTCCTCATGGAACCTACGTGCTCCATGCACATAGAATCCCTGAGTCACTGAGTTTGGAAAAGACCTCCAAGATCCCCACCTTACTACAACCTCCATAGGATCTTCACACTACATTCCCACCCATGCTCCTCCCTGACTGCCCATCTGGGAAGGTACAGGTCCCCACTGGCCAAATCCAAAGGTATTTTCACATTCCCCTCCGTTTCCAAGCAGTTTCTGTATGACTCACGCACTGTCACAACCCATTTTCCCTGAGTTAAGCTGAAGTGCAGGGATTTGAAGTCAAGTCATCCATTCATGCTGTATTTTCTCCTCTTTCCCTCTCTCCTCGAGACCTCCCCAAGTATATTTTCCAGAAGTGCTCTGTATATCCCTATTCTGCTTGACCTGGCCACATGGTTTTACAGGAACAGCATGAACCAACACATTTAATCCAGACTGCTTTTTGGTTTTATGGGTTTCTCCTTTTTTTAAATCAGCAGTACAGTTTTCCATAGTGTAAGTAGATTCAAAGATCATCCACAACCCATTTCTACCCTCTTTCATTTAAAGACACACTCAACATTTCTCAGAGAGCACAGACAAGATCTTTACACCACGAGAGGGGCGATTTTCTGCTGTTCTAATGTTAAAAAACACCTGTTTCTATTTCTGGGCCAAACACAGTATCCATAAGTGTGTGTGAGCAGGGAACACTGCAGATCCCGAGCTGGAAGTTGCTTCCAATCCCTCATTACTCTGGATGGATGGAAATTGCTGGATCAGGACACTTCCACCCACTGTTTTTCTCTCTCATCCTTGTTTTTTGTTGGGTTTTTTTTTTGCATCTTTACATCCTTTTGCATCTTTAACACGTGACCAGCCTTAAGAAGCTGAGTTCTGTCCTCATTTTAGTGCGAGCTCACCACGCTGCTGCTGCCATCAGCCCAAGGGTGTGAGTCACAACCCAGCCTGCACATGAAGAGCTTTATTTAAAATCCCAGGGAAAATGTTAACGCCTCGGTGCCGTACGGGGAAAGTCTATCCCACCCCATGCCACCCACTGTGCTGCACCAGCCCCATCACCTGGGGTGGGTGTGCTGAGCCATCAGAGAGCAAGGCTGGAGCTGGAAACGTGTCCAGCAGCTACCCCAGAACATGGGGACCTCACTGTTCCCAATCAATCTCACCTTCCATGAGAAAGGGAACAACTGCGTGCAGTCCAAGGAAAACTCCACATATAATTACCCCAAATGAGCTCTGAGCACAAGTTCCTCCCCAGGCAGTCATGTTAGGCTCAGATTTAAAGGACACATGAATGTAGCCCCCGTGTAGGAATTATACCTGGCAATGATCTATAAATAATTGTAGTATTTACTCATTTTAGCAAATCCTAAAATGGCCTCTCAGTACATAATGAGGTCCATGTTGTCCCCAACGGGGACAAACCTTCCTGGTGCAATAGAACAAAGGGTGATGGTTTTAAACTAAAAGAGAAGAAATTCAAATCAGATACAAGGAAGAAATCCTTCCCTGTGAGGGTGGGCAGGCCCTGGCACAGGGTGCTCAGAGCAGCTGTGGCTGCCCCTGGGTCCCTGGAAGTGTCCAAGGCCAGGCTAGAGGAGGCTTGTAGAACCTGGGCTAGTGGAAGGTGCAGGAACAGGATGGCCTTTCAGGTCCTTCCAATCCAAACCACTCCATGATTCCGTGATGATTCCATACTGATGCTCCCAAGAGTGGCAGCTCAGCGTGGTGGCACTTGAGGGCCAGGTCTCCAGCTCCCACTTCCAGGCTAAATCCATCAGCTGTAAGAGGTCAAACAGCCCTTCCCACAACACAGCACTAGTGACAAACTCCTTAAGGTCACACGTGCCTGATACAAATGCCACTGGCCAACAGACCCTACCAGGAGCCATCAGAGATGGTTCTCTGGAGCCCCTTGCTCCTGCCATGGGACCTGCTGCATTCCAGACCATTCCCAAGGCCAACCCAGGCAGCAGAGCAGAGCAGAGCAGAGCAGAGCAGAGCAGAGCAGAGCAGAGCATCCTCCTGCAGCTCCTGGCACACCGGTCACACGGTTTGGCTGCTCCAGGTCTGCAGCCCTGGCAGCCGCCTCCCGGTGCCGATGGGGACGGTCACGATTCACGCTGGCCTCTCTAAGCCCTTTCACCTCAGAGCCTCGTGACTGGGATTGAGCCAAGAGATTAAAAACAGCTTGTGAAACACAAAGTGCGACTGTTCCCTTTGGGTCTGACCAGCAGGGTACGGACAGACTGGGATGTGGACAAAGCAGGGGGTTTCCTGTGGAATGCAGGATGCCACAGGTGCCACCCTGTGCCAGGACATGCTGGAGCTGTGTGGGACAGGCAGCGCTTCCCTGCCACGCTCAGCCTGTGCACACAGCACACCCCACAATACTGGGATATACTGAAAATTCTGGCACTGGAGTTACACCAAAACACGGCTTGTTTAGTCCTCTGCTACGGATGTACAAGAGATTACAAATTAAACCACAGAATCCTGGAATGCTCTGGGTTGAAGGGACGTCAGTCTCATTCCACCCTCTGCCATGGGCAGGGGCAGCTTACACTATCCCAGGTTGTTCCAACCCCATCCAATCCAGCCTTAGACACTCCCAGGGATCCAGGGGCAGCCCCAGCTTTTCTGGGCAACTTGTGTCAGCCCCTCACCACCTCACAAGGCCCTCATCCCCTGGGAGCACCTTTTGCTGTCCCACTACAGCCAGTCCCTCCACCCCACAGATGAAGGATGTGAGGACACAGCACTATTTGTAGCAGATTTTACTTCCAAAAAGGCTGACACAAACCAGCTGTGGCCACTCCCTCCCACCCCGATTCTTGCAGATGCTCTGCTCTTGCTGAGATGTGAACAGAGGGATTTTATTTCCTTGCTTTCTAAAAAGTGCCTGAGGAACAGGTTTAGTTTAGTGCAGGAACGTGGGGCAGGGAAGGACCAGCTCAGCACTTTGGACACCCAGCCAAGGCATCGATTAGGACCGGCTTTGCACACTAATTGCCATCAGAACTGCCCCTCCCCTCCCCTCGAGTCGAGCCCTGAATGGGGGCATTGTCTCAGGGCAGAGCAGCTCTCCAGCCCCAGCCCCTGCACATGGGACCCTGGTGCCTTGCAGGAACAACAAAATCCCAGCAGAAGTCCATTAGCATCCAAAGGGAGGACCCTGAATGGATCACAAGGATTCTTTGGAAAGTAAGAGTGAAACGAATGCAGTAAAATGCCACTTTTAAGTGATGCTCATTGTCCAAATTAAACCATCAGCAGCAAAGACCTTGACTCTCCTGCCTTCAGTGCAGGACATGCTGCGAGCCGGGAAAGAGGCTGTCAGGAATTTTAAGCCCTGGATTTGTCCCAAGTATGGATTACTCCATTTCTTTGCGAGCACTTGATCACACGGAGCTATATTTGGATTCCCAGAGCGAAAGCTCAAATCTCCAGGAGGGCATATGTGGCTGCACCCCCCCACCACACGCAGGTCCCCATGTCACCCACCCATGGGACAGGCTCTGTGGGAGCTGTTAAATGTCCCAACAGCCCAGGAGCAGGGGCGAGGGGAGGGCAGGAGAGAGCCCAGCACTCTCCCTCTGGCAGTGGGAAGCCTTTGTCCTATCCCTCCAGGCCCCTGCCCAAAGTCCCTCTCCTCCTGCTCTTTTACAATCCCCCTTGAGGCTCCCGTCCCACTGATCAGGTTCAGGGTCTGCCTGCTCCTGGAGACATCCCTGATGCCAAAGCACCTTCCCAGCCCTGCTCCTTGCAAAGCCTGTGCTGCTGCTCACCCCCAGCTGTTGGCTGTGCGTGGCTATTTTTGCACAGCCTACAGGACAAAAATATAGGGAGCTATGTTAGGTGAAGGCTTGCACTGTTCACGGTGTGATGACAGCCAAACTAGGTCAAGCCTTAGCCAGATTCCTTTAAAAAAAGAAAGGAAAAAATAATCAGTGGGAGAGAAGCAAACTCCTAGGGAAAAAAAATGCTTGTGAACATCTACAATACATACTGTGCACTAGATGACTGGGGCAAAAATACATCTGTAACTACATCTTTCTGCAGTTTAAATGGTCGATTTTTAAGTTTTGAATTTTTTTAAGGACATTAACATGCCTTGAGCTGCGAAGAGGATATTCCATGTGCATTTAAACCAAAATAGAGTTTTCATCTATGAAATGTAACCTGGTAGCCCACTTTTGGTCTAGGCTGTGGGCAACTCGATTGTATTCCATGGGTTCTCCACCATGAACAAAACGTCCTGCGCTCTGGGAGCAGGAGCTGGGCAGGTAAGAGGATCCCAGTCCTGATGAGAAAGCCAACTTGGTATCATTGTCTACAAAGGGAGAGGAAGGTAAAGGACTAATTTCTATTCCAGAGGACAGACTCCCACTAAAGACTGGCTCCTGCTGGGTCTGACAGAGCTGAGGGTGTCCAGCCTGGAGAAAAGAAGAATCTGGGGAGACCTCAGAGCCCCTTCCAATGCCTGAAGGGGCTCCGAGACAGCTGGAGAGGGACTTTGGACAGGGAATGGCTTCCACTGCCAGAGGGCAGGGAGAGATGGGATATTGGGAAAGAATTCTTCCCTGTGAGGGTGGTGACAGTTGGACAGGACTTGGAGCAACCTGGGATAGCGGATGGTGTCCCTGCCCATGGGACAGACAGTAGACATGTGGCCTGGGCCTGGATTGTCACCTCCTGGCAGAGGAAACCCTGAACTCACAACTCTGCACAGACTCATGGAAATGAGGAACTGGGTGATTTTAAAACACCTTTCCAGTGAAAAACGTTCGCAGGCTTAGTTAAACGTGCCAGATAAAGCCTCTGTTCCTGTGGAACCTGATGCACGATTATCAGTCAAGGCCAACGTATTTACCCTAAAATTGGGTAATATTGTTTTATCGTTCTTAATAGTTGAAGCCGACAAAGCTCTGAACAGACGCTGCCGAGCAGTTTCTCAGCCTTTCATCAGCGCTGCGTAGGCGTTGAATTCTGGAGCTAATCACCTTAGCAACGGCTCTAAACATATGTGCAGTGACATCAGCTGATTTCTGAAAGCTGTAAATAGAGGATAATAGCACGAAAAAATTCTGGATCCAAGCCAAGACCTAAAAAACATACTATTAAAACACCGCCTGTAATTCAATGTATGCAAACTTGTTTGCATCCCCGCTCCCCAAAACCTGGGTAATTACACACCTACCAGCACAACTGGTGATTGTCCCACTGCAGGCTGCTCTCGGTTTCAGGAGTTTCCCAGAAAATGAGGATTTGATAGAAATCCTTCTTTAAATTGAATTTTACATAGCCTGGAGAAGGAGCTGCAATATGAGGCTGAAGGGACCAGCTCCAGCCTCCAGCCCTGCGTTTTAAAGTCAATGAGTAACAGCTTCAACTTAGAGAATTATTTGTAAATAAGAAAATCAACAATGTGCTCATGGGCTTCACCATGAGTCACGCAGGAACGGGAACCATGGCAAACTGTGCTCCAAGGACGGGCTGCCAGGCCTGTGCCCTTGGAAAAGAGGAGCTGCAGCAGGAGCAGGAGCGAGGAACCCGCTCCTGGCCGGCCGTGCGTCGAGCAGGCGGCCTGAAAGGGGCACTTTCTGAATTACCTCATGTTTGGTACCTCATTAAGACCCTAAACTGTCCGTTCAGGGAGTCCCTCAATCAGCCATCAGCGTAAGACATGAGGACAATATAGTTTTTGTTCCCCTCCTCTCGTTGTGACCCATATTCCCGAGGCCTGTTGTGCAGGACGTGACCCGGCCTCCTAAAGAAACCTTTGCAGAGCCTCCGTGGTGAGCTGGCAGCGGGGAGGGAGCGAGGGGAGACGGAGAAACGGCCTTAATAGGATTTTCAAATGTCAAAAAATATCTTTAGCAGGCCCATTTAGGCAGAGGCTCAGCACTCGCTGAAGTTGAAAGCGGAATTTGCTGTGCAGAGAACACCGCTCGCATGCTAAGTGAAGCTGGGAACGCTGCGGGAGAGGCCCAAAGCACCCGGCTCCTTCCCCTCCTCTGCAGAACCAAGGCAAGGAGGAGCACACGGGGCCCTCTGCCCAGGGCAGGGAGGTGCTGGGGCTCGCTGTGAGCGCCCACCACACATGGGCATGGGGAACCTGCAGGGCAGAGCTTCGGGGCAGCTCCTGGATCCTGGCTCTGGCCACTGGCAAAGGGACTGGCAAATCCAGCTCTTCTGACTTTGCTGGAGAGTGTCCAGAGAAGGGAATGGAGCTGGGAAGGGGCTAGAGCACCAGGAGAGGCTGAGGGAACCGTGGGAGCTCAGCCTGGAGAAGAGGAGGTTCAGGGGGGACCTTCTGGCTCTGCACAACTCCTGACAGGAGGGGACAGGCTCTGCTCCCAGGGAACGGGGACAGCCCTCGAGCTGTGCCAGGGGAGGTTCAGGTTGGACAACAGGAGGAATTTTGTCATGGAAAGGGCGGTCAGGCATTGGCAGGGGCTGCCAGGGAGGTGGTGGAGTCCCCATCCCTGGAGGAATGACTGGACATGGCACTCAGTGCTCTGGTCTGGTGACAAGGTGGGAAGCAGTCATACTCAATGGTCTTGGGGGTCTTTTGCAACCTCAATGATTTTGTGATTCTGTGAAGTGCCTTGCATTAAAAATAAAAATAAGGCAGGGAAAGGGGAAATGCAAACTTGACAACTGCACCAGGAGGAGGATCCCACACAGAGCCAGAAGCAAGAATCCCCCCTCCTTTTCCCAGGTAGGGTCGGGGCTTTTTCTCTGTCAATTAGAGCCGCAAGGAAATCCAGTGCATTGAGATCAGCAGTGCTAATCGTTATTGCATCTGAATTTAATCAGCATTATTTTTTTAACTGAAGGTAATTTACAGTGCCTCACCTAAACATGGAAATGAAGTAGTGCCTTCTGCTCACTAGAAAACCACCAGCAAGGATTATCCTGCTATTTGCTTTATGCCTTTTACTGTCTGTAATCCACGGTTCCCATTCCGGGAGACTGCCATGGTTACTCCTGCTCCCTCCATCAAAGGCTCCTGCCTGCATCTTCTGCCGAGCTGCTAAGAATAGCACAGGCCCTTTCCCGAGCTCAGGAAGGTGAGCTCGGGAAGGATGGAGTTCCTGGCAGGCACAGGGGAAGAAGGGGATGGGGCCAGCAGGACTGGTCAGCATGGCAACCAGCTGATGTCCCATGCATGGAGGTGCAGCAGCATCTCCTGCTCTCTCCTGTCCTGCTGAGGCTACCAGCGTGTGCTCAGCTCCCTGGGATGAGAGGGCAGGGTTAGATGGGACACTGGGAACAAACTCCTCCCTGTGAGGGTGGGGAGGCCCTGGCACAGGGTGCCCAGAGCAGCTGTGGCTGCCTCATCCCTAAAGTGTCCAAGCCCAGGCTGGACAGGGCTTGGAACAACCTGAGATAGTGGAAGGTGTCCCTGCCCATGGCAGGAGGTGAAACTGGATGATCTTTAAGGTCCCCTCCCACCCAAACCAGTCTGGGATTCCAGGATCATCTTTATCACCTACTCCCTAACTTTGGAAGCCCCTCTCCGTATCAGTATCCGCATCACAGTTTGTGCACCTCCAAGCCTTCAGAGTCAGATCTTCATAGAGACCCTAAAATTCCAGATGGGTGTTTCAGTTTGAGGAACACCATTCCCCAGGGACAGCCAGCACAAGTCACCTGTCACAATCACCTGGGAAAGGACCAATAGCAACAGTACAACAGTCACACAGTTTGCAACACCATGCACAGGCTGCACTGGTTTCCTGGAAAATAATCACTTCTCCCATCAACCAGTTCTCCAAAGCTGGCCAGAATCTTGCAGTGTTTTCAATGTGTTTGCTAAGCTGTACACTTGGGAGAGATGGAAGAGACACTGCTGATGCAGGGAGGATATGGCAGAGTTCCTGGGATGGGAAAAAAGCAAGCTCTGCACTGCTGGTGCTGGGATTTGTGTCCTCCCAGCACCAAAGGCAGGTGGATAACCCAGAGCTCAACCATCAGCAAGGAATAATTTCAGTATTTCACACATTATGCCCAATAAAAGCTTTCCTGTGTCCAGAGTATTTACAGACTGACGTCAGCAGCACCCCGGAGCTGTGCAGGCCGTTCTCGCCATGCAGCTGGAGTGAACAACAGCAGCTGAAGACCACAGGAAGGATCCCCTTGGGAGCCTGTGCAAGGCTGAGATGCTGCTGTAGCTCAGCACCCCTGGAAAACACCTTCCCCTCCTCCGGCCTGTGCTGCCTCCCATGAGGTCCCAGCACAGGCAGCTCCTGGATGGCAGCAGTAGGAAAAGGGATGGGCTCAAGAAGAGCTGCTACCACCACCCTCATGGGCCATGGCCACGGACCAGGAGCCCAGAACCTCTTGGAAAACACAAACCAACCCTGCAGTGTGACCCCATCTGTGGTCCTCTGGAAAGAACTTCACTGCAGGGCACACCTGATGTTCAAGGGTAGCAAAGGAACTCCAGAAAACCGTACAGAAAGCACATCCTCTTTTCCAGACCTACTCCTTTAAAGGCAGATGCTCCACCACCTATGGAAACTGGAGCACATGTGCCCGGAGATAAACAACATCACGGGACAGGTAAGCTGGTTACTCATGATTTATCACACCATCTCCCTCTCTAATTGCAGAGCTAAGCAGGCACTCATCTAATCCACCATAAGCAGCTTATGCTTCCTTAGGCAGCTCTGTGCCATCGCTCACTTCCTGGTTTGGAAATCATCATTCCCCAAGTCCCTTTCTCTGGAAGGTGAGGAACCAACCCTTTTCATTCACACAACACAAATTCCGAGACTTGAAAGATGCATTCACAGGACAGGTAACTCCTGGAAGTCTCAAACACCTTTCCAGGGCAGTGGTAGAGTCACCATCCCTGAAGGGATTTAAGAATCATGTGGATGTGGCACTTTAGGGACATGGGTTAGGGGTGGCCTTGGCAGTGCTGGGGGAATAGGTGCTCTCAACGATCTAAAGGTCTTCCCCAACCTAAAGGATTCTGTGACTCTATTTCATATTCAGTGCTGAGCAAAGCACCTTTCACCTTTGTGTCCTGCTGCTCTGGTCACACGCACTGCATGTCCTTGATTTCAGTATTCCCAGAATTCCACTCATTTTTTCCACACTAACAGCTGACTCCTCTCTGGTTTGATTCTCTATTTATTCTCCACTAATTTATCAGGAACAAGGCACCAGAACTTGCCCAATTCCTGCTGCTCGTGGATTCTAGTCTAGTACTTCACGGGGTTTATTTCTTTTAATTACCTTCTCAAAATCCTTGGAGCCCCACAAAAATGAGCTTTAAAAGCTGCAAAAGTCCACCAAAAAAGTGGTCAACGTCACTGTTCCCAAAGCCTGGAAAGGCCAGGTTGGAGCAACTTGGTCTAGTGGAAGATGTCCATGCCCATGGCATGGGGACTGGACAAGCTTTAAGGTCCCTTCCAACCCAAACCATTCCCTGATTCTATGATTAGCCAAAGCACATTTTAGCTTTTCTCCACATATCTGTGGGTAAGCAGGAGGTTACAGACAGACTCAAGGGAAAGATCTCAGGGTTTGGGTTACATCAGGCTGTTTTCACTGCTGGGAAGCTCCAGCGTTGGAAGCGGAAGCTGAGCCAGCGCGCGCCACTCGCACGCCTTCGCTCACGGACACGGCCCCGGCCAAGGGGAATTTTCTGACTTACAACACCAGAGAACTTTACCCCCGAAACTACCTGTGAACTTAGGCCAATGACCCCAAGTCAAGCTTCAAAGTAGTGATCCAACACCACCAAGAGCTGCCTTTGATCCCCATAACCCATCGCCAATCAGGGGCGAGTCCTTGGGGCTGAACTCCTCCCACGAGGAATTCTCTTCAGCTCGATACAAAATTTATTTTACCATCTGTAAAATTCATTTGTATAGTTGCACACCCTGGTAGGCTTGAATGGGGCGAAGGAGTGTTTCAAGTCCCAGTGCAATTTATTATTTAAAAGCAGAGAAATGACATTGGCGGTCGGAGAGGCCGGTGATGTAATGGGGAGCGCAGTTCCGCTCGCCGCCGGAGCCGCGCGGTACATTAGCGTGCTGGCCAGGGTGGCTGCTCCTATCAATTATTTATAGTCTCCTGGCGTGCAGCCTGGAGAGGGTCACAGCACTGAAAGCCAACTTTATCTGCATTGTTCCCAGCTCCTGCCCAGCTGTCACTCTGCTCCCTAATTTAATACACCCAGCGCAGCGTAAAAGGATGCAGAGCTGCTGCCTGGAATAGGAATGGGAATGGGGAGGTGGGGTCTACAGCGAGCTGGTGGGGCCTCACTCATCTTTGTTAGGGTGCTGACTTGGCTGTTTTAAACCTGCCTTTGAGATTCCCCTGGTCACTGGACTGAGATACAGTCAGGATCCAGGGCAGGCATGTTTGGGAGTGAGAGGTGGGATGGCGGCAGAGCCATGGGATCTCCATCTCCATTTCTGTGCCACACTAAGGGCAGACAGCACTGCATGGCTTCCTGCACATTCCAGCAAGAGCTACTCAGTAACAGATACAAATAAGAGGGGAGGAGGAGAAAGGGCATTTCACCTCTCCAGAAAAAAATATTAATATTCAGACATACATTGATAAAGGAAAATCTCTCATATGTTGTTGTTACAGCTACAATTTAAAGTGCACAGACAAGGTCTGCAACGAGGTGAGCTTTAAGGTCCCTTCCAACCCAAACAATTCATTGATCCACCTGTATCTTGCCACTGAGCAAGGGGCAATGTCCCATTGTACTGGGCCACCATGCATGAAAACAGCTCTCCAGGGCTTTGTTCCTACAACTGAACAACACACCTCCTCCACTGTTTGCCCAATATGCCCAATAAAAGCTTAGACTCTGGAAATACATCACTCATTTGGCCTGATATCAACATGAATGAAATTAAATTTCATCTGTAGCTGCTTAAGCCAGGTTGAACAGGGCCTGGAGCACCCTGGTACAATGGAAGGTATCCCTGCCATGGCAGGGGTTGGAACAGATGAGCTTTAAGGTCTCTTCCAACCCAAACCAGTCTGGGATTCTGTGACTCAGGGTCTCCATCAGTCCAGGAGATGCTTCTCATGCATATCACTCTGACAGAAATCTGGTACAAAAAGATGAGTTGCTATTTTAGCAGCTCCTATGCTTGGTCCTGCTCCACAGATCAACAGGATCCACACAGCCCAAACATCCATCTCATGCCATAAACTAAAGTCAATTCCAGTTTAAATAATAAGCCATTTTCCCAAGTCTTGTGAAGCCAAGAAAATAATCTGAATTCTCCTGCAATTAGGACTGACTGCCTTACTGCAAGCCAGAAGTCCCCAGGTTTGGTTTAAGCCACAGAAAACACATTCTGATGACAGTGCCTGGAAACCACACACATAGAAAAACACAACATCTGCACAACAAGGAAGTTGTGGAAAAAGAAAACTCAGGCCCAGAGGAAGCAGATTTGTTCTTCTTGCAGCACAAACAGGGGCCATAGAGAGGCTCCTACTGAGGCCTCATCCAGCACAACTCCCAGTGCTCCAGGAGTAGAGCAAGGGGAATCTCCCCAAATTTGGCACAAACCCCCAGCACTCAGAGAGGCCCAGGTGAGGCAAAAACAGCAGCCAGACCTCTTCATATTAGTGTGACACAGGCAAAGACAAGACAGTAAAACGATCAGCCTTGAAATCAGCAGTGAGCCTTTTCTTCAACTTTTCTGTGCTATGAAAATCAGGAAGATTCTGCCCAAAACAGCAAAAAGGAGGAACTGGGACAGCCACGGGAGGAACAAGCTGGTTCCCATCCCAGAGCCAGTCACAACACTGGGTTGTGTCATTGAGCCAAGCCCAGAATGTGCAGACCACACGCGGCTGCCACCGCGCCGCATCTTCGGGGCCTTCACATCCTCCCTGAATCCAGGATTATTTCCATGGCAACTATCTGGAGAACTTATTAAGTAAAAAAAAACAAACCAAAAAAAAAAAAACCAAAAAAAAACAAGAACAGTTTGAACACACAGACTCTACGTTCGTAACGTACCAACTGACTAAATTAGCAGCGCTAAGATTTTTAGTAATCAAAATAGATCATGTTCCAGCAACTCAGTCTTCTCTGTGCCACAGCTAAAGAGAAAAATCTGATAGTAATAACTGGGGGGAGGGAAGGAATTACAGCTTTTCCGAGACCACAGCCCTGTATCAAGCCAAGTCTTACCCCATTCAAGACATTATTTCAGTACCTGGCAATGCTGTTAAATAAGGCTGAGTTATGCTGTTCAAATGTTCAAATGCTGTTAAATAAGGCTGAGTTTCCATCAGATGACAAACTTGGTTGCAAGGCTCCTAGAGAATCAAAAAGATGACTATCATGACAAAGTACTAAAAAAATTCATTGAATAGCCTCAAATCTGTACCAAAAAAAAGCACCATTTATAACTCTTTCTCACATTTAGCTTGGAAGGTTCACAAGTTTGGAGTATCTGGTCTGAGAAAGGACAAGTCGTTTACTAAAGCTGATTAGAAATACATTAAAAATCAGCAAGACCCCTTAGTGCAACACTGAGGGAGCTGTCTTTCTCCAGACCAGCACCACTCCCAAACTTGCAGGGATTTTGTGGCTCCCTTGGAGCCAGTGCAAGCTCAGCCCTGCAGTGACTCCAGTTCCCAGGCATGGGGCTGAGGGAATTTGGCAGCACTCAGAACCAAACACTGCCCGAGAATTTCATAACAGCAATTCAGAGTGAGAAGTCAGATTCAACAGGAATGATTTTGAAAGTGCTTTAGAAAAATAAAATGTGGTTAAATGAACTGTTGGCTCGGTCACTCAGTCCAGCCAGGGAGATTACAGGCATTATTGATTTACCTTAGAACAACCTGGGAACTCATTTCCAATGGTTTTTAATGGAACCTGGATTTTCTGTCCTAAGCTGCCTCGTGAGGTTGAGCTTCCTGCAAGGAAATGCAACTCCAGAGCATTAAACTGGCAGCTGTCAGAGGTACAACAGCCCTGTTTGTCTACAGAGAGCGTGCGACAGGATGGGGGCTTTTCAGGCAACTCCAAAATCACAGGATCATTTAGGCTGGAAAAGAAGAGACTGCCAAGACTGAGTTCAGCGTGTGACCAATCCCTACCCTGACACCCAGCCCAGAGCACTGAGTGCCATCTTCAAGTCTTGAACACCTCCAGAGATGGGGACTGCACCACCTCCCTGGGCAACCCCTTCCAACGCCTGAGAACCCTTTCTATGAAGAAATAGAGCTGGGAGCAGGGGAATCCTCACCCCAAAAGCCAGGGGAGAGCATTTTGACCAGGACAACACACCATCAACTCTAAAGCTCTTCTGCAGCAGCAAAAGCTACACTTAGGGGAATGTTTTCCCTCAGCAGAACACACCACAGCAGACTTGGCCTCCTGAAACCTTAGGCTGGTTTTAGCAGGTGAACAGAATATTATTCCTTTATGTACCTAAAGCAAAAAAAAAAAAAAAGAGATTTTTCTCAACTCTTCCAGAGAAAGACTCATGTAATACAAAACCAAGTAGGGAATACTATAGCCTGAAAGGCTTCCAGAAAGGTGTGAGCAGAGAAAACAGCAGCTCATAGCAGGAAGGAAATTGTAACATTAACCATGGCCTTTGAAGGCAGAGGCAGCTTTGTGTTACCGAGCACCAACAGTGAGCAAAACTAAAGAACAAAACACATCTGATCCCCGGCTACTTCCAAAATCCATCTGCAAACGTATCCTGCCCCGAGACAAACGCAGAGCAAGGCGTGATGGAGAGATGGCAATTAACTGCCCCCCTTGTTGTTGTTGTTGTTGTCTGCAGTGCCTCGCTGCAAACAAGTTGCCCTTAGCCCCGAGCCAGCCCTTGGCCGCTCGCAAAAATCACTGAGCATTACATCCTGCCCCTTCTCCTGCTTAATGTCTCACCCTGGAGCTCCAGGAGCTCCCTTCCCTTCCCCTCCTCCAGCTCCTTCCCTTCCAGCCAGCATTCCCCCTCCCTCCCCTGCCGGCCGTGGTGCCAGATGTCAGCCTGACCCCGGAGCCGCAGCTCCGGGTCAGTTCTGGGGGTCATGGTGCGAGGGGAGCAGCGGCTCCCCCCTCGCCAGGCTGAGCCAGGACAGCCCCACCGTGCCGGCGAGGGGGCACTGCTGGCAAACCCAGCAGCTGGGCACTGCTGGCAAACCCAGTTCCAGGGTTTTATCCCTGCTAAGAAAGCGCCGGCGGGAAGTTTGGGAGCCTGTTCACGTGCACTGCAACAGCAGCCTCGGGCACCGAGCGCTGGGTAAGGTGACCCCGGACAGTGTTGAGCATCAGTCATGGGTAGAAGCGTCACTTACTGCACGAGGAGAACGGATGACCTGAATGACTCCTGCAAGAATAATTGCACGCTGAAGGCAAGGGCTGAAGTTTCTGGAGGAGGGATGCTGGGAATGCGGTGGCACTCCAAGGAGGACCATTCACAAGACACTGGGCTAACAAAGAGAGCCATGGGGGAATTCAAGATGTATTTAAAATGAACCCAGGCCCCTATTCTTGACCACACTCCTTGAAGGATGTGCCCCCGATGAAGGAGCAGCTCCAAGGCAACGGAATGCAGTTTGTTGGAAGGGAAGGGGAGAGCTTCCAGCCTGACATAAGCCAGGGCTCGGATTCCTCTATCGCAGAGGCTGCGCCGCAGATAAGGCTGCGTCAACTTTTCCACTGGAGCTCTCTCCCCTCTAAGGTTCACAGTCAGAGCAAAATGTTTTGGTCAGGTGGAACGTGAAGGGAGGCTCCCAAAGCTGGGAGCTGCCGTGTGTATAAAACATCACCGTGTCACCTGCCCAGGCTTGATTTCCCTCCACTGGGAAGGGGAAAACTCATCTTCCTCCCCATGAATTCCTCGCATTCCTGCGCAGCCGATAAGCCCAGCCTCTCCAAGGAGCTGCTTTAGAGCCACACAAAGTGCCCTGAAACGCCAATAACCCCAGGGACTGAAACCCAGGCAGGTTAAACGTTAACCTGGGATCTGAGTGGAGAGGACACAACCGTGGTGCCACGATCCTGCTCCAGCCCCAGCTCCACAGATCAGATCCAACCCCACACTCCCAAGCCATGCCCACACTTCCCACAAGCAGCAGGCCCTGAAAGGAAGAGAGGTTTGGGACAAAAAGAATCCCAGCATGGTCAGGGTTGGAAAGGTCCTTAAAGCTCATCTTGTTCCACCGGCTGCCATGGGCAGGGACACCTTCCACTAGATCAGTCTGCTCCAAGCCCTGTCCAACCCGGCCTGGGACACTTCCAGGGATGGGGCATCCCTCAGCGGGTTTCTCTGCCACAGAGTCCATTTGCCTGTGGGAAGAACGGCAAGGAAAGAGGGTGAAAGCTGGCACCTGGTTCCCATCACCACACCAAAAGCAGGATGAGTGCAGGCAGGACTCTGCTCTTCCCAGACTCATTCTCCTGTAAAGCAGAGCAGGAGCAGCACATCAGCCTCACTGCCTGCCCTCTCACTCTGTGTGGCACACCAGGAAGACGCTTCATTTCCATGGAAAGTGCCGGAGGAGCCTGGCTCCCCCACAGGCCCCCCAGGCCAGCCCCATCCCCACGTGCTGGGGGAGTTTTGGGGCCTGACACTGTGCAGAGGACGAGGAGGTTTTCCAGGGAGGTATTCCAGTCCTGGCACAGCCCTCCCCCACAGGCCTCACTGCAGTTATCCCTGAAGACAGAAAAATTTGTGCCTGTTTTTCTGCTGCTGCTGAGCAGCTACGAAATGTCTCCCACCACGGAGAGCCTGAATAAATTCTGGCTCCTGAAGCAGCATCTGATTCAGCTTCTCTCCAACCTCCATCACAATTTCAAACCTTTAATTTACTAAGGTAAAAGCAAAGTCTGTGTCTGATTGCCAAAGGTCAGAGCATTTGTGGTCCATGCCTTTTACCCAATATATACCAAATATTCTAATGTATTTCATTCATGCCAATTTTCTGGGGAGATTCTTGGACTGGCCATGACTTATCATAAATTACTGGTCACAAACTTTTCCTCCCTGTCCCCATGGGAGCCCAGGAACTATCCCTGGATGGCCAGGAGAGACAACTGTATACATCATGTGTGCTTCCAGCAACCTTTCGGGAATGCCTAGGTTTCTCAGGTTCCAGGTCCAAATGAAAAAAACCACTAAGAAACGCAGAAAGGAGGGAAACAGCCTGGTATTATCCTTCCTCTGTTAAATTTGGAGTGCTGGACTGAAACATGGCAGTTTTCATCCAGGGAAGTACTCTTGGAAGCTCCATGGATGAGTCTGAGGCCACGTGGAACCTGGAAAGCTCCCCCCAGTACCTCCAGTGAATTCAAGATTTGCTACTGTGTGTGAGGGAAGCAACTCTGCTTTCTGGAGGGAATGGACAGATTGCAGGAGAAAACTATATCCCAGTTGCTGCCAAATTCCACAGATTCAGTTATTAGTAGGCAATTAGGAATATTATTAACACTTCCTACTACGTTAAGCTCCATTTGCAGGGCATCTCTGCGCCAGCCCGGACGTTTCCGACGGAGCCCCAGCTCCGAGGCGCACGTGGCATCACGTACCCAAAACTGTGTCTGCCTGCTCACTGCCTCCCGGCCCCTTCCCCGCAGCCGGATTTAATGCGGTTGTCTCACAAAATAAAATTGCAAGTAAAAAAAATAGATTAAAAATGAGGGAGGGGAGGGGGGAAGGTAAATAAAAGCGCGGCGGCACAAAGGGAAAACAATTTTGCTCTTGTTTTTTAACTCACAATCAACATCTGAGCTATTCAGGAAGCTGGTGCACTGCCCTCCAACCAACTTCAATTAGGGAATTCAAAAGCAGTCAGACAAAAGAATGCCTGGGAGTTACTGCACCGCACAGAGATATTTTTAGCAAGAGCTGGGAGGCTGTTTGTGGGACACTGCTTTGCTTCTCTCGCGCTTCAGCTTTTGTATTTACATTCATAGGACAGCGAGATTTACTGGGTCAGAGAGAAAGAGAGGAGAAGCGGCACAACTGACGCGAATCCTTTTGCCTCTGATACTCTTGGAAGGTTTTCCAGCAAAGGCTGATGGAGGCCAGAGCGAAGCAGAACAAGATTTGCCTCCATCTGCTTCTAAAATCGCCTTTGAGCTGCAATCTCCAGCCGCTCCTTTGGAAGGGTGATGCAAAGCCGCACGTGGAGCCCCCGGAAAGGCCAGGCTGGCCCCCACAGCGGCAGGGACACGGCCCCTTCACCCACACAAAGCCGCTGACCTCTCGCCACCCCCGGCTCACCAGATGGAGTCACCAACAGGCTGGGGCGAGCCACCGGCACCGCCGCACGGACCCCCCATCCCAACCCCCCCGGCGCCGCCCGGCCGAGCCCCAGCGAGCCGCGGCTGCTGTTTCAGAAGCCATTTCCTAACAGGGCCAGGCTGCAGCCAGCCGCCTTCCCCGCTCGGGGGCTCGGGCAGCGCTGCGGAGAGCCCCGCTCCAGCGCCGGTCCAGCCCGGCGGGCGCGGGGCCGCTCCGGGGGCGGCGGCCCCCGGTGCCTGCGCTCTCGGCAGCGCTCCTCCAGCGCAGCGCATCCCCCTCTTCCGCTCCCTCCCACCACTGCGGCAGCGCAGATGGCAGCAGTGTGACCTCGCTGTTCCTGCCTCCTTGTTTTGATCCTGCAGTCTTGATTGTTCAGGCTAATCCCACACTCCCAGCCTTGGCTGCCTGCCAGGACTGTTATTAATGGCACAAAAGCTTCTCATTCCAGCTACTTCTACATCCGCTAATGCTGTTGTTCCCTTCTCTCGCTCCCCCCCCTCTCGCCACATTACAAACTGGAGCTGGAATATATTTTACAAGGGGAAAAAACCCTTCTCTGATCATCCTCACGCGCTGAGGGCTCCACGAGAGCCGTACGGAAAAGGCTCCTCAGCTCCAGCAATAAACAGCGATGGAAAAGCAGCGAGACCACCCTGCTCAGCCTGTGACACACTGCACATGGACGTGGGGACTTTCCAGCAATCCCGGAGGGAAAGCCAGCATCCCAGGCAGAGGCAGGCTCTGCAAGGCTTCAGGAGAGGGCTCTGCCATCACTGCCCAGCGATGCCCAGGACGGGCGGCACCTCTGGCACGGCACCCCCGGCTGCTCTTCTGGTGGCCCTGGGGCCCCGGCTGCCCCTCCAGGGCCCCCCTGCCCTCCTGACCCCGCTCTACACAGCAAACACCGAATTCCCGTGGCTGCAGCTCATTAAATCACACACTGAGAGGCAGCTTCATCTGAGCCCCTCACGAATCACTCTTACGGCAGGGTCCAAAATGCCCGTGCAAAGCCCAAAGGCGTTTCTGGTAGTCCCTGTGCCCAGGGCAGGCTGTGCCCTGCCAGCTCCCCACACTGGCTGAACCCCACCTCCCTCGGCTCTAAACCCTCTCCCCAGGGACGAGCTGGGCAGGGAGGCTGGACCCACTGACACAACACTGGGGTGCAGGTCCCACATCAGCTCCAGCTGCTCGGATGTGGGGCTGCTGTGGGATGGGAAGGGATGAGGATATCCACTGAGACCCTCCTGATCTACCAGAGTCCAGCCAGACACCAGGCACAGATCCCTTGGCACTGCTGCCATACACCCAAAAATGTCTGGTGATGTCAGCCCAGCGGGCACCAGCACCACACTCACCACACCGAGAGCCACCAACAACAGATTCGTGAGGTTTGGAGATGTTTAAATTGCAAACACAGCCAGAGCTCGTGTGCCTGGGACCCTCCCATGCGAGCAAGCCCACCTCCCCGTGCAGGTCGTGCCACACTGGGAGCATCACATCAGCTCGGTGTGTGAAGAAACCTGCCCAGCTTGCAGCCGAAGCTGTCGCCTCGGTGAGATGATTCACCACCCTGCCCTCGCTACTTGTGGAAATGCAGCAGAGAGAAAAGCAGCTACAGGCACATTTCTCCTGATTAGGGCGGTCAGTACATTTTTAATAAAGGGCTCTTTAAAGATAATTTCATTTCAGTATTTACACATGTTAAACAGGTTACAGAGATCAAGACATAATGAAGTCAAGAAGGAGAGGACAATAAAAACGTGGTGGGCTATTGCAGGGAAGGGTATCTCCAGCTTGTTGGTTTGGAGCACAGGGGGGCTGAAACACAGAATCCCAGAAAGATTTGTGTTGGAAGAGACCTTACAGCTCATCCAGTTCCACCCCATAGGCAGGGACACCTTCCCCTAGAGCAGATTGCTTCAAACCCCATCCAACCTGGCCTTAGACACTTCCAGGGAAGAGCAGTGAAGGAAAGGGGCACAAACCCCCAGATCCCAGCAGAGCAAGGGGCTCAGACACTGGGAATAACTGGCTTTGCTCATTCACAACAGCTCAGTAGCAGATTTCTGATGCAACCTGTACCTCCAGTTTCTCTTCCCTGAATCTGCCTGTTCCTTCCCAGCTCAGGCAGCGAGTGCAGCCATGTCCCACCCCAACCCCACAACAGCAGAGCCCTTGTGAACAGCACACAGGCCTCCATTCCCTCTCAGATGCATCCCCAGGCCCTCCCTGCAGCAGTCCCAGCCCATCTCCTGCTGGAGCAGCTCTGCCCCAGAGCTCTGCACCTGCTGAGCTTACACCTGACAGCAGCAAAACCTGAAATATTCACTAATGGCTCCGGTGTCAGCAGTGGAGCTTCATAAAACTCTGCTCTGAGGCTCTTCACGTGCCAGAGATTAACCCTGAGGAATTCAAAAATTCTCCTGAAATGCACAATATTCTATTTGCTTTATCACAGTGCAATGGTTTGGGGATGGGGGATGTACAAGGTCACCAGGGAGGGAAAACTCAGTTGTTTGGAATTATTTCTCTGCTGTGAAAGAGAAAATGTTGGTGCCTGTTCAGAGCTCCCATCTCTCACTGCTGAGGGTGCAGGAGACAAAAAAGAGCTTTATTTAAACTACTTGATAGTCACGAGATCAAGCAGAACAAAAGGAAAAATGTATTTGGAGGGAAATGTTAGTTCTACAGCTCAAACAGCACTTTGAGTTCCCATTAAATAACTTTGAACTGAGACAGGAAGCAGGGAAGGCAGCACCAAGTGCTGGATCATGGAGTGCTGGTCATGGGGGGGGTAAAGCAAAGGCACCTGGAAATGCAGGTACTAAGCCCAGCTGCACAGGAAAAGGGGAGCTGGCGTGTGAAGCAACTGGATTTTAAGGAGGAAATAGTGGATGAGGCAAGAAAGTGACAGACATAAGGGAGAGAGGTGAGGAACACGAAAAACAGGAGAATAGTTCAAATTAATAAACTTTTTCAAAGCTAGAAGGACTTGCTTCAGGATCTCAGCAAACAGGTGACACAACTTCCCCAAGTAAATTCTTGCATTTCTACTGATTCAGGCCAACCACAGCAGGTATTTTCAAACCAAGAGATAACTAAAGGAGAGCCTAATTACATATTTACAGATGCAAGGGCTACTACAGCCACACCTGAGCTCCTCTCCCACTAGCAACCCTCCTAAGGAATCTGGTACTTTAGTTTTGATTTTGATTTCTTTAGCTGCCACTTCCAGCAAGGACAGATAGCTCTATTTGTAACCCTCCCAGAAGAAGGGGAGCAGGATGGGTGTCAGGTGAAGTCACCCTAAACCTGAGGGCAGCAGATGTTTTAGAGGCAAACACCCCCCAGACCCTGCCCTGGCGCTGGCAGTCAGCACGGCCGGGCTTCCAACCCACCAGATGCTCCCAACTTTCTCCTTGCTAAGCTCAATAGCCTGTGTTTCCCACTCCCAACACATGAAACAAGGCTTCTGAGCCCTATTGAAGCCCCCAGCCTCTTCTTTTCTTCTCCCAGTGAATACTCCTTTAATCCCATTAGCTCTGCAAGCACAAAGCCACGCGGGGAGCCCGTCCCACCCTCTAACCCCAGAATCCCTAACTCGGAGTGCTCTGATCCCAGGGGACTGGGAACAACAAATATTGCTGGGTTTAGGATAAACCCATCATGACATAACACCAGCAGTGTCCCAGGACCCAGAGCATCCCTTCTGTCGTGTCCCAGTGCCACCAGGTGTTGTTCCCAGCGGGGCCTGGCACTACCCATTCCCAGCCCTTGGCACTGGTAGCTCGTCCTCCCTGGCTCCAGCACACCCACACCTCAGGAATTTTCCTGCACCACACCTACACCTGCCTGCCAACACTGGCTCGGGCACCTCCAGCCCCACTCAAGCCTCCCCTGCGCACCACTGGTGCCACCAGCACCAGCTGATGGCTGCTCCTGCAAGCTCTCCTCTCCTGTAGCTCCTGTACGATTATGGGGCTTCAACAACAGAATCCTGAGAGTCTCAGCTGTGCTTTGACATCATTTGGAAACCGGTGCCCCGATGCTTGTAACCTCACAAGGATTTAGGACATCTCTTGGTGAGCTCCCAAACCAGAAATCCCAATGGAAACTTGTCCTACACTGGGCTACGACTCCTGCCCTGTGACCCCAAACAAGTGCACATGGGAAAACACCGAGTGTAAGATGTGAAGGGTCACATGATGGCAACACACCTACACAGAACGCTTCAGCCCGCACCTGGGGAAAGAATTTAATCACCAGTTTCTGCTTCTCCACGGGAGCCAAGGCACCACCTGTGCCCAAAGCACCGTGTCACCTCTTCCCTGGCTTGTAACACGTGGCACATGAGACTTGGAGATGTGCACCTGCCCTGGGGAACAGCAGCAGTGCTGACCATCCTAAACCTGGTTTTAAATGTCCCCCTTGTCCAGATCACCAACATTAATTCTTATGAGCTTATTAGGTGTTTAGAGCTGATAAAAGGGACAGGGTAAGGACAGGTGAGGTTCCTGCTTCCCCATCAGAGGGAACAGACACAGCAAGGGAAAAGCTGCCGCTGCCCTTCCTGAGGCAGAAACACAGACCAGATGGGTCTTTAAGTGGCATTAAGAGGGAGACAGCTCTACTACATCCAGCCCTTTCCTCCAGGGCTAGAAACTCGCTGTCCTTACAGCCAAGTCTCCACCACCAGCCTTCGGCTTTTTCCCCTCTTTGTTCCTCCCTCGTGTTTACCTTCCGGACCTGCCATCTCCATCCGGCTCACAACTCCTCCTTCCTTGGAAAGTCTTTGAGATGCACATTATACAAGACACACAAAAATAAATTGGTTTAATCCTCCAGATTCCAGCACTCCCAAACAAGGATCTTAAGGAGCTTTACAAACAATGGATTAAGCCTTAAGACTCCCGATGAGGTAAGGAAATGCCTCTGGCCGAGGCAGAGAGGTGAGTGAGGCTGAAGGCTGCACAGAGCCACTTCAGAGTGCAGAGCTCACCTGGTTCCATGCACACAAACATGAGAGTCCCTCCCTGATCCATCACCAGCCTAGAGGCACCTTTGCCTTTTCATTCCAGACTCTGAAACAGCTCCAAAACCTTCATCTTTTCAATGCCAAATGCTCTTTCCTACCTTTGGGCATCAGTGCTATACAAAACACTCATCCCAAGGAAAATGACCGCACGCATGGCAGCCCCACCAGGTCCTGACATTCACCTGGAGCACTACAAAGATTTACTGACAGCCAGTGTTTGTTAGAGAGGTGCAGGACACTTCCAGTGGGTATTCCAAGCAGCCCATTGGATGTAACCCACAGAGACAAGCACCTCTTCTTGCTTTGCACAAGGTGACCATGGCAAGGTGAACAGGCACAGATCTCTGTTTTGCTGACCTGTGACAGGACCCAGGGAGCGGCTGGAGCTGTGCCGGGGCAGGTTTAGGTTGGATATCAGGAAAAGGTTCTTCCCCCAGGAGTGCTGGGCACTGCCCAGGCTCCCCAGGGTCCCAGCCCCAAAGCTGCCAGAGCTCCAGGAGCCTTTGGACAATGCTCTCAGGCACAGGCTGGGATTGCTGGGGTGTCTGCAGGGCCAGGAGCTGGACTCAATGACCCCTGTGGGTCCCTTCCAGCTCAGGATGCTCCAAAATTCTCTAACTTTGGGTCACAAGCCCCACAAGCTTAACCTACATTAACACATCACTCATTCCTAGTATACCCCAGTCTGCAAAGCCCTCAGACTTCTTCCCAACTAGATTTTGCATACATGTTGTAAACAAGCTTTACATCCTTTTGATCAGCACTACCCGGGGAGGGGGAGGAGACTTCCTGTCCCACTCTGCCACCGCTCGCTGCGCTCGGCTCTCACCGCCTCACCGCCCCGTGAGCGATGATGACATTTTCTATTTTGGTGGCTTTTTCTTCATATATTTGTAGCGAGCGGCTGCGCTCAGGCCCAGCAGTGCTGTGGATCTCAGTGTGGGTTTTAACTCAGCTTAAAGTGGCAGAGCCATTTGTTGCAGCGTCTCCTTCCCATGGCCAGCCGGACGCTCCCTGTTCCCCAGCCAGACGTTGGCACGCTTCTGGCTCCTCACTTTTCCTGCCAGTCATCCCAGGCAGACATTTTTGCGAAAGAACTTGTTTACAGACAAACCAGGCTGCCATGTTTTCCTGCTGGTGCTTATCTGCTGGAGATAACTCGGGTTTCTGCTTGCCTGCAGGCAACCAGCCAAGCGCTCACCACCGACACCTCCCTGCGCCTCGTGGCCACTTCACGTGGCCAAACCCTCGCCCTGCTGCGGGAAGCGCAGCCGAGCCCCGCCAGCAGCGGCACGGGAATGTTCCACCCTGGCTCCGACCGCACGACGCCGGTGGAGAGCCAGAAGGTTGGGATCTCCCTCCCTCTGGAAAGGGCAAACCCCCACAGGGTCCAGCGGGCGCTGTGGGAATGGTTCAAGCAAACGGCTCGTGCTCTCCTGTGACTCCAGCTCACCGCTTCCACGTCCTCCCCGTGCCAGCTCAGAGGAGCTGATGAAATCCGCAGGCTGTGGGCAGCCTCGCTGCAGCGCAGGAATGTTCTGGAGTCGGTTACTAACACTGTGCTTTGCATATTGTGTTTCAAACACTACATGCTTCTACACGCTCCGTGTCAACAAGGAGAAAGGATTGTCAGCCCAAAATGAAGTCCTAATCGGAGCTGTTAGCAATCCAGCAGCTCCCAGGTGCGCTGCGAGGACCCCGCGGGGATATTCCTGCATTATTCCTTCATTCAGCTCAGCCCTTCCCTCCTGAGAACCATCTCAGCTCCTTCTCTAATCATCTTCTCCTGGCTGAGCCCCATGTGTTCCTCTGCTCTGCCCAGCGTGGCTTCCACAGGATGCACAGCCAGGACAGGTATCCTTGGGATGTTCATCCGTGAGCTTGGCATTAGGAGCTGGCAGATGTGGGATACTGAACAGGGAGGAAAACCAAATCCAGCATAGACTCTGCTGGGTGAAACCACTTTCAAATTTATAGAACCCTGGAATGATTTAGGTTGGAAGGGATCTTAAAGCTCATCCAGTTCCACCTCTGCCATGGGCAGGGACATCTTCCACTAGCCCAGGTTGTTCCAAGCCCCTTCCAGCCTGGCCTTGGACACTTCCAGGGATCCAGAGGCAGCCACAGCTGCTCTGGGCAACCTGTGCCAGAGCCTCACCACCCTCACAGGGAAGAATTCTTCTCAATATCCCACCTAACCCTGTCCTCTGTCAGCTTAAAGCCATTAAATTCAAGGGAAAGCAATTTTTTTCCCCACAAAGAAAACACTCTGTGAAGCTGGGGGTGTGCTGCTCTTACAGATGCTCTATGTGAACCAAAATTTGCTGAAATTATTACAGAAACATTCCACCACCTCCCAAAATAAGCAGCTTTGTGTATCTTTGCCTGGCTAAAGGATGAAAAAAGCCTTGCAGAGTGGAGCACAGTTTCCATTTCCTCGCACACTCCTACCAGGGCTGTGCTCACAACAAACGCTCCGACCTTTCCTCAAAGAAATCTCTGTTTGCTGCTCCTTATAAATTTGCAGAATTTTGGCTCATTTCCATTTCACCCACTTTTGAATACGACACTCCCCACCCCCACACAACTGTTCCTTTCTCAGGGATGACAGGCTATCCAAAAAAATCCCAGGAGCACTTGAGCTCCTTGTTCCCTCCCCGGCTGGCATCTCTGCCAGCAGACAAAGGAGCACTGGGAATTTCAGACCAACCTGTTGCAGGAAGCATTTCAACTCAGAGTTCAGTGTTCCAGTTTCTCCTGATCCCCAATAACGACATTTTTCCACCCTTCCCCTCACCCACGATTTTCTATGCAATCATTTGTGATATATTTAAATTATTTCATTATTTTCCTATCAAAACCTGAATCTCAAATCCCTTTGGAAAGATGCAGTGACTACCAGCAGGATCACCCCACAACCTTGTTCTGTTTTTCCATCACTGCTGATGTGGTGACAAAGGAGGAGATTTTTCAATTTGTTTTGTCCATGAGCCAAAAATTCCTTTTAATGGCCTGAATATGGTGCCTGTGCTGTTCTCTCCCCGCTCCAGCTCAACCCTCACTTACAACAGCCCCTGCCTACAACACGGAGTTGGCCTCCTTTTGCAGGAAAATAAGGCCAAACCAGCTTGAAAGCATGTTTGGAATCTGGAGATTAATTCCATGTAAACTAATGCATTCAAACCTCTTTGTAGGGCTGCAGCAAGAGCTGGCTGAGCTCTGAGAAGTAGGGCAGCGTGTAGGGATGATGGGGGGGCAGGCAGCCCTGTCTCCAGTGTGCAACCCTTTAGGAAAGCTCACAACTGTAGTAAAGCCGTGACCTGTTCCACCGAACCAGCCACACCACAGAGCGTCACGCCTGGGCTCACCCGGGGTGACAAAGAGGTGCTGAGGTGGCAGGAGGGCAGGTCAGGGGTCAGGAGGGCTCCCACGGGAGTCTCTACCCAGGATCCAGAGCTTTTGTTCAGCAGAAAATAACGGGAGCAACAAAGCCCAGCAGTGCACAGCGCTGCTCCGGGGCGAGCCCCCATCCCTGCTCACGCTCAGCCCTCCCCTCCCGCTTCCCTCCACTGTGTCTCTCTCTTCTCTCTCTCTGGGAGATAAATTATTCAGGATGAAACCATTTTAAACTCCATTGGGATGCTGAGCAAAGCTAAGATGGGTGGTGCTGCAGAGGAAGCTGCCAGGGCCATGACCAGAATCCCAGGCTTCCTCATGCAGAGGTTCCAAATGCAGCTACAGCCCATCCTGGAACACTGTGCCAGGAAACACCCCGAAATCCCGGAGCACCCAGATCCTGATGTACCCATCGCACCCAGAGACACCCCATCCACAGGACTGTGAGGCCCAGGGACCTCCTAAACCTAGTCCATTCATGGCAGGCTCCCCAAAGCCACCTCATCAGCCATATCTGAGCACTAAATGCCCTCCTTCCCAAATTTTCCTCCTGTGGCAGCGTATGAAGTAGCAGGAATGAGGATAAGTGTGCCGGATATGGTTTGCATGGTGACCCTCCTGTGCCAGGGCAGCCTGGTGAGCAACACAGCAGCCCCACAGGCATTACATGTCCTCCAGACACCCCCCACCATCACAAAGCCTTCCATCCAGGCCCAGGCATGGAAGATGAAAGCAGGGCTGGCCCACTCCTGGGTGCCACGTTCCTGCTGGGTGACCCAGCACAGCCAGGCTCCCCACACTGCTGCCATGGCTGGGTAGGATGAGATGGCTCCCATGAGAGGAACAGGGTGCTGAGCCTATGGAGGTGTCCCCACCAGTCCCTACACCACCACCCTGCGAGAGGAACTGGGCAGGAGGGAAGCAGCAACCCTACTGGTCTCCTGCCATGGGATGAGTTCCCAGGAAGGTCCCCCAACCACCTGCTGGGCTTGAGACCAGCACGAGATTGTTTCTGCAAGGACTAGAGAGTGCTGGAGAGACTACAGGAGCATGGAGAGACAGGGTAAGGGGAAATGGCTTCCCACTGCCAGAGGGCAGGGTTAGTGGGATATTGGGAAGGAATCCTTCCCTGGGAGGGTGGGGGGGCCCTGGCACAGGTGTCCAGAGAAGCTGTGGCTGCCCCTGGATCCCTGGAAGTGTCCAAGGCCAGCTTGGATGGAGCTTAAAGCAACCTGGGCTAGTGGAAGGTGTCCCTGCCATGGCAGGGGGTGGCACTGGATGGGCTTTAATGTCCCTCCCAAACCAAGCTGTGCCACGATTCCCTGATTCCATGACTACACAAGCAGCAGCACACACAGTCCTTGCACACAAACACAGGTGCAATGCTTGACTCAGGGCCCCATGGGTCAGATAACTTCAGGTCAAAGAGGAGAACATCAATGAGAAGGTAGTTCAGAGAAGAGGGGTTTTGTGTTGTTTAGTTATTAAATGAGGAGACCAAATAATTAAATGGCCTGGAAAGGATTGTGCATTAAAAGTCACTCCAGCACTAAAAATGCAGCTCTGACAGCTCTAGGTGAAGCCCTTTAGGAGTTACCATGGCAGTTGATGCAGTGATTCGCCCACTCACTCCTCAATAATGCTGGATTATTTTTTTTAATGCATTTCCACCACAAACAAGCAAATGTTGCTGAAGGAAAAAGTCCTTTCTCCCACCATAAACCTCCATCCTTTATCCCTGCCACAAGTGCTCCACTCGGGAGGAGACAGCAGGTAACAGGGAGCCAAGCCAAACACGCCGCGCTGAACTTCGCTCCCTCCCTCTCCAGGGAGAGAGGAAATTTAAGAAGCAGATTCAGGATTTCAGCATCCATTTCACTCTCCCTCCCCCTCCTGAACTCCCGGGCCCCAACCAGCGATTCCGATGCTCTGTCTGCTGAATGCTGCACTCGCTTCCTCTCCCCGCCACCAGCTCAGCAACACGCTCCACGCAGCCGAGGAAGCCAGGGATTTTTGGAATACATCTTCCCTCCTTTTAATTAAGCGCCCAGGTAGAGCGTTCGCCCCGCAAAGCCGCAGCCAGCGCAGCTGAGGGAGACAAGTCAGAGCAAGAAAGGACCCAAACAAAGGAAAGCAAACACGGGCTGCAAGGGAGGAGCAGGATACAGCAGCATTGACCTGCCCAGCCATTCTTTTCGCAATCAAACCGAGCTCCAGAAACTCCTGTGGCCAAGGGGAAGGCTCCCAACACCCACAGCCACCTCCCTGGCACAGCCCTCACCCCGGAATCAGGCCAGGAATGAAAACCTCCCAAAGCCCGGCTCCAAGGTTGAGGAACAGCCTCCCCATCTGCTGGATAAAGCCCGCTCCTTCCCTGGGGATCGCGCGGCTCCGGGGGCACCCCAGGACCAGGGGCTGCCATAGGTCAGCCCCCACAGCCCTGAGGCAGATGGGGAGAGGGAATAAGCAGCTTCCAGCACTAAGCCCGAGAAGGCAGGACTGAGCCTGTGTGCCCACATGCTGGGGACACGGAATTCCCAGGACAGAGGTGCGGAACGGGACCGCACCAACAGCCAGGCTTCTCGCCTCAGCAACACTGCCAGCTCCACGGAAATCATATTCCTCACTCCTCAGCCAGTAGAAATTGTTACAATAAGTACTTGCACCGAAAGCCCGGAGGCTTTACTAACAAAGCTGGGTTTGCTCACAGGCTGCCAGGTTTGGGAACTGGTTTAATCAGCTGGGGAAGCTCAGGGAGCAAGTTCTGGCTGTGCTGTCAGCTCGTTCCCACAGTCCCCCCACTCCAACTCTCAGCAACCAAAAATTCTTTACTAATAAGAGTGGGGAGGCCCTGGCACAGGTTGCCCAGAGGGGTTGTGGACTCCCAATCCCTGGAAGTGTCCAAGGCCAGGTTGGAGGGAGCTTGGAGCAACCTGGGATAGGGGAAGGAGTTCCTGCCCACAGCAGGTCCCTCCCAACCCAAACCATTCTGGGATTCAGTGATTTGATAACCCAAAACAACTCAAACTGAGACATGTTTTGCCACAGTATGAACTGGGGAAAAGCCCTCCAAAGGGCCCATCCACGGAGAGATCCGTGTATCCAGCGGGGGACAGCCACCACGGCACAGAGCCTCTCCAGCCCGCGCCCCGGCGAGCAGCAAGCCAACAACTTTCAGGATGAATTAAGGGCACAGCATCCGTGGAGCTCCGCTGGTGGAGCAGCTTTGTTAAACTGAAATGAAAGCTAAACCCGGGCTCTGCTCAGCCCATTGTTCCCGGCCTCCTCTAATAGCTGTTGTCTCTGCTCCATCCCTCCCAGGCTCAGCTGTGACTCTTTGTGCCTCCCTTTCCCTGCCTTCTGCTTCTGTTTGTCCTTTTGATCTCCAGTTCTCAGCTTGTGTTTTCTGCTGCGTCCCCATCCCCCCTCTCCTGATTTCCACTTTTATTAGGGTGCGAGGCAGCTCGGCTCCGAGGAGGAACAATGCACCGGGGCTGAAAAGGCTTTGAAGCTGAATTGGGTTGTTTACCCAGAGATTCCCCAATCTCCTCCTGAAATAAAATAGCATTTTACCTCCACCACAGCACTCGCTGTTTGGTTTCAGTTGGAAGCAATTACAAGCAGCTGATGGCATGGTAAATGTCGTGCAGGAGTACAGGAATATGATCCTTAAAAAATAAATAAAAATTAAAATCAGACAACTGCAACTCCCAAAGCCCACGATTTCTAGGAGAAATTATTCTGGAATCCAGTTGTAAGGATTCTGCTGCTGCAAGGGCAGGTTAAAGCCTCAACCAGCTCCTAAAAGCCCCTATGAGCCAGTACAGCAGTCTGGGTTTGATACAACTGTGCCTTCCTTTAACGCTGAGCAGGGACACCAACCAGCTGCTTTTCCATGCGAGTTCCTCTAAGTTCAAAGCATCGCTTCCAATAACACACGCTCCTTTGAGTTTAAATATTCAAATTCTTCACAGAATCACTAAGGCTGGAAAAAACCTCTGGGGTCATCGAGTCCAACCTGTGATCAGTCCCCACTTTGTCACCCACACCAGAGCACTGAGTGCCACATCCAGGCTTCCCTTGAACACCTCCAGGGATGGGGATTCCACCGCCTCCTTTAAAGCTGGGCCACTCGGAGCAAATAAATGCCAAGGTCCCACCAAGCAGCTCCTGTCACATCCTGGTGTGGGCAGAGCAGGGAGGACCCTGAGCCCCACTGACATCCCAGAAGTCCCTCACGAGCTGCAGCAGCTCCCAAAACCAATCCCGGGGTTAGGTAATACCGTCTGTAAATGAAGAGGCAGGAGGGGAGATAAAAACCAAAATACCATGAGCTATGGAGAGATAAGATTCGTTCCTTGGTTCGTTACCACCCAGACTCACACCCATGGTGAGGGGCCCTGGGGTGCCTAATGCCATGGGCAGGGCTGAGAGTCTGCCTCTGCCCGGGTAAAGAGCCAGCAAGGAGCAAACACCCCAAAAACATCGTGGATTTCTGAGCTGGGTTAGTCACCAGCAGCCAACTCCACCCCCAGAGCGGCCAACGCTACCTGGGCAGGAAACACTTGAAGGAGCAGGGGAGAGGCTGGGGCAGCCTGGAAGGTTTGCACCTCAAACCAGCCACAACCATCAGACCTGAGCAGAAATAAGTAGAATATTCCTGGGAGAAGGGCCCACAAGAACCCCAGGAAACCAAGTGAGGACGAACAGGCCAGCAGGAGCCGTCCCCACTCCAGCACAGACTGCCACAGGCCCAATTCTAAGCTAAAACAAATTAAACCTCAGCAAAACCTCATGACAAGGGTACAGTTATGTTTTTTTTCATTATAGACAGGTAAATTTTCAAGCTGACTGACCAGACAAGGAAAGCAAGAAACAGCTGAGATTGAACGATACTGCTCCAACAACAAGCTATGAACTCTGTTGTTGAGAATTCACGATTTGGAGGCTATGGAGCAGGTTTTGGAGCTGATAATCAATGACTGAAACAAAAGATGATGCTTTCCAAGATGCACACAGGAAACAGATTAACTCTCTGCACATCAGGTTTACTTCCTTACCATCACAACAGTCTAAAAAATTTAAGACGCTACTAAAGAGAACGTAATTTTACACAAAGAGCTTTTATTTTTATGGAATAAGATCTCATTTTAAAAAATTATTTAAACAAACTTATAAAATAAAATCTACCTGCAAACTCCACAGCTGGACAAAGCCTCCACTAAAGAACATGGGAAAAAGTTCTCAGGCAGCCCAGCCCAGGCTTGGCTACTCTGGCCTCATTTAGTTAATGGGCAGAAAAAAAATCAAGCAAAATTCATATTATTCAAGTGCTTAAAAAAAACTCAGAGCATATAATGAAATCGTTGTGGAGATTAGATATTTGCCAATTTTCCACAAAAAAACAGTCCTAAAATACCTGCCAATACAGGGGGGGTTCTCACCCCTAGGAATTCAGGGATGAAGGCCCAGCACTGACCCAACATCACACTAATGACCTGTTTGGACTTTGCTCATGCAACAGCAGTATTTGACCTAAATTCTTTCTAAAAAGGTGCAAAGTGGCCCTGTGGCTCCTCCAGCACACACTGGGCTGGTGGCAGAGAGGTGTGGAACCCCCACCCCGTACCAAACAGGTCTCAGACCCCTATCCTCCCCAGCACCCAACAGTGCCAGCTCCACCACACAGGACACAGATCATCCAGGTTTGTGCCTCGAAAAGGGCAAAAAGATTAAATTCAGAATCTGTGGGTGTCCAGGGCACATTCCTTCCTCCTCCCTACTCCTCCTTCGGCCCAGCTGTGCCTCTTGACTACTCCTGAGTTACACACTCCCCATACAATCTTATTTCTCCTCTGCTTTAAACAGGTTTTTATGATAAAAATACAACGATGGCCCTAGAGCAGGCAGTTTGGAGAAAGAACAAGTGAGCGTTCCCAAATTCAGACACACAAACACACACAATGCAAGTATGTTAAAAACAGGGAATTTGCCAGCAGAGTAGGAACTCCACAAGGTATATTACCAATTACTTTGAATTCCTCAAAAAGAAAACTAGGAGCTTCTCATGAGTTGTTTGAAAACAAAACCGTTGATAACTTGAAAATATTTGTCCAGTTACTACAACAAAAATACTTCTGGTTTAAGCAACAGTGAAGGAAGCTCCCAGCAAGGTTCACTGCCAGGATTCCGGGTCTGCTGATGGCCTGGTGCTCCGGAGGTCAGGGGACAGCACAAGGAAGCGCTCAGCAGATCCTGAAGCTCCGTTTGAGGTGATTCTCATGAGAAAGATTAGGAATTATGGGCTGCAAACACAAGGAACATCTGCTGGGTAGCAGCAGCCATCCGGGCTCACCGGCGTGTCAGGAAGGGAAATCCTCTATGGACCTTCCACAGTGAGCAGAGCGAGCCCCACAAAGGAGGTACTGCAGGTCACAGACTGACATCAAAGCAGAAAACACCCACAGCAGGTTTTTTGGGTAAATTATTCCTCCTGGCACATGTGTGATGGCAGCTGAAACCCTGATCAGCAGGCAAGGGAGTGAGTCAGGGTTTGGGGCAGGCTGGGAACAGAGCTCAGCCCATGTGGCCACACTGAGCTCCAGTGTGGAACAGTTTTGCAACACCCGCTGGAGCTCAAATAATTTAATTTTTTAAACAGTGATGTAAGACATTCACTGTTCACTGTCAGTCATGCAGGTGAGCACACCACCAAATTTTCGAGGCAATCTGCAAGGCTGCTTTGGTCTCTTTCCGTGTCTACAAAGAGAGCATTCCTGCCTGCACTCGGTATCTCCCTGTTTTCCAGAGCTTAAACGCTGAAAAAAGCAAGACTAAAAAAAGAAATCACGACGATGAACCAGCCGACTTCTGGTAAAGCTGTTTCTAAACACCTACTCAGGCAAACCTGCGCAAGAGAGGAGCAAAACACGACCTGCACGCTCAGCAGGGTGTTCACCTTTCTCCCCAACACCCGAAAGGCTCCCAACAAGCCCTCGGGCTGCAGGAGACCATTTTTGGATTTTTGGTTTCCCTCATGGATCGATTAAGGTGGGGCAACCCGCGAGTCCAGGCCCAGGGCCGGGATGGCAGGAGCTCCAGCAGGAAGGCCCTTCCCCAAGGCCGGCCAGGGCAGGGCAGCGGCCGGCGCGGCCGCCACAGCCGCATGTCCTCCAGCAGACCCTGTCTGGAGGGAGGGAGGGGGCTGGAGCCGCTCGATCCCCGCTCGGGGAAGCCAGATGCGAGGCCTGGCACTGACGCCAGCAGCAGAGCTATTTTTACCAACCAATGGATGCGGCGCCGGAGCAGGAGCTGGAGCTGGAGCTGCTGCTCCTCTCCCAGCTCGCCGCGCTCAGCCGGGCTGGAGGGATCCGGGCGGCTCTGGGGGCCCAGCACGGAATTCAGGCACCATTCACACAGCACGAGGTTTTCTGCCCGCACCACCTCCCGAGAGCGAGTTCCCCATCAGAATCCACAGAAAAATCCATTAAATCACTTAGCACGGAAAAGCCTGAATGTTCCGATCTGAGTGATCAATCCTTCCTGCTCTGGTGACACCCACCTGCACCCAGAGCCCTTCCCAAGGTCAGCGCCCTCCTTCTTGGACAAGTCAACAGCTCACACCAAATCCCATATGGAAAAAACAGCAAGATAATAAAAGTTTAACTCTTTTATATTCGAATTATTCTGTGTCTGTCACTGGTTTTTACCAGACTTTCAAAGGTTTATCTCATTTCTGGAAGCTGAATGCCAGGAATACCTGCTGGAATTATCAGAGCAACACCAGCCTTCCTACTGCTCTCTCCATTTTCTCAGGCTTCCTTCCTGGCTTCCTTCCAGTATTCTCATCTCTTACAGAAGATCCTGTTTTCCTTCATCGTCTGGGTTGTCTCCTCCTCTTCCTTCTCATTGCCACCCACTCGTTTTTTCATCTTTCCCAATATTGTATTGGCTACATCCTCTCTCCCCGTGCCGCCCTGCAAACCACCCTCCAGAGCTGGGTATGAGATGTGCTGCACATCCTCATGTCCGGGATAACACCCGGGTCAGGAGCTGTTTTCCCTCGCCCACACCCTGACAGAGCACGTGGCTTCTCCCTGGAGCTTCTCTGTGTCTGAGAAGCTCACCAGCCCAGCCCCACAACCTCCCCACGGATCCACCACTGCCTAGACTTGGGAAACAGTTTGCTGAGAGAAACAACACAAGCTTATCCCGTTCCTCCTTCCCTTCCTCTAGCCTGGATTGAGAAAATCACACACAACAGAGAGGTCCTGCCAGCCTCTTCTACACCATTCCCACTGCTAGAACTGCAGGATCATCAAATCCAATGTCTGACCAAATCCCACTGTGCCCACTAAACCATATCCAAATGTACCATGCCAACTCCTATTTTTAGAATTCTTCCAGGTATGAGAGTGTGTCAAAGGTACAAGAGCAAACACAGAGAACAACAAGTAACAGTCTGGTAACTCCCTGAGCCCTCACTGGTCCAGGCTTCCAAGGCCTGATTCACCAGTGGGACAGAGCAGGACCACAGTGTTGGTTCACCACAGAACCATGGAATGGTTAGGGTTGGAAGGTACCTTAAAATTCCAACCCTCCAACCCCTGCCACGGGCAAGAACACCTTCCACCAGGTTACTCCAAGACTCATTCAACCCAGCCTTGAACAATTCCATCTAGAAACTCTCTGTGGAAACTCCTTCCCTACACTCATGCAGCCAGCCCTTGTCTCTCCACAATCCCTCCCTCTGCTGCCCATTCCCCTGACAGCTCTCCCTCCATTCTCCTGGGCGTAGCAGCCAGCTGGGAATGTGGTGGGCCTCACTCACCTCCTGCCATCAGCACAGCTGGGCTGCAGGATGGGAATGGAACATCCCAGAGGACAGGAAGGGAGCATCCTGGCATGGAGCTCCTGTGCTGTGTTCCAGGGGTTGCCAGCAGGGAACTGGGCCGGCTGCTGTGCTGATGCTGCACTTGCCACTAATGAAATATTGCAATGCAGCCCTTAAAGTGACACTGTGCTGAGCAGAGATTCCCTCCCATGGCCGGGATTCACTCCTAGGGCCAGCAAAGAGCATGGAAATTCTCCTCTCTCCTCTCCTTTCTAATGGAGCAGCCAACTGAACTCTGCTCCTTCCTCTACCTGAGCAGGAGCAGAGTTAGAAAATTAAAAGAGTTGAAAGAGTTAAAAAGTTAGAAATGTTGAGATCTCCCAAGTCATGAAAAGTGTTAAGCTTTACTGAAGTCTCAACTATTGGGAAACAATTTTTGAGAATCCTTGCATTTTCCAAAGATACACATAATTCAGATTCAGAATTTACCTCGATTTTACCTTTCTGATCACCTACACTGAACTTTAATTGTATACTTATTTAAAGTTTCAGGCACTTCCTTTTATTTATCAGAATAAGAAAATTAGTGCCATACTGTTGTCTCTTCTTTGAGACACAGGTACTCAATATGGAAAAACCACTGAGTTCTCCTCTAGTAAAGCCTAAAGACCAACATAAAGACCAGCCATACATGAGGTTTTGTGATACCCCCAGGCAGAAGAGACTAACCCTACAGAAAAGGTTCACCAGAAAAGAAATATGATAAAAGAACCAAGTTATTCCTACAAAAGTGACCAGGAAGTTCCTTGGCTCCACCAGGGACCTTGCTGCACCATCTGTTTGGGATCACCTCCAGGCCATCCAAACCTGTGGCCGATCCCGGGGCGGCAGCTCACCAAGAGAGCCTTCAGAGGCCTCAAAAAGCTCTTTTCTCTGCCTGTGCTCTCTTCACCCCCACTTGCCCCCTTTCATATTTAACCCAGATAAGGGAAATGTGAGTGACAAGCGGGCGCTGCCGCCGCTGGAGCGGGATCGCGCTCCCGCCTGTGCGGAACGCCGCTCTGGAAGCAATTTGTCTTCCCGTCTCACTTCACATGGGAAGCCCATCCACCAGCGGGGCCGTGCCCCCACCCGGCCCCTCCCTCCGGGAGCCCAGCACACAAGGGGACATTGTCCCCCCTGAATGACAAACAGTTTTGTGACGCCGAGGCTGGAAAGCACATCAGACAGGTGCAGGGAAGCTTGGAAAATCGGTGCGTGCGCGGCGCCGCGATTTGGGGACAAGTTAATTCCTAGGGAGAACGCACACGGAATGCCAGCAATAGGCTGGGAGGAAGTGAGCGGGCTGGGGGCCATTGGGGTGCCCCACGCTCTGCCCCTCTTTCCCAGCTCTCCCACCACACACACGGGCTCCAGCTCCGTCAGGACAGATCGCTTCTCCCAGCAAATCTGGGTTTATGGAGCTGCAACCATGGCTCAGCCAAGGAACAAGGACATACAGGCACAGCTTCTAAACTCTAAGCTCATCTCGAAGAAGCAACTTCATTGCCCAACCAGGATAAATTACAGAAAGCATTTGTAGGGAAGGTGGGGAAAACCCCTTTACCCTGAAGGCAGAGCAGCCTTGCACTGCTGGTACGTTCACAGCACAACACTGGCTGGTTTTGGTGGAGCCCAGTGACAGGACAAGGAACAGTGGCCATGAACTAAACCACGGGAAGTTCCACCTCAACACAAGGAACAGCTTCTTCCCATGGAGGATGGCAGAGCACTGGAACAGTTGCCCAAGGATGTGGGGCCTCCCTCTCTGCAGACATTCCAAACCCACCTGGACAGGTTCCGGTGTCACCTGCTCCAGGTGCCCGTGCCTTGGGATGGATGATCCGCAGAAGCCCCGTCCAACCCTAAATATTTGGTGATTCCAGCCATGGCATCTCCCAGAGCTCCAACTCCATTTGATCAATTTTCCCTATATAAGGGATTTTTAAGGATAGAAGACAAAGCCCAGGTAACTGCCAGGACATGCCTCTGCAGGAACCATTCCAGGCCAGTTACAGACAAGTGACCCCACCAAGACACCAAAAACCAGGAATGCCAGGTGAGCTCTGCTGCCAAAACACCATCAACTTATTCAATTATCTTAAGGTTTTTTTTGTTGTGTTTTTAAATATGCACCAAGTGGTTCAAACAACAGAAAACACAGAGCCAAGACCTTGAAAACCACAGCTGGTGTATAATAACTGCACCACCTCTAAAGACCACTTTTAAGTCCTCATCACACCCAAGGCTTCATCCAAAAGCACCACCACATCCAATGGTTACACCCTCTTCAGTGACCCGCCACACTTGCACATCAGAGCAGGGAACTAACTCAGCTGGAAACAAATACAGCCAGACAACAAAACCAGTCTTTTTTAAAAATAAAAATAAAACAGCCTGTCTCTAATCCAGTTCCGACAGGCCCACAAGCAGCTCTGCCGGCACAACGGATGGGAAGCATTTAAGCCTGGACTGCAGCAGAAGGAGCTGACATGAAATATCCTTTTTAACAGGTTTACAGAAAACCAAGACTAGTAACAGAAATTACAACATGCAGAAAAGGTCTTAATTCCCTCCACCCCAATAAATATATTTCTGTATTCAACATTTAAGCAGGAAGCAGATCAAAAACCAGACTCAAATGAGGTGTTTTTCATGGAAGCCATATGGGAACGCCGCTCTTGGATCCCTGCAGCCACCCCCACCGGCCTCACTGCTGCCCAGGACCACAACTTGTTGGAGCAGCTGCACTGACTCAGGCAGCAGAGCCACACCAGGCTCCAGCCACGCTGCCAGGAGGAGGGAGATCCGCCCCACTGGGAAGGACTGGGAAGGATTGGGAAGGACCGTGACCCACCCAGGCTGTTAGTCACCTCAGCACCGCACGCAACGCTCCAGTGGGTACAACTGACATTCAGACCACTGTAAAGCTGCTCTGCCTTGACAAAAAATAATTTTAAAATGCATCACTACTGCCAGATGTGAAAAATTCCTCCGGCCTGGAGGGAGCAGGAAGGGAGGCTGGGACCACCTCGCCCCACACGTGTCTGGGTCACTCCTCGGCTTGGAGCGTTACCTCTCGGCAGGGAATGCACCTCTCCGTCTCTCCCAGACAAGGTGGCCCAGACCTGTGCAGTGAAACAACATCACATCCTCTCGAGGAAGAGCCCCTGGCAGGACCCCGGCAGCGGGAGCGGTTCGTGCCGTGCCGGTACAGCCGACGTGCGCCGGCACCGTGCTGAGCTGGCAGCCGGCCCCACTCATGTGCCTTTCCTGGAGCCTCTTCCAGCTCCTCCTCAGGGCAGCCTGCTGGGACAGAGCCTTCCAGCCAGGAGAGCTCTGACAGCCGCCTCCTCAGCAGCGCTTCCCACAGAGCAGCCCCGACTGGGGACACGGTGACCGTACCTGCACGGTTCTGGTGGGACAGAGGTGCTGCAGAGACCACCAGGGCTCCCGCTTCACCTGGAACTGAGGACTTGACCCAAATCCCGTCACACGGCGCTGTCTGAAGGATCCCACCATGACAGACAGACCTGCCCCACTGTGCCTTGGCTCAGAGGTGCCCCACTATATTCCCCAAGGAATATTTCTACAACACAGGATGACATTCCCCAAGCAGCTTTTCTAAAATCCATATTTGTATTTCCTAAGCAGTTTTTTGATGACACCTCTGCAACGTCTGGTGACCAGTTTGGATTTCTACATGATTTTCACAGCTATAATAATCTGTCGTTTACAGTTAACTCCACAGAAAGTTGTCTTTACATGTTGTTTCTTTTGGAGTTGTTGATTCCTTGTCCTTCCCAGCACTCAGGGTCTGAGAAACCACATAGTTTAGGGAAGTTTCTTTAACAGAACCCTGGAATGGTTTGGGTCAGAAAGGACCTTAAAGCTCATCCAGTCTCACCCCTGCCATGGCAGGGGCATCTTCCACTGTCCCAGGGTGCTCCAAGCCCTGCCCAACCTGGCCTGGGACACTTCCAGGGATGCAGGGGCAGCCACAGATCCTCTGAGCACCCTGTGCCAGGGCTTCAGCACCCTCACAGGGAGGAAATCCTTCCCAATATTCAGCTCCTAACTTTGACCCTGTTACTAAGTGAAGACGATGCCCATCAAGCTGAGCTGCAGCAACAACTGACCCACACTCAGGGTTGGAAGACGCACCACAACAATGTGAGGCGACAGAGCAGGTAAAAAAATAATAAAGGCTGAAGTCAAAGCTCATTTTCACAAATTTTCCCCATCCTTTCTCTCAGAAGCTGGAATTTACTCCCCACAGCTGCCTGGGGGCTTCATGAAGGACAGACCTGGAACCCACCACCCAGTTTTCAGGTTTTAGAGTCCTTCACCATCCCTCATGAAGCCACAGAAGTTGCCTCTCAGAATAAAAGCACTTTCTGTTAAACCTCAAGCACATAACACTCCCCCATCCACAAGAAAACACACAGCAACTTTGTGTTAGCGTTACTCCCAAAGACCAGACAGGTCAGGAAGAGCCATCAGCAGAATTCACTCTTCTCAAATGTACAGTGGGTTGTGAGCTCTGCCGCAGAGGGTGTGTGCAGAGTATCTTTAGGCTAAAATCCTGCTTTCATGTGTAAAATTTAACCACATTTACACCTTAAATACCGTCCTTAGAAGCATCCAGACCAACCAGCTCCTTAGCACTCCCTCCCAGGGAGGTAGGACACCGGGACTGGTCGGGCTGGTTGCTATATAAAGTCTCAAGCAGGCTGGGTTCTAGTTTTCATTAAAGATTAAGTCAGGTTCTGCTGAGGCTTAGGAAAAATACTGGAAGTCACCAGTCCTAATGATTCCTCAGGCTATCAGTAGGAACTGAGTATTTTTCCTAGCATGGGGCTAATGGACACAGAAATTCCCAGTCTGGTAACTCCCATGGGACACAGTAACAGCAGCATTTTGCACAGGGAACACACCTCCAGCTGCTTTCCCAAATTTGCTCCTGCGGGCAGGAGCTTTGCAAAGTGCCAAAGACACTTGCAAAGGCAGCTCCCCATCCTGCCTGCAATTTCTGGACAGTTCAACGAGGAGGCTGGATGCAGAGTCAGCCTGGGGAGTCATCCAAAGTCTTCCATCAAGCATCAATAAATGCCAGATTTGGAAGGAGCAGGGAAAGGATGAAGCTCATGGAATCATTGAATAGTCTGGGTGGGCAAGGGGTGTTAAAGCTCATCCAGTCCCATCTGGGATGGACACCTTCCATCAGCCCAGGCTGCTCCAAGCCCTGATCTATGTGGCCCTGGAGTTCTGCAGCTTGGCTCAAGGCATTCCATCTTCCACACAGAAAGAAGAACTCCCAACATCCACCTTCCAGAGCTCCTTTCCACCCCTCAACTACTTCCTCTCCCACAGCACTCTGCTCTGAGATGGAACAACTTCCTTGTTTTTCAGCTCCCAGGAGGTTTCCCGGTGACACGCAGCTCCTGGTGAGACTGAAGATTATTTTCTACCGAACCAGCTGACATTTGGAAAAGTTTAAATATCAAAATTTCCTCCTCTGTAAAAACTGAAAATAATACATACAGAACACATGACATATCACTGGCATTTCACAGCTTGACTCAATCTCCAGTTTGCAGGCACACTCTTCAAACCCTCTTTAATTTAAAAAGATGCATCTAGACTCAAAAATATGGGAAGTGCCCATTGCTTTCTCTTAGGAGTTGTATTAATACCTTCTGTGCTGAGATCTAAAGTCTGTCCTCCTTGGCAAATAATGCTGAGCTTAAATATGCTTTTAAAATCATTTTACATGAATTAAAATATATTAAGTATATCATTTCTAGACATCACTAAAGATACTTTTCCTGCCTGTATAAAAAAAATACAATGGTGCTTAATTTATAAACTCATCTCAGCATCAAGTATTGAGGTTCTCTTACCAGATTAGGAGCTAAAGACCCTAAAACAAGGTCTCTGTGAAGTCCGGTTATTCACAGATTTTAAATGTCACAATAATTTATTTTTTAAATTCTGGTTTAGTATATATTGTATAGTAACTACTGAAAAAAAAAATCACCCAAAAGTGAAATCAAAACATTTGCCTTTGAAAGGAACATCCCTAATTACAATCACTGGTTTATATAGTCCAAATTTTACTAGATTTCATTTATTATTTGTTGCTGTATCACTTTCTTAATATGCATCTGCTAAGGAAGAAACATTCTGCTTCTAAGGCTTCTAATTACCAATATGTATTTTTTAAAAAATATTATTTTTTAAGTTAAATACTTAATTTATTTGAAAATAAATGTTTCTAGAGGTGCCTCAAGTAAAAAATTGTTTAACACGTGTTTTACAGCCTTTCCAAACTCTTTTTATGGTCCTGGAGCCTGGCCACATTTGTGGAAAAATGCAATGTTTCGGCTTCAATTTGTCTGTAATTTCAGTGGGATGTTGCAAAATGCTTTAGGAGAGAACACAGCCAGAGTTTCAGCCAGTTTTTCAATTAATATTTGAAAAAAATCACTGTAACAGCCATGGAACTCAACTTCCCTCATGCAAATCTCCTGCCTGAGATCACTTCCCTCTGACAAGGTTTCTTTCCACACCTTTCCCTGATGCCAGTCAGGGTTCAGGTGATGGAACTGCAGATGCACGGCACAGGAGAACCTCCTCCCACAGCAGGAACCCCCCAAGGATGAGGGACAGAGACCAGCAGGTGGTGGCAGCCAAGGTGCCCAATTTTTCTTGCCTGCACAAACCACTCCTGCTGCTTTTTAACACAGCCACGTGGACTCCAAGCAGATCCCACCACCAACCATGAGGAAAAGCACATCACTTCCATCAACCTAACAGCTCTCCCTGGCCTGTGTGCCCACCCTTCTGCCTCCAGCTGCAGTTCCTGCTCCCGTTGGGCTGGATGCTCTCCCACCACCAAAAAGGACACCAGGATTTGGAGTAAGGATTTTGGAGGGCTGTTTTTAAGAGACGGGGTTGGAAAGGGCACATGGACAGCACGAGGAGCGTCAGGAATGGAAGGGCCACGTTCAACGGGAGATGAGCTCCAGGACAGGCTGAGCAGAGGCTGCTCAGGACCCACCATGTGCAGCACTTCCCCAAGCCCTGCTCTGGTATCTTTAGCCTGGTTTCCTGAGGAAATGAGGCCCTGGGCTGCAGCGAGCCCCTCGCTCCCGGCAGGCCCGGAGGAAGAGGAGGCTCAGCAGCCCAGGGAGACACTGGGGAAGGTGAGCGCCCGGTCACTGCCCGGCCTCCCCAGCCTGGGCTAAGCCTGTCCTGCCAAAGCCAGGAGGGGTTTGGGAACAGGGAAGGAGAAGCACTGCAAGGGGGACTCCATTTTACACCACTGTGTAAGCTCTGTGCCTGTGCTGGAACCAAGGCACCCAAATTCCAGTGGCATGAAGTGCGAGAAGGCTGGACAGGGCTTGGAGTAACATGGTCTAGTGGAAGGGATCCCTGCCCACAGCAGGGGGTGGAACTGGAGTATCTTTAAAGTCTCTTCCCACCAAAACCATTTCATGATTCTACAAAGGCTCAACCAGACACATTCCCTATGCTGAGACCACTTCTCCAGCTTCTCCCTCTCCCCCATTCAGAAGCTTCTGCGTCCCCACACTCTGGGGACATCAGTACAGGCTCTGGGTGACAAGACACCTGCCCTGAGGGCACCTTTGCTCAGGTGTGGTGTCACCAGACCTGCAGCAGTGGGTGGCCGTGGGCTCTTCTGCCCCACCACCACCGTCATCCCCGGGGCCACTGCAGCTGCAGATGGTCACAAGTGATTTACTGTCACTTTAAAGCTCACTGCAATCCCAAGTCAGCAGGCCAGGCCTAAAATGTGCTATGTCAGTGGTTTCTGTAGAATAACAGCACATCACTTCCTTGGGGAACTGTAAAAACTGACTCGCTCTCTACACAGAACCCTAAAAGCAAGAAATCACCGCACACAGCAAGATCTCGGAGAACTTGTCACTATGGAAGAGTAAATGGGAGAAAGTCAGAAAAATTCAAGGGAAAAAACAGACCAAGAAATGAATCAGGAGAGTCTCTGAGCCAGAGACCCAAAGGGTCACCTCTGCCAGAGCTCAGCTATGGTATTTGAGACAAAACACTCTGTAATGTGGTTATGCTCTGAAGCATTGAAATGCTATTTAAAAACAATAAAACACTGACTAGGAAGAAAATGTAAGGTGAGACTGAAGGTTTTGGAAATGGAGAGCATTCTCTGCAGTTCCTGGTGAGTGAGCAGGCAGGGAGGGACAGAACACCCACAGCCCAGCCAGCTCCTCTCCAGCCACTGCTCAGCTATAATCAGCTGAAGAGAACAGCAGCAAAAATCTTCTTGCTATAACTGAAAATGTAAGTCCTTCTGAGAGGGTGTTCTTACCTCTAGATCCACCCTGCAATATCTGCATTAATTAAATATATAGATGTGCACTCAGCTCCTGCCAGGAAGGAACTGGGACACTCCAGGTGCACATCAGCCCCTTTTGGGTTAACCTCATCTACTGGCTCAGAAGAAAACCCTCACACTCTTAGAAGATGCCCAAACTTTGGTTCTCCACACAGGTACTTTAATTATCAGGGAAATGGTCTTGCATTCCCAGCGCTGGCTGGTTGGTCCTGTCAGATAAACTCCATCTCAAACTGACTGTCAGTGACATTTTCCATCTTCCCCTTGGCCTCCCTCTCCCACCATCCCCCTGAATGCTCATCCAACCCTTTCCCAGGTTTTCAAGCCCTACCACGGCTTGTTTGCCCAAATTGAGATACAAAGAGGACTTCCACTACACACTGCAGTTCTGCAGCTCACAGAAAACTTCAATTAAAATATTAAGTTTTCAAATACCAAATCAAATGTAAAATTAGGTGGACAGAGCCATGAAGAACAAACCAACCATCTAACATAGAAAACCTTGGAAAACGGTTCAGAACAATACTGTACTACTTAAAAAAACTTCCAGAGCTTTCTGTGAGAAGGACGAATCACCATTATCAGCCCAAGGAAGGAATGAGAAACTCGTTGTCCCCAGCTTGGGAGGGGAAGGGGACAGTATCTGGATGTGACCTCAGTGTACTCCTGGCTGGGAGCTGATAGAGAACTGTCCTTGGCAAAGGGAAATTCCGTTACCCAGCGCAAGGGAAGGGCCAGGGAGCCCAGCTGGGTATCTGTGCTCGAATAAAACCAGTCGTTACCCCAACATAAAATCACTCAGTGAAGGACACCACTGTCACTATCGCCACACCAGCACCAAACCGACAGGCACAGCCCCAACGCCCCGAAACAGGGCTGGGCTCTCAGCAACCCCCAAAAATACTTGGAAAGCGAATCCAAAATATAAGGCAGGGCACACATCCTGTTTTTCTCGAGCTATACAGTTTCTCAAGTGTTATAAAAATGATTTGCCACTGAACAAGCCAAATGTATTGGAAAGATAGAAGCAGCGCCTGGGGTGGAAAGAAGGTGTTTTTAGCACGCTCGGGCCAATTAAGATCTTGAAGGTTTCCAAGCACTCCCCTCCTCTTAACCCAACAGAAGGAAACTGAGTTTAGCAACTTATTTAGGGTTTCATTTGCTAATTTGCAAAAACAAGGAGAAATCTTCCCCTGCTCTCCAGCATCTTGTTGGGGAAGCTCCTGCCAACACGCGAGCGTCGCTGCCAACAGCTCAACCCGGCGTGACCCAAAGTTCTCGTGGCGGTGCCGGCGCGCGGCTGCGGGAACGCGGGGAGGGAGCAGGGCTGCGGAGACAGCCCAGGGGGGTTATCAGAACCCTGACATCACAGCTGCTGCAAAATGAACCCAGTAAGAAAACACCACGCTCTGAGCCAAGCTGAAGCCAATAAGCCAAGTTTAAAGCAGGCAGGGCTCAGGTAACGGAACAGTGACCCCGTGGTTCACGCTCGGAAGAAGAGAGCTGCTCATGTGCTGCAAGGCTACAGCCAATGAAGCCTTTGGGAAAGCAAACTTTTCCTCTTTCCCCTCCACGCAACTCAAAATGCTACTTTGAGATGACTGTTCTCGGTTTTACACTGATGAGAGCTAGGTCAGAGCCAGCCTTGGAAAGTTTTACTCAGCAGCAGCTTTAGAAACCATAAATTATCTTTAGACTAATTTTACACGCTCCCCCCCAGTGTGACTGCCAGCTCCAGTTCTCAAGGCTCTTCTTTAGACACCACAAAACTCTCCAAAGATCAGCACAACCTTCACCCAGGCATGGCAGGGTTGAGAGATAATCCAAAATCACCCTTGCTAAGACAAGCACCAGAATAAGGCTGAATTCAAAACTAAACTTTAGCACTTTCAACCCCAGGCAGGGCCAAAGCTACAAAGCCTGGAGGGGAGCACAAAAACCTTGAGTTCCATCATCAGGAGATTCGCTTCCATTGGGATGAGGAAAAAAAAATCAAGCAAAAATCAAGCAAAGCTGGCTACTTGTGGGCAAACCCTTGCAAGTTAAAATTAAGATGACTTCTTCAAAAATCTTCATTTTAAACTGTTTTTGAACAAACCTGAAGCCAAAAAAAAGGTAATCAAAAGTGGTTTAATTAGCTAAGGGGTTTCTTCCCTCTCCTCAGGTCTATCACAGAGATTTGGCAGGGACTTCAGTTCCCCAGAATTTTAGATACAAAACTTGGGAAGAAAACCAGCAGACCTATTTCTCTGGAATTACCATATTCACACTGGGATCTTTGTGGAACACAGAGCCCTGATCCAGGCCTGCAGCTTCAAACCCTCATAGTCACAGAACAGAGCAGGATGCTAGTCAAAAAAGAAAGCAACAGGGGAAACACAACTATTTAGAAGGATGGAGTCTGAGGATAAAGGAAGAACCCAAATATTTTAATGGACTGGGACACTGCTTTTGGACAATCCCCTCCAGCACTCACCAACAGCAATTCTTTGTGCCATGGGGGCAGATTTCCCAAACCCAAAGGTTCCGGGACAGGCAGCCCTGGCACTGAGGGATGGGGTCTGCCACTGCGGTGCCCACAGGAGCGGGATGAGCCTGCACGGGGAGCAGGGCTGGCCCTTCCCGATGCCTCTCCTGTGCTCCAGGGTGGAGCAGGAGGCACAGCTGCCTCTGCCTCCAAGGGCACGGAAGGCACGGAACACGAGAGGGATATGGGCATGGCTGGCTCCAGCGAGTTCCAGGCAGCCCCTCGAGCATGGCAGCGTTCGGGGACAATTCCAGCAGCATGGCAGATGTTGACTGAGGAGCTGTCACTCACGGGCTAAAGTGAGAACATCTGCCACTCTCCTCTCCAAGCGAGCTACTCACGGCAAAAAGATTCTGCACAGAAACCAAAAGTCTCAAATAATCCCTCCAGGGCCATGGGGGAATAACACTGACACAGTCCAGGGAGTGGAGGTTTTGGGGATGGCTGGAAAGGTGAGTGGCACCCGTGAGGGCTCCAGCAACACAGGTACTTCCACTGCCCTGATGTTCAGCCCCGAGTCGACAGGACAGCCTGGAGTGTATTTATTTAAGCTGAACACAAACCCTCAAACGATGTTGGGATCAGAAATTAATGTAAGGTAAGGGAAAATCTTCCAGACAGGGATTAGCTGAGAAACCCCTGCTGGGAACTGGAGTGAGTGCCAAATTGTGACAGCAAAGATTAATATTTCCAGAGACATTACCACTACAAAACATCTGAGGGAAGAATATTTTCTAGAATGTTTCCTCCTTCAGAGCAAGGGTTGTTACCTGCCACTGCCTGGAAAAACTCCTGCCCAGGTATTTTTAATGCACATTCCAGCACAGGGCAATGGATTTCTCCTTGCCATATATCACTGCTAGGCAAAAATTAAAATATTCTAGAGGTGAAGTCCAGAATGTTCCAGAAGTTTCTCCAACTGGTCTCTGCACACTGATGACACCTTCATTGCTCAACTTCCAAACTCCAACAAATCCCCTTCAGGCAGGAGTTTCAGCAAACACCAAGTAGGATCTGTAAACTTTATTATCTAAGGAAAATGTCTGAAAAAAGCCCTCAGAACATTCTTTCTGCCCATTGTCAGAAAATTCAAGCCCTTGGCCACATCCCATGTTCTCATTTTCTTGCACACTCTTTCATATCTGGTTTTGGCACTGCCCCTACAAGGGCTTTGACTGTGGATCTGTCCACACATTCCAGCAATAAATGACACTAACTGGAGTCATTCTTTAAAATATCTGTCAAATATAATTCTTTCAGTGTTTCGATTCTCACTGCCTTGCCCCCACAGAGCTCGGATGAAGTCATAAATTATATGTTCTGCCACTCAATTTTCCCTGATTGTTTGGTAGAACCTCTCCACTAATACCCAGTGATCACCAGCTACCTCGTGGCTTAAGTGGTTTCCAATCATGAAAGATTTATCCCGTGTGACTTCCAGTCAATCACAGAGACACCGAAATGGCTATCAGGCTCTCTCCTCGAGACCACAGCCGAGCAGACAGACTCCAGAGAGAAGGGAAGGCGGATCAAAGTGCTGACTCCAGACACCCAAAATTCAGAGAAGCTCCAACAGCTGCGTATGAAAAACATCTCTGTGAGGAAGGCAAAAGTCCCGGCTCTGAAGAGCCCTGGGTCACAGCATGTGCAGGGAGCCCTCCCAAACACCCAGCACATTCAGGGAAGAGCTGTTTCCTGGGAGGATACAGAATTCACAGATCACTGGGGCTGGAAAAGACCTCCAAGCCCATCAAGTCCAGTCTGAGACCGATCCCCACCTTGACACCAGCCCAGAGCACCGAGTATCACATCCAGTCACACTCTGGACACTGCCAGGGATCCAGGGGCAGCCACAGCTGCTCTGAGCACCCTGTGCCAGGGCCTGCCCACCCTCACAGGGAAGGATTTCTTCCCAATGTCCCACCTAAATCAATCCTCCAACATAAAACCATTCCCCCTTCTCCTGTCAGTGTCTGCACTCTCTGTCCCTTGCTCAGATGTACCACCCAGCTTAGAATTCCCTAAAACTCAGCAGCCAGCACTCCAAGAGATGACTGGGATGGAACAGCAAACACCACCTGCCACCGGAGCGCACGGGAGGTGACACATCAGGTGACACCAGTGCCAAGTGGGCGAGCCAGGACAGTGCCCACACACACAGCTCTGCTGCCCAGGGCTGTTTAACTGCGGTGTAACACAGCAGCTTCCCACAGCCTGCAAGCACAGATCACGCCACAGCTACGGGGAATTAATTGCTCCAGAACGAAAACTAGAAGAGTAAGCACAATTTATTTTGCCACATTCTTAAAATGAAATAAGAAAACATTTAAACACTACAGCTTATTTAGATAATACACACTGGAAGACATCTTTTACCGCTGGCAGCTTGAAAGAAAAGAACATAATTACAATTCCAAGCATGAAATGAGCTCTCTTCCACACATGCCTGAACCAAGCTTGACTGTTTCACCAGCTGTAGTGAATCAAAGCCGGCAGAATTCAACTGAAAGGCTCGAGAAGCAGCAGCTCTCTGTGCCTTTAACCTGTAATTGAATGGCACCTGGATCCGGCAGGGCTGCCGAGGTTTTAGCAGTTGCAGATGTGCAGCTGATGTGGTGCAGGAGCATTTGATCTCCCTGGAATGTGGGACCCTGAACAATGCATCTGTGTGCTGGCCCACCACACGGCCGGGTGTGGGCCCGGGGGACACATAAAAGCCAACATTATACTGCAAGGGAAAAGAAAAAAGCCCCAGCGTGAGCTTGACTGTTGTTTAACTAAGAGAAAAACAATACAGCTTTGGTGGGAGTGTGTGCCAGAATGACCAGTGGCCACTTCCAGAGACATTCTTTGTTCAAGTGCTTCCACGCTCCCTCGTTCATTGGCACCCAAAATCACAAAGGTACCAAAGGGGCTGCGAAACCCAAACCCTCGGTGACATCTGCACCTCCTGCTCCTCACATAAACACTTCCAGCAGCTCCAAACTGCAGTTCTGGGCATTATGTCCACACTGAACCAAGCCCAGAGCCTGCCCACTGGGAAGCAGCAGTGTGACACAGTGGCCACTCGTCACAAACCCCATCACTTCCCTCATGGGCTGCAAATCCTCACCCTGCACCAGGACAAACAACCCCAGCTACGACCCCTCTCCTGCAAACTCAAGCTGAGCTTCACTCACAGCCCTGGGAAAACCCCCAGAGGGGCTGAGCTCCAGGGGCAACCAGAATCCCTGGTTTGGCCACCAGCACCACACGTACACAGCGACACAGGCGTCCCTCCAGCCAGGGTAGTGACACCACAGAGAGCTGAACAACGGCAGAAAAACAAACACGGGAGTTGATGCTGTTAGACTGAGAGAACTCCAGCTCCAGCCTGCCTTGGAACGGAGCTTTCCACAAGAACTGGATTGTTCTGAGAGGAGGAGCTGGGAGAGCTGCTGCCAGGGTTTCTGCTGGGGAACAAGGGGAAGCCCGTCCTGGGAGGTTTGTCAAGTTACCTGTGGAGTTATCCTGACCTCCAGAATCACCCCTTGCAGGTACAAAACCATGAGCACTGCTCTCGGAGAAGTGCTCCTGACATGACCAAGAAAAAGACAAACTATCACTCTCCAGCTGAAAGAAGAGGACGTTTCCCTTTCCCCTATACACAGAAAATTCCACAGGACACAGGCAGCACCACAGGGATAGGCATAGCCTTCTGCTGGCTGCTTACAAGGTAAAAGAGAAGCAATTCCAATAAAGAAAGAGGTTTAGGTCACTTTTTAATCACCTCAGCTGAATTAAAATGCAATCTTGAAATTGCAGTAATTTCCATCTGCAACTTTAGCTACTCCATTAAGCTTCATATAGAAAGGTTAAAAATAGGAATGGCTACAATAAACTAAAAATCAGCAAATCTGACATAAAACCACCAAAATTACAAATATCTATAGAAAATCACACAAACGTTAATGCATGTATATATATATATGTGTATATGTGTGTGTGTGTGTGTGTGTGTGCAATTACTTATTCTGCCTGCAATCATCCCTGCTACAGCAATCTTTCCTTCCCCATTTTTCAACCCCAAAAAGATTACCATTTCTTTCCAGACAAGAACTTCTGCCAACATTCTGGAGGGCTGAAGTCCAAACCACACATAGTTCAACAACAGCAGAGTTGAACAAAAAGGAAAACTGGAGCTTTTTTTATTTTAATTATACCTTGTGAAAGTATGGCTGAGCAGGGGGGAAAAAAGTAGTCCAAGTCATTGATTAATTCCAGAGTAATGAAGAAAGTTCATGGCACACTGCAATATATATTTTACTAAGTTCATTGGATTTATCACCAACTTTTAATGGCTAAACTGGAGGTGGCTCTCCAGGAAAACTCCCACTGCTTGAATTCTCACACTGGACTGGCTGGGAGTCCCCAAATTAATAATTTTACAGGCAAGGGTTTCATAACTGGGTCAAAGCAGGGTGATGACGGTATAAATTCTTCCTCACCCAGCAGAAAAAAAGCCAGGATCAAGCTCCTTTCCCAGGCATCCCCACGGTTTTAACAGGGACAAAAATTCCAACTTTGCAAAACTGCAAAATCCAGCCTCTTTCAACACCTTTTAATTGAAGCCGTGCCAGGAGCGTGTCTGGAATTCTGAACCCACTTTCTCCTGAGCTGGAGCACAGCTCTGAGCTGGCAGCATCAGGAACGGGAGGTTTTCAGAACAAAACATCTAAATCTGCATCAAGGGGTAAAGCCATGAAGAATCCCAGGAGAAAAAAAAGGACTGAAAAAGAGCAACTGGGAACTAGGGCTACTCCAAAGTACCTGATGGATCCTTAATGCTGAACATTCCAGTGTTAAAGCCACGAACACTTATGGTTTTAACACAAACTGTCTCACTCCTCTGCCCAGGACACTCTGTCCTCCTTGTTTATATCCAAGAGCTGTTCCAAAGAAATGTATTAAGGACTAGAAAAAAAAACATAGAGTCCAGGACTTTCTTCATTCCTCAGAGCTACTGTAAATTAAATATTAATATAGAAACTATTTCTGTGAGCAAAGGAAGCTCAGCACAGGGAGTTTTTTTTTAACCTCACGAAAATATTCGCTTTAAAGTGACACCTGACCTTAAAGCCACCACATCCTCCAAGGCAGAAGCATCAGTGGCAGCACAGGATTCCTAAATAAGCTGTCCCTGCTCAAAACCATACAACTTGTATGGTAACAGCACAGCAGATCACTATATTTGAGGGTAATTTTAATACTTTAATATAATTATTTAATTCAACATTACAAAGGGGTCAGTGTCAGCCTGGGGCAGTGTCCCGGAGGTATCCAAATTACAGACAGAAGCACCAGAAGACACCACCAAGAGGTGATCAAACCCACAGTTCATCACTTCACTGGCAGCTTTTAGCATGCAAACCATCAAAGCTGAGCTTCTTTGTGCACATCCTTTTGCTCCAGCGCCCAGGGCCTTGGGATTGAGACACTGAGGAACAGCTCTGGCTGGGCCAAGCACATCCCTGGAATTCTATGCTGCTGTTATGCCCAGCTCTCTGCTGCAGCTATCCCTTCTGAAGGTCTAATTAACCCTCTGTCTCATCATGGCCTGGGCTCACACAGACCCAGCTCCCAGCCCAGAGCCATTTCCCAAGGATGGAAAAAAGAGAGGAAGCAGCTCTGAAGGCTCCTGCAGGCAGAGGGATGTTCACCCACATTCCTCTCATGGAGTCATGGAATGGTTTGGGCTGGGAGAACCTCAAAGCTCCCATCCCACCCCCTCCCCTGGCATGGGCAGGGACAACTTCCACTGTCCCAGGGTGCTCCAAGCCCTGTCCAGACTGGCCTGGGGCACTGCCAGGGATCCATGGGCAGCCACAGCTGCTCTGGGCACCTGTGCCAGGGCCTGCCCACCCTCACAGCCAGGAATTCCTTCCCAATCTCCCATCCATCCCTGCGTCCTGTCCTTCCATCCCTTGTGCCCAGTCCCTCTCCAGCTCTCCTGGAGCCCCTTCAGGCCCTGGCAGGGGCTCTGAGCTCTCCCTGGAGCTGCTCCTCTCCAGGGGAACATTCCCAGCTCTCCTAGCCTGGCTCCAGCCCTGGAGCAGCTCCATGCTCCCCTCTGGACCTGCTGCACTCAGGCAGATCCAGAGCAGCACTGGGATGAAAACCTCCCCTGGGGTCCCACACTCCCTGCAGACCAGGAATCAGCCCCAAGGACAGTCTCCAGCTACAGGAAATCCAAACCGCACTTCAACTGGAATTGTGCATGACCTTCAAGTAGGGGACACTTAAAAATACATCTGCATGTGCACATAGAGCTGTGGGTGTTTTAAATGCCTTCCTACCTCAGCAAGCTTGAGGTCAAGGGAAAGAGGGAAGTTTCTCTACTTCATATACTCAAGGGCTTGGCTAAATTCATATATTCAAGCACTAAATAACCAAACACTGCAAGGAGAAAGAGAGGAGAATTTAGCAAAAGAAGGAGAATTCAGCTGTGTGACACCTTGCCAAAGGCAAAGCCCAGAGGAGCAGCTACCAGTTGGTTTAGACAGAGATTTCCTTCAGACTCTTGTAAAAGCAGCATTAAAAATGAGAGGAAGAAAGGATTCAGGACTGGGCAGCTGCTACATCCAGCTGCAGCCCTGACTGGTGATAGGAAAAGAATACATGATTATTTTTCTTCATTATTTGTTTCCATGTTTTTATTTTGTCCAATTATTTACTACCTGTTGCTATTTGATTTTGACTACATATAACTTCCATGTAGCATTAAAACTCTGTAATTATGTTAATGAACATAATTTACCAGACAATAACAAGTAGATTCTCTACCAGTCTCTAAGGTTACTCAAAATAATCAGAGAACCATGGAATAGCCTGAGTGGGAAGAGACCCACAAGGATCATTCAGCCCAGCTCCTGGCCCTGCCCAGGACATCCCTGATGACCAGAGCAGAGATCAGAGCTGCCCTTCCACAGGAACCCACAGACAGGACTCAGGAGCAGGGCTGGTTTACTCCTCTGTTATGACCCTAAAACTCTCCAAAGTTGCAGTTCCAAAGCAAAGCTCTCCAATGAATGTCTTTCCACTAACTTAAAATAAATTTCCCTGAATGTTTATTTCCTACATTATCTTCAACCCAAACGTGCATTTCTCTTACAAAAGTTAATTCCAATTAAGAGAACACTGAAAGGCTTCCTGCAAAAAACAACTACAGGATATTGGCAAGACTACAAGAATGAGGTAAAAACTACTGAAGACAACAAAATAATTTTCTTCTGACTGTGCAACATAAAAAGAAAGTATATTTCTCATGTGACACCAGCAATAAGTTTAGGACCAGCAGAGAATAACCAGAGCTATGCAGCACTGACCTTTGAATCTTTGTACTCTTCGACAGCTGAAAAATTATAAAAAAGGATAAAAATTATCAAAATCAGAGAACTGTTCTGATCATACCCACTCACATCCATCAAGTAGACCAGCTCCTCTCATTTTTCCAATTCTTTCAAGTATTTATCACCTCCAAGCTGGAGGTGCCACATGCACATGAACATATCCAGCTCTCCAGCTGCCCTCCCATCTTTCACCAAACTGGGAAACAAACCGGGTGTCAAGACCTCCAGGAAATTCAGAATTAAGGTTAAATGTTCGGCAAGGAAACCAAGGACACTCGCAGGGAATGTGCTCTGAAAACCACCTGGCTCTGCCCCATGGAGTCTGGGCCTCCCTGCAAAGCACACAACAATTTTTGAACTACAACTTTTCCTCAAAGCCTGAAAGCATCAAATTCTAAGGGTACAAAGGAATTGATGGCTGTATTTTCACATTACTGCACGCTAGGATGAGTCCAGACACACAAACTCCATCAAAATCCAACCTTTCAGATCAGACACAAACCAACTTCTGCCAGTGGTGCAACGCTGGGAGAACTGGACATCAGCTCACCAGAACCCTCAGCATTCGCTCTGGAGTTTAGACAACCACCAAAATAAACACCTGGAAAACCCAGCTCTGGTGACACAGTAAGGAAGAGTGGAAATCTCCAACAAACACCAAGCCTCAGGCAGGAAAGCCATGGAGTTATGGAGTGCTGTGGACTGGGAGGGACCTTAAAGCTCATGTCCACCTCATGCCGTAGGCAGGGACAGCAAGACCAGGTTCCTCTGGTGTCCCCACCTGCAATGAAAACAACACCAGTCCCTGGGACCTCCTGTGCCAAACACTAACACAGCTACATGATATCAGTTCATCATCATTTGGCAGTTTAAGCCTAGGAGTGAAGTCTCAGCCTGGGATAACACAGGGTATCTGCAGTGCTCTGTGCCTGTCCTACAATCAGTGCTGCTTTTGGTGCCCCACAAGAACCACAACCACCAGCAGGGCCAGCCCACTGGGACTGTTAACTCACTGGGGCAAAAACAAATGAAAAATAGGACTCCATGACCAATTTTAACACAGCATCCATTTACAGTGGCCATTTCCCAAAATAACCCGCACACATGGCTGCTGTCCCCACTCCTCTGAGAGGTGCATCCAGAAAGGTGACAAGCACATTCCTGGCTGATAAGGGAGCCCCAGGCACCCAGCTCCCCAGAAATAGCTGTTGTGCTCCAAAGTAACCTCTAATATCAATAACAACAGGAGTTAAAATTTCAAATAAATTTAGATGAAAGATTAAAGTCAGTTCCAGCACCGTGGAGATGCTTGTCTTCCATAATGAAGGAGCCCATAAAAATAACAAGAGAGAAGATTTACACCCAAGCTCCACCAAAAAAAAAAAAAAACAGGAACGAATTACTGATTTTTGCAGCTACTTAGTGGTAGGAACAGATGGTTCCAGGCAATAGTATTGACAACCTCCCAAGCTCCCACCCCCAAAGGTGAGCTGCTAAGTCTGTTCCAAATTCAAGAGTTAAAAACGTCGCAGCTGAGACGCTGCTCTGGGGAAGCTCAGCCAGTCCCACAGCTCCAGAACTGCACTTTCCTCTCTGCTGCTCTGCTCACCCAAGGGCTGTGCCTTCCCAAAACACCCGAGGCAGCTCCTGCAGCCATCTGCCCACTCTGGAACGAGCCAGGGCCGTGGGAAGGGGAAGGCAGGCCAGGGATGGAACAGCTCTGAGGGAGAGCAGAGCTCTCAGTGTTTGTCCACCAACCCAAAGCCACTTCTGAGGCCAAAGCCAGGCGTGTCAGCTTCCCAAAACACCCAGGCACAGGGAGCAGTTCTGGGAATTCCAGCCCCGGGAGCCTCTGCCATGGTGGGCACAGCCCATGGCCCCCCACTCCCTTCATGTCCTCAAGTTCCCGCAAAACACCCAAAACCTCCCCTTCTCCCAGTTCCTGCATGTCTCCAACAACTGGAAACAATCAGCCTCCAGTCACAACCCAAGATCAAAACACTCCTTAAAGTAGTAACTTGCTAAACACAACTCAGCTTTGGATTTCTGGAGAAGTCCAGCAAGCTACCATAAAACAGGGATAACATCCAGCAGCAAAAAAAAACCCTGCTGGAACACCTGAGTGAGTCCTCAAGCATCTCCTTAAGCCAGGAAGGAATCAGGCTGAGCCAGCAAAGCTCAGCCCTCGTCTTCCTCTTGTTCCAAAATCAAAGCTCTGCCAAGAATTTAGCCAAGGAAACACTGCTAAGGCCTGCTGCCCATCTCCACACTCAGCATGGAGCTACAGAATGGTTTGAGTTGGAAGGGACCTTAAAGCTCATCCCACCCCACCCCTGCCATGGGCAGGGACACCTTCCACAAGACCAGGCTGCGGCAGGCTCCATCCAATCTCACTTTGAACACTTCCAGGGATGGGGCAATCCAACATTTTAGACTTATTTTTCAGAATTGTTTCCTGGTTTTGTCAGAAGTCCCCTTCCAAGGGCTATCAGTGAGGCAGATCCATCACTTTTGCCTTTGCTTGCAATTACCAAGCTGCACCTGCCTGTTTGTGTCAGACACTTGGGTGGCTCAGCTAAATCACCTTCCATACAACGTTTCCATAAATTCACACTTAGGGTGGGTCTCCTGCTACAGAACACCTCTGAGTCACAATTCCCACCTCACAAGGTGTCCAGCAGCTGACCTGCTCCTTGGACAATGCCTGTCCCACCTGCAGCCCCACTAAAGATGCCCAAGCTACTGATGCATCTCCCTCAGCCATTCCCATGGCAGGCACCCTCATTTAAAAAGAACTAAAATAACTAAATCCTAAAAAACTCAAGGTATGGACGTCAAAACCTCAGGATCACCACTACCTACACAAAAGGGGAGGGAACAAAAACATCCCAAGCTTCATTCCAGTACGGCAAGAGAGCCTGGCCCTCCCTGTGGGCCTTTGGCCCACGAGCTCCGGAGGTGGGAACATCTTGCACAGCTCCTGCTGCCAAGAGCATCATCTGCACTTAATCACACCACGATGGATACCTCTGGAAAACAAGGGATTGCAGCCATAGCATGTGTCACGCTGCCACTTCACTCCCCAGCCATCGCCACTTCCTCAGGGCGGAGGCCACAGCTTTCAAGAGCATGCTTGGGTGCTCTGTGGAACACCCAAAAATAAATAAAAGCCTTCTCACCACCCCACAGCCTGCCCCCCAGCACTTTTACTTTCCCAAGAGGTCACACCCAGGAACACCGTTGCACAACAATGGAAGAAGGAACTGGTCCAGAAACCCACGGATCCCTTCCCCAAAAACCCAGCCTCCCTGTGTCACCCGGGCTGGGTGGCTCAGGAGACTTCTTTGTGAAATAACATGCTGGAAGTTTCTGGAAATGATGATCCCGTGCACTGTCTGCTTGTTTTAATGAACTTGTTCCTAAATGCAAACATGATTTTTAGGTGTACATTACATGTTAGTTGATCTTAATCTACAAATTCATAACCCAGAAGTATGCATTTTTCAGTGTACATTACATTAGCTGAAATAAATCTACAAAATCCTAACTCAAAAGTATATTTCTTCTAAAAATGAGATTTTTCTGATCGTAATATAGCCCCCCAGAGAAAAAAATTATTCAAAACCAAGTAGATTCAGAAAAAAAGCCTAACCAACCATTTTGATTCTTTTTAAGCAGTTACTGACAGGTTTTCACTAGTTCTAAACACTACAGGAAGGAGAAAAAGGGCCGTATTTGGTTGTGGGTTGCTCTCACCAAGAACTCTCGTCTGTGCCATGGTGAATAAATGGACCAAAATTACACCCAACGAACAAGTCAAGCAAGACCTTTTTCAAAGCAGCCCCTGCTCAGCTCAGGTCTGTTCATTAAGGTGCTGCATTGTGCTCCAGCTTGGCTTATTAGCAGTGGAAAGGTCAGGGAAAGTGAATTAATGGAAGTGCTGTGCTCTCCAACATCTGACATGCAAGAGAGGAGCCTCCCTACCTACACTGCTCCTGAAAGGTACCTTCAAATTGAGGGCATGTAGGTGGCACCTGCCAAAAGTGCCATGTGAATAACGTTGGCAATTTAACAAATTCTAGGAAAATACAGAGAACTGTAAAAGCAGCAATTCAACCACTCAAAGCAAATGCTTGTGCTGAGATTACAGTTGAAAAAGCAGCTTTTTCACGGGGACAGGGGAAAGGATTTAAAGCTCTTTCCTGTAGGTCTCAGCAGGGTTTTGTGTCCAAAAATTCAGGGCTTGTTTGACCCACAAAGAACTCCAGGCTCACAGTTAAACCACCTCTGCTTAACCTCTGCTGGCTGTGAAGATATGGGTTTAAAAGTTAAATTTAGTCTGTGTCCTTTCAGAGCATGGCCACACAAACATCTACTGCTCCTAAGGGCTGTGCAGACCCATCTCACACACAGGGAGGACAGAGCAGGAGCCGGGGTGTTCCCCACCAGCCCAACCTCCCCTTGCCAGGCCGGGCCACGCAGCAGAACAAACCCAAACTGCTTCTGCTGAAATGTTCAGGGCAAACCTGCACAGCCACCCAGCTGCTTCATGGAGCCTCCAAAATCTCTGCTTTTCCAAGAGAAAGGGCTCCAGCAGAAGTCAGTAAACCCACAAGCCACACAACTCTGCTTTAATGCTGAAGTGAACCATGGAATTGTCTGGGTTGGGAGGGACCTCAAAGCTCATCTCATTCACACCCCCAGCCACAGCAGGGACACCTTCCACTGTCCCAGGTTGCTCCAAGCCCTGTCCAACCTGGCCTTGAACACTCACAGGGATCTGGGGGCAGCCACAGCTGCTCTGGGCACCTGTGCCAGGGAACAGCACCCTCAGAGAAGGATTCATTCCCAACACCCCACCTATCCCTGCCCTCTGGCAGTGGGAAGCCACTGCCCTTTGTCCTGTCCCTCCACCCCTTGCCCAAAGTCCCTCTCCAGCTCTCCTGGAGCCCCTCGAGGCATTGGAAGAACCTCTGAAGGTCTCTCGAGTGTCTCCTCTCCCACAGGCTGAACAAGCCCAGGTTTCTCAGACTATTAATCCCCCTTGTACATGGCTTCCCCTCCCCAGGCCCTGCTTCATAACACACCAGCTTCTCAACAGGAAAGCCAACATTTCCATACCCCAGGACCCCATGGAAGCTCCCGCCGGCTCCACAATGACCTAAGGACTCAATGTACACTGCACTGCCATAGGGTTTTCTTCCTGGAGGGGGTAAGAACTGAAACCCAGGGGAGAAAAAGGCCGCAAGCTCAGAGGAACACTTTCTGCAGAGAAGTGTCTTCCTGGTGGAATACTGAGCTTGATTTCCCCCAGAGCAGCAAGACCTGAGAACGGTACGTGAACACGTTACAGAGCATTAACAGAAAAACACCGAGCGCTTAAGTGAAGTCACGTTCCACCTAAACAACGCTCTCATTATTGCAGCATCTGACTTTCCGAGGACAATTCAATCCTGGCAGCATGTATTGTAATTGCTTTTCCACTCCAGGCCTCGGCTTTACAATCGTGCCCTTCTCGGGAGGTCAGAACGCGCGGCTGCAGCTCGGAAAGCAATTCTGCTCCTCATTCATCCCTTTAATCCCACACCTGCATATTCATCAGCAACTCCCTGAAACACCACTGCCAAAGCCACCAGCAAAGCTGCTGCCTGGAGAAAGCCTTGACCCCTCTGCTTCCCCGGGAAGGTGTTGGGAACACGGTGGCACCAGCCGGCCACAACGGTGCTGGGGTGCAGTGGGGTCACCAAAAGCCAGGAGAAGCCCAGAGTGGTGCAGCCACTCCTGCTGCCAACAGCAAAAACAGCAGCAAACGCCACTGCCCAGAGAACCCCACCCCTGGAAGTCCAGGGCTTGGAGCAACCTGGGATAGTGGAAGTGCCCCTGCTCATGGTGGGGATTGGAACGAGAGGAGCTTTAAGGTTCTTCCCAACCCAAACCACTCCATGAGTCTGTGATGACCTGGCTTGCTTCGAGCAAACCCTTCCAAACAGGGCTCTGCAAACACACCTGAATTTTGGGTAAGTTTTTGTTATCCTGGTTTGAAAAGGGCAGTTTGCATTCAAAAAGCTGAACGTCACTTACTCCAAAACTTGGAAGGAAAAACCTTTGTGCCCAGCTACAAAATAAAACAGGCAGCAAACAGAAACCAGCCTGATTTATAACTGATGTCAGGGCTGAGCTGGGTTTTTCAGGGCCCTGCAGAGCTCCCAGAAAGGAGGACAGAGCTCCTGCACACTCCAGGAAAAGGGCTCACACCTGATACACTTTAATTACCTACGGACACCACGAGTCACCGATGCCTGCTCTGCTTTGTCTTACTGTGAAAGGCTTCTCCTGCTATTAATATTCACCAGGGGAAGCTGAAATAACATCTTGTCTGCATCTGAATACTTCGAAATTCTCATGGCCACACTACACACAATGATTTTTATTTTTTTTTCTTCAAAATGCAGGACAAAAGACACCTATCAGCCTGCAAAGGCAGGGCTGCACTACACTGAGCAGCTCTCCAGCAGCAGCCTTTCTCGTGCTGACAACCTCATCATAAATAATCCCACTGAACCCAGAGGTCAGCCAAGGACCCAGGGCCCCAAGGCAGGAGCCACACTCTGTATTATCCACTGGGAGCCTTCTCCATAGGATTTCTGGCCATGCTGGGGGTGACCCTGAGCCCCACACAGCTCCCCTTGACTGGCTGAGCCCACCCAGCCTCTGCTCAGCTCCCACCACACCAAAGCACCAGCACAGCAACAACACCCAGCCAGAACAACCCCTGCCTCCAGCTCCAGCCACACCATCGGGATTTCCAGGACAGCACCAGCCTCTCCCACCCGCTCACACAACACAGAGGCAAAAATCTCATTTTTCTCCCTAAGTTCCACTCTACCACAGCCTGTTATTTCTGCATCTGTTAATGCTCCCAAAAAGTTGAATCCCGACATTGCATCCAACTGTAGTCTCAGCAGATTGGGAGGTTTCTCTGCCCAAAATGAAATGTAGGTGCCATCTGTTTCAATTAGGCTAATCACAAGGAGACATAACACTAGGAAACTTAGAGACTTTGGGGTTTTTTCAAGACATTTTGAAAGCAAAGAGAAAGAAAGAAAGAGGTATTATTTAATATTCAGCAGTCAGCAGCACCAACAGGCTGCAAAGTCTGCTGGGCAAACCTGTGCTGGAAGTGCCCACGCAGGAAAGTTCACTTTTATTTCACTGAGGTCAGAGAAAAACTTGCTATATTCAAAATCATCTAAAATTAAGAAGACATCTCAGGACTACAGACAACTCCCAAAATATTCTTGGTTAGTACCTTTTATATATTCCATAGAACTTGCAATTTTTTGCTTTCAAATTTCAGAAAATAAAGAAAACATTTCAAAAAGGCAAAATCAACAGTCCAACAGATACACAAGCACTTGTGAGGAAATAAACCAGAAATTTTGGACAGAAGCAAAGTCAATATTTACCGATTCCATAGCTGAAAGCTGTTCTTCACAGGACATATATTAAAATCCAACAGAGGTGTGTCCCAAAAACGCTGTGTAATCTGAAAAACACAGGAATTTGTTCATTATAAAATTAAAACAAGTTAATTTTATTCACAACACGCACACGGGATTTGAGTACATGAAGGTTACCAAGTACAAACCCTTGCCTAATCCACAAATAAACTTCCTGATAACAACTCTGCACAAACAGAGGAATAAAGGAAAGAGTGGAAGCTTGGCCAAGCATCCACCTTCTTCCATAACTTTCTGATAAGTTTTTTTTTTTTTTTTTTAATCACCTGCTTCAAGGTTCCTGGAACCATCTGGGTGGGCTTAGAGACATTTTTTCACAAGTGAGGGTGTGTCACTCCCCCAAACCCTGAGCTGCTCTGAACCCAGAGACAGGCAAGGCCAGAAGGAGCTCCTGTGCCAGGAATTCACCTTCCCAAACAACCCCCATGGAATTATCCATGGCACAAGCACTCTCTTTTCAAGCACACTTTGCTCTGAACAGCAGTGGATCCATTACAAAGCTCTAACTTGATTTTTTTTTTTTTGACCAGCTCTTGCTGTACTTTTCGAAGATGTTTTTCCAGCTACAGATTCCCAACGTGAAATTTCTGATGCGGGGCAGGAACCAGCAGGAACTCTCAGCACCCAAGGCGAAGGGGAATTACATTCATTAACTGGCACACATGAAAGGCCTGGCAGATTCCAAGCCCAAAACCTGCACTCCTCACCAGTTCCCAAGCTGGAGGAGCTCAGTGGGATGGTGAGGGACCCACAGGTATGGAGATGAGCACCCTGAGGCACTGGGCCTTCCCCAGTCCCAGTGATGTTATTCTGGTCTGCTTACCACATCCTGCTCATGCCAAGCTCCCCAAAACCCCATATTCCATCCAATCCCTGAGCACTGCAGACCACACCGAGGGACACAGAGACCAACCCCTGCTCCATTATGGTGAAAAAAGCCGAATTTCTTGCCTTGCATAGCTCGTGACAATTTTATGCTTTACCGCCGCTCATCACCTTACAAACAACTTCTCTGATGTAGCAGGATTTGGACAGCTGCTTTCCAACAGGATGGTTCCTCCCAAGAACCATCCAGGAGAGTCTCTGAGGCCAGCTGGGACTGATACACAGAGGAGGAGATCAGGAACCCTGGGAGAGCCTTGTTTGTTTTGGGAAACGTTCACTCCCCAATGAAAAGCCAAAGGGAAAATGTCCAGATGAGCAATGCAGCTGCATCCAGGGCAGAGCTGCTTCCAGCTGTGCTGAGGGAAGTCTTGGGAACCTCAGTGAAAAGGAACAGGCCAAAATAAACCCCAAAAGCCAGAGGAAGATGTGAAAGCCCAAGGTCCTGACTCAAAGAAAGGAATCCTACAGCAGGTAAACGTCTCCAGATGAGAAAAATGGAAGTTTTCTGGCATTTTCCTTTGAGAAGAGTAAAGGAGATACAGACACGTGGCTACCTCGTAGGTTTTTCCAAGTCCAAGGAGCCCTGGGACACTGAGGGATCCCCTGATGGGAACTGCAGCCCTATGGAGCACGATGGCAGTGCTTGCACAGCACCTTTTCCAGCAGGATTCCCTTACTCCTTTTATCCTCTTCTCCATAGTAACAGTCACATCACTAATTAGCATTTCAACAGCAATAAGAGAAACTGGGGGGAAAACAGCTGAACTTCCAACTACATTGTCTGGAAATGCAGCAGTGCTGCTGGCTGACAGTAGTGACTGTCAGGGAACGATGGAATTTGAGTTGGAAGGACCCCAAAGTTCATCCTATTCCATCCCCTCTCACGGGCAGGGACACCTTCCACTAGCCCAGGCTGCTCCAGCCTGGCCTTGGCCACTTCCAGGGATGGGGCAGCCACAGCTCCTCTAGGCAGTAACTGCAATTAACTGTGAACAAAAATTACCAAAAAGTCTACAGAAATCAGGCCCAGGACATTGATGCACCATTTTCAAGGTCTATTTACAGCTGCTTGCTGGCCCATGTACAGCAGATTTATTCATTCCTTGGCTCACATATAAACATACATAAAGTATCGTAACGCTGAAACAGCGGCCACACGTGAGCCAAGTAATTTTCACAACGAACATGGCATCGTTTTTTAATGAAATTGTTATCAAATCACTTAGGAATGCAGCAAATCCTCCAGTGGGAGATGCCCAGCACAGCCTCACTGGCTCTACGTGGTCGGGTCACTCACACAACGTTCCTGTTGCGCGGAATCCAACATTTCAATTTAAACCCAACTCCACTTCCAAAAGCCACATTATAATTAATAAACACATCTAGCCATTGCTTAGCTGATGAAAATGTATCACTTCACAAAGTATCATCGCTGCCCTTGTCCCTCCTGGGAACCTGCAGGGCTGACCATGGAAAGTGCTCCAACCCTGCTGAGCTCGTGGTCACATCACAAGAGCCACCTGCAGTGCACCAGGGCACACACTGGCCTTCAAATGGTCATACAAACACCAAATAACCAAGGGCTCAAGGTGGCCAGATTCTGGTTTAAAACAGGTTCAGTCTTTCAAGACCTGGGATACTTTATTTTCTGTTAACACGAAGCAACTCTGGGCAAGAGGAGGGTTCCAGCTAAATAAATACATAAATGTTTAAATTTCTACATTTTCCTACCAAATCATGGTCTTAACGCTGACCACAGGGTCCCTCAGCACCTCCCTGAATCAGTGATTCTTGCTGCACCCACACACAGATCAGGATTTCACATTCAGAGCACAGCATGAAACTTCTGCCAGCATCCCATCGAAAAAATTGAGAATTACATAATTCAAACCTCCTTAATAAAAGGGTATCTTGTAACTTCACAGAAATGAGTATTTGAAGATGGAAAATGCTTTACAATCCCAAGCTGTGACCTAAAAAATACTGACATTAGCTATAGACTCCTCACACCACAGCAGCTGGGATGTGGCAGCAACACCAAGCAGTTCCAGCAGCAAGGTGGGAATTGGCTTCCTTGAAGGAATAAACCAGTTCTGTGCAGATGCAGAGTCCCCTAAAAGGGTCCCCATGAAAAATGTGTTTGAGATTCAATGGCTTCATACACCTCAATGTTTCTAAATTTGATCAGTAATGCAGAAAGGTTCTGCTTAAATCTCCATTTTACAGGGAGCAGGAAAGAAGCCACTGCTGCTGTCTTATCCCAAGAAATCCAGAAGCCAATGTCCCCACAAATGTGTGCCTCACCATCAGTGTTTATTTGAGGGAAGAAGTTGCACTTGGACCCTAAGTCAGACTTGCATCAATTCAGATTTTATAGCGATCCAGAACTAAGGAGCATAAGAGGATATCAGAGATTGATTCTGGTTTAGACCAACTTTTGAATGGAAAAAAAAATCTCTGGGGAATAAGAGAGCCTTTTTCCACAGCACTCATCTGCTTCCCTCAAAATAATTCCAGGAAGAGACAGAATTTCAATAAGGCATCTCTCTGAGGGCTCCAGTGGAAGGATACCCAGGGGAGCACCCGAGACCCACGGAGCTCCCGCTCTCAGACAAGCTCCATTACCTCCCATACAGAATCAAGGAGGAACAAGTACAGTAAATTTGGAGGGAGGGGAAATTTGGAAGTGTTTTCCAATGCACTCCATAGGCACAGCTCAGTGCCTGCCTGCACAGCCTGACAGAGCACAGCCAGAGCTTTCACCTGCTGAAATGGGGAAAAACGTTTAAAATTCCACTGTAATTCCAGAACCTGAGAAAATGGAGACTGGGAATGGGGGAAGAAGCATAAGCAGCAGCATTACAAACCCCAGGTATCCTCCATAAATATCCATGGGTTTCTTCTGCTGGAGCTGGGGGAAGAAAACATGCCATCTATTCAGAAACAGTGCAGAAATCCCTGTGTCTGGAGCTCTGCCTGTCCCATGCCAGTGAGACACAGAACAGCCATGCCCAGCACAGCAGGAAAGCTTTCCTGGCCCCTCAAGGGATGGACAGTGAATGCAGCTCATCAGATTTGTGCCAATTTCCCTCAGGAGCCTGGAAAAGCACCCTCAGACCACTCCATGCAGCTCAGGATTCTCTAGCAAGAAGAAGAAAAGAAGAGGTGCTGGCTGCTCTGTGGATCTGAAGGGGGTAAAGGGTTGCTTCCAAGAAATCCACATAAATTTGAAATAAATACCTCTGCAACCTATCAGGGGCTCCCAGCACAGCCACCTCCAGGCACACACACAGAACAAATCCTCACACTCCCACCCTTTTCAGAGAAATTCCAGCACTGGAGTGAGCTCCAGGACCTGCCTTTCACTACAATTTATGAATATTCCCACAGCAATCACAACCTAACTATGCTCAAACAGCAGCAGCTACCCAAGTGAAAAGCCAAAGCACAGAGAGAATTCCACTAGTCCTAAAAAAAAAAACCACCTTTCAGGGTGTTTGATTGTGACAAAATTGTAGCATCAAGTAAAATTTAATTAGATGGCTTTTGGAATGAAAGCAGGTGATATGTTCTTGAAGTTCCTTTATTTTGCCCTGCAGATAAGATGTATGCTGAGATCTACAGTTTTTAAAGCCTGTGTTGTCTGTGCTACTCAGTAAAAAATACAAAATAAGCTGATACCGTACTCAAAACCACAGATACTTGTGTGGGCTGAAGAGCCCAAGGTTTAATTTGTCCCACTGCAATAAGAACAAAGGGTAGGAAAGATGTGATTCCTGGGAAAACAAACTGTCCTTTAACACTTTTAATGTAAAGAATTGCATGGGCAATGCAGTTCCTAGGGACTGGGGATTGACAGAAGTCTAAATTCAGGAATGACCAAGCTGTTTGGAGATCTCCAGTGAATCAGGGGAGGTCAGAATCTGTGATGACATCACAGAATGGTTTGGGTTGGAAAGGACCTCAAATTTCATCTTGTTCCTGCCCCACCTTGGTCAGGGACACCTTCCACTATCCCAGGGTGCTCCAAGCCCCTTCCAACCTAGCCTTGGACACTTCCAGGAATGGGGATTAAGGTCCAAAATGTTGAACTTCACTGACCCAGTGAAGGCAAGAAGGGTGGAGGTTCTCTGGAATTAAAGCCATAATTTAAAATGAGCTCACAGCTGCTGTCATAGCTCAGCCTCTTCCTGCTTTCCATTGCTCCTAAATACGAGTGAGGTGGGACAAACACATCCTTGCCCTCCCCAGGCTGAATCCCTCACCACCAAGTCCCACTCAATTCCCTCAGTTCCTCTTCCTAAGGGAAGCAGGAGGGTGAATAATGCCACTAGGTCACAACGAGCTCAGCTTCATTTAAAAATGAAATCTGCGTTTCTTACTCTGTGCTTGGTTTCAACACATCGAGAAAATAGAATTTTTCAAGAGAAAAGAGTGACAGACACATTTGTCACCTTTGCAGTCCCAGACATTTGCATCCGCGTAATTCCATGGCAAATTGGATATAGGTTACTATTAATATCTGAACTATTTCCTTTCCTTTCTGAATGCTGATTGGTGAAAAAGATGCAAGCATCCCATTTTAAAGCACACTAATTAGCCAAGGAGGAGCCAAGGAAGTCACTGTTCAGCCTTCAAGAACAGACAGGCTCCCTCACAGAGGGAAAAACACAGCAAACATCCATGGACTGGCTTCTGGCTGGATTCTGAACTGGCTGAATATCACGTCCCCAGCCAAGAAAACTCTGTGGTGACAGGAATGTTACAACCAGACACTGCAACAACTCAAATACAGTTTTTTTAGGAATATGCAGGTGGCAGCCCCACACCTAGGTATGTAGGATCAGACACCATTACCTGGCTGGACAATCCAGGAGGTCCCCAGAAAGCAACATGAAAAATGTAATTGAAGAATGTGCCCAAGTCTACAATTCCTGAGTTACAAGTGCCTTACAACCACCTCAAATTACACAGCAAAGAAAGAGCTGAAAGGAAGCACCTCCTTGATTTCCACACAGCATCCCTCCCCTATTGTCTGGGGCCTGGCAAGTTAAGGTCAGAATAAAAGGATTCCTTAAAAATCCCACATACATTGAAAGCACCTACAGCTTCCACTGATCTTTCTTCCTTTCTATTCTAAGCCCTGAACAGGTTTAAGTAGCAGTTGTCATCATTAAAGAAGCTGCTCCCCTCCCACTCTCCATTCTCCCGAGAAAGGAGCATCCTGGCAGCACCAGGCACAGGTAAGAAGGAGCAGCTGCTGTCTCACTCGGGGCACAGAAATCCAGGCTGGAAAGGGCTGTGAGGAGGGCACAGACCGCCTCAGCCACACGGGATCAGAGAGCACAGCTGGATAATGAACTAATGAAATATAATAATAAGTAATAATGCTAAAACAAGTAAGTCAAATATCTGTCTGCGCCCTCTGAGGTGCCCTGGCTGCTCAGAGAGGCTTGAGGGGTGCAGGTTCTGCCCCTGCTCAGCTGCTGGTGCCCAGCTTCTCTCTGGGGCACTCCAGAGCTTGCCCATGAACCAGCTGAAGCTGCCAGACCAGCAGGAACCTCCTGATGCTCCTCTGGCCGCCGCTCCCTGCTCCGAGGGGCTGGCGGGGCTCGTGGTCCTGGCTGGAGGGTGGGGGAGCCTCACCCCAGCAGCACCGCAGCCCTGCACCCCAGGAAGGGCACAGCCCTCCCCTCCAACACAGGCCATCCAAACACACAGCACAGAGGGTGGCAAGGAAAACGCTCAGAGGACAAAAGGACGGAGTCAGGATTAAACTCAGTCCCTTGATCCCCGGCCAAATGGCCGACCCGTAAGCCCACGCAACTTCCAGAGCCAATTTAAAATCCTGAGTGTGGTACACTTTAGGTTATAAAATCATATTTAGACACACATTTTGAAGTGTTCTTTGCTCTGCTGGTGGCTAAAAACAATTCCTTTGTCATCAAATCTTGCTTCAGCAAGCTGACGTGAGGTTTTTAACTCAGGAAATAAGATAATTATGGTTCAAGGTAAACAACTACAACTGTGCATCATAAACAGTTTCTAATTTTAAGCCTGAGTCCCTCTAATGCCATCCATACTTTAAAGACAGTTTCCTTACAAATGGTTTAGGCTGTCTGAGCAGCTTGTGACTGAGCCTGTGCTAATGAGCAGCAGCAAGGCAGCACATCCAGGGAAAACAGAGGCTGGTGGAGCAGGTGAGCTCTGGTGTCAACATCACAGGATGGTTTGGGTTGGAAGAGACCCCAAAGCCCATCCAGTTCCACCCTTGCCATGGGCAGGGACCCCTTCCAATAGTCCAGGTTGTTCCAAGCCCCATCCAGCCTGGCCTTGGACACACCCAGGGGCAGCCACAGCTTCTCTGGGCACCCTGTGCCAGGGCCCCACCACCCTCTAAGCAAAAACTTGCACCTAATATCCAAGCTAAATCTTTCCTTCTTTCAGTTAGAAGCCAGTCCTCCTTATTCTGCCACTCCAGGCCCTTGTCCAAACTCCCTCTCCAGCTTTCTTGGAGCCCCTTTATCACTGGAAAGGGTTCTAAGGTCTGCCCAGAACCTTCTTTTCTCCAGGCTGAACAAGCCCAGCCCTCCCAGCCTGTCAAGGTAAGCCAAACATCAAAGGAGGAAATACACTCAGAATCTCAAATAGCTGGAGAGGCAGAAGCCATGTCTGCTGGAGCAGGGAGAAAGCCAAGCGTCGAGGCCGGAGCTCCCCGCGCTTACGCAACCCTCGCTGCGAGTCATCCCGGATCCCAGACCTCAAACGCCCCACTGGCACCAACAGCAGCAGCTCAAGTTGGAACTTGAGCTCTTCAACAGCGCTGAGCTGTTCAACAGCAGGCAGAAAACGCAGCTCCAGCCCCTCAGTGCTGTGTCTAAAGCGGCCCTCGCGCTGCTGCTGCTGCCCTAAAATCTTCCCAAAGTTACCTGGGAACAAAGGCTGGCAGGAAAGAGCAGCATCCCAGCTGAGCCTGCAGCCAGGAGGGCTGGAGCACACAGTGTGAGCGTGGCTGGAGCTCCAGGGAGGTGTGGAGGGCACGAGCTGTGCCTGCCTTGGGGATGAATCACTGCGCACAGAGGTAGCAATAACTCCAGGAGCGCTCTGAGGTGTTAGCCTGGCAGGCTCCCATTCCTCCCCATCCCAGGAAAACCTGCTCAATTACAGCCAAACGAGCCCAGCTGAACGGGGGAAGGTGACAGAGCAACCCAGCTGCCATAGAGACAAAGCATTCTTACAGAGCTGTGCTGGAAGAGCCAGCAGTGGTCAGAAGTATCCCAAAAAACAGCGGTGGGAACGCTCCTGCAGGAGCCTGAACGGCGCAGAGGAATCACGCGGTGGAGCCAGTGCAGCCCGGGAGAGCTTGCTCCTCCAAAACTTTTCCTCACTAAACAATTCCAAAGCACTCCACCCCATTGCTGCTATTGTTGTCAGAGAGGGAATTCCAACCAGAACAACGATTTCCACAACATTTTTCCGTTGGAAGAAGAAAACTGGTAACACTGCACAGCAAAAATAAAATTTCCACAGTAGTTCATCCAGTACCACAAGCCTCCTTCCTAAAGGGAACAGATTAACGTGCCTGGAGTCTGCTGTGCTGCATGGATGTATTTTTAGCTCCAAGGATCCGAAAGCAGCGATGTGGTGGAAGCCTCCCAGGCTGGAGATAGCCATGGGAGGTTCATCTCTCCGCACCCTGGAGAGGGCAGCTCATTAAAAGGCCGCTCAGAGCAGAAGGAAACAATTCACCCATTCCCTGAAGAAATCCCTCTTCCCACGACTGCACACAAGGCAGCTCCTCATCCCCCACCCACAGCTCATCCCGATTTGCACCATTTTTGGGGAACAGCAATGCATTAAAAGAGGTCTTTACTCACAGATCTCTGGCACAATTAATGGAGATCAATTCAAAGCCGTGCTCGTGGCACAACACGGAATGAGGGGCTCAAAGCCAACCCAAGTGTCCAGGAGACTGCAAGGAGCAGAACAACAGTCTGGCTTTATGTTTTACCTGCAACTAACCCTTTTCTATGAGTACTGGTAAAGCAACATTAGCTGCTGTCCAAACCCAAGTGAGCAAACCTGAAAAATACCACGGAATGGTTTGGGTTGGAAGGGATCTTAGAGCTTATCCAGCTCCACCCCTGCCATGGCAGGGACAACTTTCACTAGCCCAGGTGGCTCCAAGCCCTGTCCAGCCCAGCCTTGGACACTGCCAGGGATCCAGGGGCAGCCACAGCTGCTCTGGGCACCTGTGCCAGGGTCTCCCCAGCCTCACAGGGGAGGAATCCTTCCCAAAATCCCAACAAACCCCTTCCTCTGGCAGTGTGAAGCCATTGCCCTTGTCCTGGCACTCCAAATCCCAATGAAGAATATCCTCAATGAAGCTTCCAAGGCAGCCAAACACTTCAATGGCCACCAAAGCGTCTCTGCTCTCCTGGTTAAACATGAGCCAATGTTTAACCCAATTATCAGGTGCAGGAGTCCATTCCCAGGCCACAAAAGGTGACTTAGTCACATTAGCTTCTACCTACAACAGTGCCATTCATCACCAACCCTTCAGGGACACACCTTTGGGAAAAACACCTGGCAGGTGTGCAGGGCTCACTGCCTCAGATCCAGGAGTCCAAAAAATGGAATAAAATACAAGCAAAACTATGAATTAGAGAGCAATCAATAATTAGACTATTATTTCACAAATTGCCAGCTATTCTGGCTGTCCCATCCACAAGCTCAGAGATGGCACTGCCTGGATGCAGACTGCCTCACCTACCCACCTGAAGGGGTGCATTTGGGAATCCCAAATGTGCCAGTGGGGAACACAAATGCTCAATTCTGAGTATTCATGGGACAACAGGCAGAAAAGGAGAGGAAAAATAAAAATAAAGGAAAAATGCAAAACGTCTACACACAAGACCCAAAAGTCCTGAGTAAAGCCAAGCTATTTTTCAGACTTCTACTAAAATTAGATTGGCCTTAGACTATGAATCATATTCACCCCTCATGAGCAGCAAAAGAGCACCAATATCAGCTGGTGAAAGACACAGAAATGCAGAGGGAACCAAAGGTAACCTCTACAACCAAGGCTCCTCCACACCCCCAGCATCCACTGAACTGAGCTTACAGACTCAAAAACCAGCTCATTTGTAACACTCCCAGCATCCACCAAAGGCAAAGCTACTAAAATCTGGTGTCTAGGAGAATAAAGCTTTGCTTCAGCCCTGCCTCCCCTCCTGAGCCCTTCCTCCTCCGAACGCCTGAAATAGGATGTTACACTACTTGTTTATACGCCATTACAGAAAAACATGCTGGGTTTCTTCATCCTGCATTACAGAACAAAATGTTACCCAATTCCTCCTGTAAAGTACCAAGAAATAACTGTGAGACCATATGCATGGGGAAGCATCCACGTGCTGGAGTAATCCGGCCTTACGTAACCGGCCATGGGTGTCTGACCACAACCAGCAGCAACGGAAGGGCCAAGCCAGCTTCCCTTCAAAACCCACCCAAAAATTCATTTGGAGGGGTCTGATTCAGGAGACAAATGAAATTCATGTCTACAAGTTACAAATTGAGGTTTCTGCCATCAAAGTACCCAGAGCAATCCTGGGTGGTTGATTTTTCTCTCCTTGAGCTCATCGCCATTAACCAAAAATGAATCATTTGTTAATTGGTGAGTTCAGTTTGAACCCATGCCACCACGATTCTTATCTCAGGAGTTAGAAGGCAGCTCCTTCCAAGGATCCAACAAAGGCAGAGATCAGCATCCTAGAACATCAGGAATCTGAGCACTGATAATCCTGGAGATCACAAAGTAGTTTAGTTTGGAAAAGCCTCTGAGATCATCAAGCCCAGCGCTGCCAGCACCACCACTAAACCACGTGTCACATCTACATGGTTTGTAACACCTCCTGAGCGAGAGGGTCCCCACAGCCTCTTCTTCTCCAGGCTGAGCCCCCTGAGCTCCCTCAGCCCCTCCTGGTGCTCCAGACCCTGCCCCACATCCCTTCCCTTCCCTGGACACGCTGTGTGGGCTCCGCTCAGAACAGCAGCCATGGTGTGGACAAGACAGCCAAAAACAAGAGGTGCAAAACAAACCCAAAATACACAGGTAATAAATGTAATAAAATCCGTCTCTGTCCCCCTTCTACCTGCTGGCAGCCAGAAGGAAACACAAAAGCACAAACACATTATTATGAAAAGCAAGTCAACTTCTTGTGCAGGGATAAGGATAACAAATGCTTCACTGCTCTGTTTCAAGCGTTTCAGATCTTAAAGTGAACCCAGAAAAGAACATTACCAGTTAAGCTATTACAGCAAATGAAATGAAAATTGAAAATCAAGTCTAACCGACATTAAATCTAAATAAATATATCTCAATTCCAGGACCATAATACATAGTTCTTATGATGAAAAACTTCTGGAGAAGGGAAAAACATCCTTGGTAACTCTGAATATTAAGCTATGGTACCACAGGCATCTCACAGTTTATCTAAATAAAGTGTCTCCTGCAAAGAGCCCTGGTTCCTCCAGTGCAGGCTGCAGTGTGATTAACAGAGGTCCATTAGAGAGGCAATCCATAACCTGGCTCCTGCGAGGAGTCCCTGCCACATCCGTCTGCATTTCCATGGCAACCAGGCAGGAAAATATAAAGCAAATTACAGTTAAATGAAAATTATTCTCCATGACAATATATGTTAATGCGGGAACATTTGCAAGGCCATTCCAGATAAAATGTTTACATTCACACATGTGTCTACAAAAATAAATAAAAGGCAGCTGGAGCAGCTAATGGATCACCCAAAGAGAAGGATTAGACTATTTTTTTGCCCCCCCAAGTTTTAGTTTACTCATAAGAATAAAATTCTTCTGAAGAATACCCAAAGTATTTGCCCATTTCCAAACAGAAACACTTTTTAAGGAACAGGTTTTCAGAAGACCTGAAATGCACATTTCTAAACGCTGTGAACCTTTAATTTTCCTGGCTGCAAACAAAGACCACATTTATGCCTCACCACCCCAGCAGAAAATGGTTTAAACAAGAGATTAAGTTTATATTTATAGAGATCTGACTGAAACTGGAATAGTGACTTATTTTCATCAGCTGTAACTTACTGAGAACTGGAAGATGTTTTATACCTCAGAATTTGGGGTGCTGACTCCACAGCTGGGAGAATCTTATATCCCACCAGGGTTTAAAGATAGCACAGGCCACTGAAATACTTCTAGAAAAGCCCACAATTAAGGCTGTAAAAGCTGATCATACTCTCCCACCATCACCAATTACCCTGAATAGTCCTTTTTTTGGGAATGTATCTCAGTTTAAGGAATATATGTTCTGGAGCATGAGGGAACTTAATTGGAATGAGGCTCGTCAAGATGCAACCACTTCGTTATTTTTTTTAAGTCCCTTGGCTCGTACCCCAAAGAAAAGCCCAGAGAAAGGAAGGAGGTTATAAACTGACTCACAGTCTGTGCCACTGAAACGCCACGTTTTCAGAAGGCTCTGAAATACTGCCCTGGAAAACAGCCCCCCCTCAGCCGCCCTGCCAAGTTCCTTTCCCATGGAAATGCTCTGCCTGTTCCGCGAGTAACACAGGTGCAGGTTTCTTAGGAAGCCCCAGAAAGAGCACAAGGCACTTTTTGAAGGCGTTTGGGAGAGCTGGGAGCACAGAGCGGGGCATTCAGCGCGCTGGCACATCCGAGCTCGCTCCGCGCGCGCTCCCGCTGACCTCCGCATCTGCCTCCGCCTACGGAACAATGCTCCGATCATGGGATCGTAACTTTTTATGACACTGGGAAAACTGCAATCTTCTCCACGAGTTCACTCCACCCTGCACATAAAACTGCTCATAGGTTCAACCATAAAGCAAACTCCCTCCTTTGAAGTTGCACCCGGAGCCCCGCGCACGTTGTAAAGCCGAGCTGGAAGAGCGCGGCGCATTAAGGTTTTACATAACCACCCTGGTGGAAAGCATCGCTCCCCAACCAGCCGGAGCCACTGTTGACAAAAGCAAGTCAGGTCAGAGAGTATCTGGGTAACAAAACTCCTCACAGGTGAGCTCAGGTTACCCACCAACACCAAAGTCACACACCACCCAATATATTCCAGCCATGCTCCACTTTCCCCGAGGATCAGCTTCCCGCAGAGCCCACAGCAGCGCTCCCATCATCGCTTCAGCTCAGCCCCACGGCACCCTCCTCCTTTCCCTCCATGGGATATGCAGGCAGAGGAGGGTTGGAAGGGAGATCTGGAGATCATCCAGTCCCACCCCTGCCAAGGCACGGGCACCTGGAGCAGGTGACCCAGGAACACGTCCAGGTGGGTTTGGAATGTCTCCAGAGGGGGTGACCCCCGCGCCCTCCCTGGGCAGCTGTGCCAGCACTCTGCCACCCTCCAAGGAAAGTCCTCCCTCATGCTGAGGTGGAACTTCTTGTGCTTTAGTTTATGTATCTCCATACAATGCACAGAATGCAACCATAAACAGTCTAAAAAACAAAACCTAACCCCGGCCAATGGAATCCCAGCAGCAGTTGCTAGGATCCTCTGCAAACCTCACTAATTGCTGGGATTGGGTTTCCAGGGAAGCTCCGTGCTGCAGCAGTGGAGGGGCTGAATGATGTTTTCACAAAAGAACTTGTAAAACCCCAGGCTGCATGCCTGCAACAGCCAGGATTTATATTCCAGGCACAAATCAGATTATGCTGCACACAACGTGCTCCCAGGGCACCCAAGCAGGTGGATCCCACCAGGATGAGCAGCATTCCTGGATGCCCAGGCTCCAGGGCCAGGTTCCCTGTTCTCCTTGATGGGCTCCACCTCCCCGGGAGGAGACCTGACTGTGCCAGATGCCTCCCTGTTAGAAAAGTCATTTTCTCTGTAACCGTAAGCAAATGCATGCTAACATGGAGTGAGATTCCAGGGAAAACAGGCAGCCTGCAGCTTTCCTGCAGGGAAAAGGGCAGGAGATTCAGGGGCACCAGGCTGCTGGGCAGCACTACCACCATGAGTAACCTCATGGTAGAGAGCCCCACAGTACAAATACAGGATGAATCCACAAGAGAGATTCCAAGAGCCGATCCAAGCAAGGGCAGTAAGGAAGATGCAGGAGAGGAAAGGAGCTGCTCCCTGAGAGCACACAGCACACGCAGCACCCCAAACATCCCTGCCAGCATTCCCCACACCCCAGGAGCCTTTCACCTCAACACACCCACAGCTTCCCTCCCCTCCCACCATACAAAAACGAGGTCCAGCTCTCCAGAGGAAGATACAAGAACAACTCAGAGAAGAGAAAGGCAGGAACAAGATGGGAGGGGACCTCAAAAGGCAGACAGGCTAAAATTAGAGACAAGAATCTTGGATGAAGAGGACCAAGGCAAGAGCAGAACCTCCATCAGATGAGGCTCCTGGGAAAGGGGAGGGAGGGACAGACAGGAGGGAGAAGAAACATCATGGTGGGTGAAGCAGGGGAAACTCACAGACCGAACACACTGCAGGAGGAAATTAAATTCAGTATTTTAAGACTACAGCCTCCAGCTCCTTAAACAAGGAGCTCTACCCAGCACACCAGGAAAGAGCCACGAAGTTGACTTCTTGTCTGATCCCTTCCCCCCTGGACTAACTCAGAGGAATTCGTCCCTCACCACAGAACCAGTTTAACGCCCCAGTGCCAGTGCTGATCACAGGAGAAGAGAAGTGAATTCACTGCAGAGCAGCTGAGTAACACAGGGCACCTCTGATCTCCTGGGAGAGTCAGAAACCTTCCAAGCTGCAGGGAAAATGGGGAACAGAGAGCCCAGAGCCAGGGGAGCCACCATGCAGGACCCCGGCGCGTGCCAGAACAGGCCAGGGCGAGGAGGGAAACCAGAGCAGCCACCAGCCAGCCTAATTCCCAAACCCAGAACATTCCCCCATATGTGGAGACAAGAAACCACACGAACAAAAAAGGTCAACATTCAAGGAGAACAAGTTTTCATCTTCAAACGCGTGCACTCGACCCTTGGGCTGCTGAGAAAGGTGAAGTTTCACACACTAAATGCCCAAACTTGCTTGTTACAGTCCAGCTTGGCTAAATGGATCTGCCTGTGCCGAGCTGCAAGATGAAACCACGGAGACAGCTCGAGGTGGGCAGCAGCCAAGCGCCGTAACCAGAGCACCTGGTGGTATTTAAACACCCAGAGCACAGCCAGGAGCAGGAGGTTTGTGTCCCCCCACACACACCCCTTCCCTGCATTACCTACATCTCTTCCCAGCACTGCCACAGCTAATCTCATGCATCCAAAGATATATGGATATATTTATAGACAGGCTTACATCTCCAGCACATCCAAGGCCTGACGCAACTGCAGAGCGCCGGTCGGTGTTGCTACCACAACGCTGACATTTCACAATCTGCCACAGCCATCCTCCTGCAGAACGTGGAAAACACCAGCCCCGGAGTGTAAAGTCTATCCCAGAGTGCTTTCCACGGGATACAGTCACTGCCACAGTCAGCAGGATCTCAGCCCTGCCACCTCCTCCCTGTAGCAGCTATCAGGAGACCATTCCCAACGGGGAACTTCTTGGAACTTTATCTTGGCTCCTCCTGGACCTAACCAGCCTGCAGAAACCCAGCCACTTACCAGTCATTTGGAGCTCCTGGTACAACTTGTTTACACAGCACAGGTCACAGGATCGGCTGGAAGGTGTAAGCAGGATATAGTTTTTATGGCTCTGAACTCCTGCCCAGATAAGCCGATAAGGCCCCGGCTGGGGGCGGGGAGCACTTTCATGCGTGCGTGATTTGAAAGGAAGAGGCACCACGAACTGTAGCTAAGCAGTTGGTGCTCAATAATGAAGCTTCCATTCACCTCTAAAGCTATTTAATGCCTTTTTTTTTTTTTTGGAGTTCCTAATTACACATCCTTTCATTTCACATTCCGATATTGAGGACAGGACCGTATTTCCAAGCCTCTGGCTGCTGAGCCTTCAGGGACATGCTGCCTGCGGATCGTGGTGAATTTTTTAGAGGGTATCTCCCTTCTTGACTCTCTTATTCTTTCCCATGCCTGTGACACAGTTTTAGCAGCTTTATGCTGCTCTAAAGGTAAATTATTCGAGACTGTTGCTATCCTGCAAAGCTGTCAGTCTCTCAAAAATACAGAGCCAGCTCCCTCCAGCCTTTGCTTCCCCGAGCCTGCAACCACCCTGCCGTGACGCCCTGTGAACACCCACAATCCCAGTAAGACCCAAAACCCATCGCCCAAACCAGGACCACCTTAACATGCCTCTCACTGCAAATCCAACACAGCACAAGAGGAAAGGAGACGCCTTCCCCCTGGAAAAACATCCATCCCCTCACACAGAGCTGAGACCAAGCTGCTTTTACACATGCTACAAAGTTTTCTAGCCTTTCCATTCTCCAAGTCCGGAAATTTCATTACATGGCATTTCAGCCACACACAAAACCAGCACCAGCACAGACACACTTGCACCTAACAGCAAAATAAATATTTCAGTGTTTCCACAAGATATCCAGTGTTGTAACCTTTGGTTTCCGAATCCAAACGCAACATACAATCAATACCCTGCTCCTGCCACTGCAGTAATTCACAGCAGCAGGTTTATTTTAAAAACACTCATCGGGTAAGTTGGGTTTTCTTCGAGGCAGGGGAAGAAAGGCTGCCTCCAGATTTGGAGAGGATAAATAATTCAATGCCTGAATGCCAAGGGCAGCGTGCACACATCCATATGGCAGGGACAATGCAGACAGTAAGATATGCTGCACATCACCACCCTGACAGTGCCTTCAACCCTGACCTAGAAAAAAACATCACTTTCTTCTGACTCCAGCTCCCTCCCCGGCGCTGCCACCCGCTCGCTGTGGGGTTCCGTGAGGAAGTGCCTCCCGATCCCTCGGCCTTCCCAGGCTGCAATTCCAGCCTCTGCTCACTACAGCTACACAGCACCCAGCTGCACGCCTTAGCCACGCGGTGAGCTCCAGAAAACAGGAACAAACCTGGAGACCGAGGTTCCAGACGCCCTCCTTGGGAGCTCACGCTTTCCCAGCCAACGCGGAGAGGGGCAGGAAAAGCCAGGATGGTTTCTCAGACGTGAGGTCTGGCCAGACGCCGGCAGGGCCCCAAGGGAGGAGGAGCAGAGGGAGCAGGGAGGCTGCTCCTGCAGCACCCACCCGAGCCCTGCTCCGGGCTGCTGAGCCATGGGGCTCCCGTGCCACCCTCGAGGGACAGGGGACCGTGTGGGTCGCCTTGGAAAGACACATGACCAGGGAGATCCCACTGGATGTACACACAACCAGCAGGACTGTGTTGGATGGATGCAGGACCAAACACACCATGTTGGGTAGACAGAGGACCACAAAGACCCCACTGGACAGACACAGAACCAAACCAATCACGTTGAATGGACACAGGACCACAAAGGTCACACTGGCGGGACACAAGACCATGTAGGTGATCTAGGATGGACACAAGATCATTTAAATCATGTTGGATGGACACGGGACCACGTAGATCCCACTGGATGAACACTGGACCGCACAGAAGACCATCTCTTCCCTCACAGAAGAGGGAAAGAGCTGCTCACTAGAAAAACCATCCCTCCTATCCTCCATAACCCCCATGGACATCAAGCCTGCAGCCACACTCATTTCACACTCCCAGAATTAACCATCACACATCACCCTGCCTCACTGTCCTAGTTTGATGATCTGATCATTTCACTACATCCTACAGCATGAAGAAAACATTAGAATCAAGACAAAGAATTCTGGAGCCCAAAATACCTGATATAATTAACTGCACCTTCTAACATGATTCTTTCCTTTCCTGACCCCAATTATTCCTTCAGTTTATTAAAGAAAACTCAAATACAGAGCAATGTTAACACCCAAGGAGTCATATAAACAGAAAAAAAGTCTGAGGGCACCATTACAAACAGACTTAATGGAACTCCAAGATTGGAAATGGATCTTGAAAGCTGTCAGATCAAAGCAAGATCTTTCTCGTGTAAGGACTGCATTACCCTCGGAGCCACACAGCTAATACCATCTATAAAAATATTTTGCTCAAATAAGTGAAGAACAGCAGCGTTTCATCTGTCAAAAGGTGCGAGGCTTTTATGGGATTAGCCATTCCACATGCAGCATAAAAATTAGAGCAGATTTTTAAAAGCCCCCAGCTCAGCTGACAGAGACTCCACAGCCCGACGTGCACCCGCTTTCTTCACATGCGCTCCACGCCGAGCAGATTTTTCACTGTTATTAGCATTTAAGCTTCTTTTTACTTTTTTTCCCCCCCTTACTCTCGTAAAAGATTACAAACTGGCATCACCCATAAGCAGCCTCAGCTGAAGAACCACCACCCAGACTCAGAGAAATTAAGATTTTTAAATACCCAACAGTTGCCTGAGAAAATACACCAGAAAACACCAGTTCTCACACAGGAAAGCTTAAAAAGTGGAGTAGAATGTGCTCAAAACCAGCCTCCAGACCACGGGCGCTGACAGCTTCCCACCCCCCTTCCCAGCAGGATTCCAAAGGCAGCGTTTTGCCCAGATTTTAAGGCTGCACAAACCTGCTTAGGACGCTTGTGATTTGAAATAATTGCCTACACAAGCCTTCCCTTAACATTGATGGGAGTATTTTTTATGGCCGTGCATCGGTGGCACACAAATTACGTAACACTTGGCTGAGAACCCTCCGAAAAAGCAGCTCTGTGCCGCTAATCCCTCACGCAGGAAGGAGGAAAATATTTAAAAGCTGCATACAAATCATTCCTGTGAGTGTCGTGCAGACTGGTTTAAATTAGATGGGGTAAAAATATATGCGAGCTGATCACGAAACACTGGAATCTTTGCTATGGAGACACCGGTTCCTCTCCACAGCCTTTTACAACTGAAATACAGGGAATTCTCCCCGGCAATGGATTAAGCACACAAGCACCTTTACTAGAGCTCATCAAGGAAATACGAGGAGAATAACAACCCCCATGTAAATATTTCCCAGTATTATTTGCTTTGCTGTACTGAAAAGCAGCAGTACCTGTCACTACTTGCTCTGGGTCTACCACCATTAAATCTTAATACCCAGGAGGAATTTCAATCCGTAAGGCAACTGCTGAGCCTGAAATTCAGGTACAGGGCAGGAAGAGGGGCAGACCTCCTCAGAAAGCCGTCACTCCATAATTTTACAAAATGTAATTAACCAGCTCCAGCCCTGTGCCCTTCCTTCCCTAGGAGAAGGATTTCTTAACCGAGCAATTAGCCTGTCCCAGTTAAGACTCAAGTCACCATACAACATATTTTCCCCAAAACAAAGCCACATGCACTATTTTTAAAAAATATTGCCATTTCCTCACAGCCACTTAAATCTCTTCCCAGCTTTTGGCTTAGTCACTGCCTGGATCTAAAACTCACTGAAACCAATCCACCACTGTGGGAGCCGCTAAAACCCTGGGTTTATTCCCACACTGGAGACACTTCATCATTCCAGAGCACTGCCTCCTTTTAATGTATAGAAAAGCTGGAGGTAAGGGAAAAAAAACCTCTTAGTACTTCAAACACATGTCCAAAAGCCACAACATAAAGACAAAGAGGACAGATTAAACGCTGTAAAGACACACTCGTCGGGAACCTTCCTTTGAAGTGTCTGCAGGAAACACTGTCATCACGCAGCCATGTTACAATTACACAGTTAAAATAATCAGCACCAGTTGTAAGTAGCCCATCTGGTTCCCTGGAAAGGGAACACTGCTGGTACAGTATTGATTAACACGACGAGTCTCACTGACCCCAGAGAAATGCATTTGTCTGCTCTGCTGAGCAGCGGAAGAACGCGGCACGACGCCGCGCTACGCTTGGCTTTGTTCACAAGCATTTCGGGGACTTAGTCCATTAAAACACGAGTGGAAAATAAAATAATCTTATCAGGTTGTCTACCACACACGAAGGAAGAAATTAAGCCAAAGGGTTTTTGCTCTGGGGCTTTTTTTTTTAAACATTTCCTCCCCCATCCAAACCGAGCCCTCAAACTGGACAATCTGCAGGTTTAAGTCTGAGAAAACGCTGTTGCAACATCATAAAAACAAAAAGCTGCCCATGGAAAAAAAAAAATCAGCTCACTGTGAACCATGCTTTTTTATGTAATGGAGAAACAGACAAGAGTTCACTTCTAAAAGCAGAAGCAGAACTGAACAGCAGAACCAAGTGTGGAACACGAAACACAACATCTCCAGTTTCCAGGCAGTGGCAGCAGCCAGCGCCGACATGGCCGGGGCTCCTCGGTCACTGTTTACACCAGGAAGGAGGCAAGAAAGCCTCGGGAACTGAGGGCTCGCCGTGCTTTCCAAGCCCAGCGCGTTGCTGCTCGCTGCACGGGCAACTCGGTTTTGCTGCGAGTTTGGCAAACCGAGCCCTCGCACTGACTCAGCCAGCCCGGGGTGCCACAAGCCCCGGCTCGCCGGACGGGTTCGCAGCGAAGCCCTTCTCCCGAGGCAGGATGTGCCCCGGCAGGTCCGGCGGCTCCCGCAGCACCGGCGAGACCCGGAGCGCTGCTGCGTGCCCAGCGCCGAGCTCCGCCAGCCGCGGCACCCCGGGGCAGCCGGGCTCGGAGCCCCGGGCGGGCTCGCACGGAGCCCCGGAGCTCGCCCTGCCTGCCCAGCGCTTCCTTCCCACCGAGAGAAAACAGGGCACGGAGCTCTGGAAGCAGAGTTTCCCCGCCACGGCCATCTCACACTACTCCAACCTGGAATCTGCCAGAAAATCCTGGCCTGTGAAAACGCCAACTTTTCCCGTTTTTAAGCTAATCGAGTTAAATATTGAGCTCTTGGTAGGGCACGCACACAAAGAATGTGTCGATGCTGTTGGGAAGCATGTGAGAGTTAATCTCCTTTTCCCTCTCCATGACTCCATGGAGTGGTTTTCCCCCACTGAAAAAGGAAATAATTGGAGTCATTATAGAAAAATGTTCCATTTTATGAACAAAACAAAGAAATGAGAAATACACTGAACTCCAAGTTCCTTAAATTTATATAAATTTCAGGAAAGCACACAGCTACTACAAGGCAGCACAGATGTTTTCACCTAAAAATCTTTGCCTAGAGAGAGGGCAAAAATGAAATGCGCACCCTATTTCAGAAGCCATCTCAAGAGGGAATTTTGCTTGAAGGGCTGCCTGGAATTCGCTCTCTGCCTATAGAACCGTGTCCCCAGCGGTGAGAGAGCACTTTGTGTACAAAACCAGGAGTGGGGGAGGAACCCTTTCCTGCAACTGGATATCAAAACAGATCCCCAAGCCCGGAGGAGAAGCCAAGCCGTAAACACACGGCCCCTGTGCCTCAATGAAGGGCCCGTTCTGAGCCGTACACCCCGGACAGCTGCTCCCCCTGGGAAAGGGCAGAGGCCACCGAGGGCTCGGCTCATCCCAGCTCCCTCCGAGGTCATTTGCCTTTCTAAACACGAATCCATCCCCGGCCTGGGGGAGGTTCGTCCTGGGCTGCAGCTGTTTGGGCTTTTTATTTTTTTTCCCCCTCTCTTCCTTTCTGCTAAGGGGCAAAGGTGTCGAGCGGCCCCTCCCCGGCACACAAAGGCTCCTCGGAGGACAGAAACACGGAGCGATTTAAAGATTAAACTGGGAAATAAATAAAAGCCGCGGGGCTGGGGCCGGCTGGGCTCGGTGCGGCCCCGGCCCTGCGCACACACAGGCAGGGCTAACGCCTACCCGGGGATGATGAAATGGGAAACGGAAATTACCATTTCAGACAACTTTTGGTATTGTTCCTCCCAGCGCAGCGCTCACCCCAAAACGCATTTCCCCCCCCCCCCCCCCCCCCCCCCCCCCCGAAAAAAACCCCCCCCCACACCAAAAAACGGGGTCCGGAGAGGGGGGGGGGGGCCGGGCTGCGGGCTCGACACGGAGCTCCGAGTTCCTCCCACGGCTCCCCACGAGCCTGCGCACCCCAAAACACCGAGCACCCCCGGGCTCTCTCCGCGGCCCCTCCGAACCGCCACCCCCACGCCGTCCTCCCTCTCTCGGCAGCCCCGCCCCACCCGCTGTGACCCCCGGGGTACCCCCAAACAGCCCCTCACCTCCTTCGCCGCCCCCCCGAAATCCCAACGCCCTCTTCCCACCCGCGCTGCGGCGCTTTCTCGCCTAGAGCCGACCCCGCGCCGCCCCACCCGCACCGGGTCCCACCTCCCGCC
>QUSF01000100.1:701780-754755 GCA_003676055.1 Chloebia gouldiae | reverse complement strand
GGGGGGCGCGGGGGTCCCGGGGTCCGGCCCTAGCGCGGGGGGCGCGCGCCGTGGCGGCTCCGGGCCGCGCGCTCCATCCCCCGCGCGCCGCTGAGACAGCGCCGCTCATTGGCCCGATGAGACGGCGCCGCTCATTGGCGGGCGCGGCGCTCCGGGGTGGGGGGGAGGAGCCACAATATCCCCCCCCCTTCCCTTCCCCGGTGGCGCGCGGGGGCTGACGGGAGCGCGGCGGCGCGCGACGTGTCCCGGCGGCGCCGCCGCCCATTGGGTGCGCGCGCCGGGCGGCGCTTCCGGGGCGGGGCCTGCAGGGGCGGGAGGGGCCGGGACCCCCTCCGAGCGGGACCGGAACCGGCACCGGAACCGGCACCGGAACCGGCCCGCAGGGACGTGCCGAGCTCCGGGACAGGGAACGAGACCGGAACCAGCACCGGTCCGCAGGGACCTGCCGAGCTCCGGGACCGGCAGTGGATCGGGGCCGGGACAGGCCCCCCAGGGACCTGCGGGCTAAGCTAAGCTCCTGGTCCGGGCCCGCCGCGCTGCCCCGGCATTGCGGAATCACGGGAACCGGCACTCCCCGGTTGGCAGTGGCACCGGGCGGTGGTCGGTGCTGCCGGTGTTGGTACCGTGTTGGCACTTGGGGCACCGGCGTACCCGAAAATCGGTGTTGGGATAAGGCGGCAGTTTGGGAGACGCGTGGAGGTTGCGGGGCACCCCTGCACCCGGGGGTTCCGCCGCTGACACGGCGGTCCGGTCCCGCTCCGCCGTCACTTCCTCACGGGAGCTGCCGGTGCCATGGGTGCCGCGGCGCTCCGAAGCGGCGGTGCTGCCCAGCAGGACAGTGAGGGGTGACACAGCTGGGGGACAGTGACAGTGCTGCTCCGCCAGCCCCCGGGGGATGCCCCCGGAGGGGACAGGGACAGGCTGGGACAGGAGAGGACAGGGCAGGGACAGGCTGGGACAGCTGCTCGCTCCTGACCACACTGGGTTTTGGGCCTGTGCTCTCTGATCCTTGCAAGTGCCAGTGACACAACACCAAAACGCTTTCGTGCAGTTTCTATGTGCAGGGTGGTGCCTCCTAAAAAAACGTTCTAAGCATCTCCAAAACTGGTCATTGCTGCTGGATGATGTTGGTCATTCCTTCATCCTCCTGGAGCGTTCAAGGAACGACTGCACTGGACACTGACACTGGCACTGGCACTGCTGTGGTCTGGTTGACAAGGTGGTGATTGATGGCAGGCTGGGATCCGTCGGTCACAGCTGGAGACTGGGCAGGAATTGTTCCCTGGCACACGTGCCCAGAGCAGCTGTGGCTGCCCCTGCATCCCTGGCAGTGCCCAAGGCCAGGCTGGACACACCTTGGAGCAGCCTGGGACAGTGAGAGGTGTCCCTGCCGTGGCAGGAGTGAGAAGGGATGAACTCTGGGCTTTCATCCAGCCCAAAGCGTTCCCCTGTTCTGCTGGTGTGTCTGTTCTTTGTACCACACCTACTGCCCCAGCCGCTCTGTGTCACCAAATTCCAGGGAGGAATCCCATCCACGGAGCAGGTCCCAGCCCTGGTGTGGGTGGCAGAGCTGTGTCACCACGTGTTGTTTTGGTTGCCAGGATGGGGAAGCCTGGAGGCAGCAGCTCTGCCCGTGACCTCATCTGGAATATTGCTGGTTTTTAACCCCCCTCTGCCAGGAGCAGGGCTGTAGCTGGGATCTCTCTTTTGGCATGTGCAGGGCCACTCGGGGTCACACACTTGGCAGCCTGAGGGACGGTTCTTGTGTGCTGGGGGTGCCACAGGCCCCCAGGAAGAGAAATCCCTCTGCTGGGCTCAGCAGGAAGGAGTGGCTCACGTGTCCAGCTCTGCTGTTAAATAACAGCAGGAGAGAGGTTTATTCTGAGCCTGTTAAGCTGGCCCTGTGTTCCACTTAGGCTTAGTCTTTTTATCTCTACCCATCTTCTTCCTCTGTAAGACCTGCTAAACCAGTGAAAAGAAAGGGGTTGAGGTTTTTTTGGCTTCCTTTCCACTAAGCTTCTTGCCACAGCTCCCTGCAAATGCTGCAGGTGAGTGTTGGCCTCTGAGCAGAGGACAGGGGAAATACATGTTTTCATTTCCTAAACATAGTTGTCTGATACTGCTTCCTTGACAACCTTGAATGTCATCCAGGTCAGAGATCCAGTGCTGGGGAGAAAGTTCAACCCTTTCTGTGTCACCCTGACCTTTTTCTATTTGAACACAACAGCCTGGTTCAGGGAGGAACTTTCAAGTACTTAGGGAAGGAAAGCTGACAGCAGGAATGGGAGGATGATATCCTTGGGGGCTGTTCTGCTGGTTTTCTGGGTGAGACTTGTGTGATGGGGATGTTTAACCTGCCTGGCTTTGTTACCCTGGGCTAGCTTTTGCTCCTTAATTGCAATACTTAAGAAAAAAAATTACAGTCAATTTCTGAGCACCTTTGTCCTTTGATAAAGGTTGTAAGCTCTTAAATCCTAAAATAAAACAAATACCCTGGTGCTGAGGAAGAAAGAGAACATTGTGTAAGGGCAGGGAAATTAGGCCACTTGGGGAATGTGCTTTCAGGCCTATTTCTGTCTGTCCCAGCGAGCTAAAAGGACATTGACTTTGGGGACAGAGCTCCTGACCCTCCACTCCTTTCTCTGGCACTGCTCTCTGGCTCACTCTGGAGATGGCACCTGTGTCAGCCCCTCACCTGCTCCAGCAACCTTTGGGTAACCACACTCACCTCAATCCTTCAGCAGCTGTGTTGTGAGGGAAAGAACCATCATGACAATCCTGAAGTCAAAAATTCCTGGGCTGTGCTACTGTGGGTGCAGTTCCCTGCTGATTCAGCTCCTCACAGGATGGAGGGATGGGAATCTGTCTTTAATAGATGAAACAAGGTGTGATTTATGGCTGGTAAACCCTGAGTGACCAGTCAGGTGCCAACATCACAGAGGCCAAGAGAATAAAACTTTAGAGGAGCTTTGATTAGGAAAACCTTTCCTTTAAGCTTGGCTCATGTTTTAATTAATGTCATCTATTAATATTTTCAAGAGAAATGGGTTTGGCAAACCAAGCAGCCATTTGGGAAGGCAGTGAGGAGTACAGCTTCTGTACTGCAGCAGGAACCTCCCTGGCTCTGTACAGACTGTTTTACTAAATAAAGCTTTCAACTATTGTATTTCTCTGCTGCTGTTGTTGTTAAGGACACTCCAACTTAAGCTGTTCCACCTTGATACCATAAAGAAATAAAAGTGTGGCTTTTCACCTGCTTTATAGTGTGGTGGCTGCTTAGAGCTCTATGAGATGTAATTAAGGTTCAGTTCATGGAACAACTCTCATATTTAAATCTGCATTGTTTGGAAGGTCTAACTCCTTGGCACAGCTTGTTTGCTCTGAAATCTGTGTGTTTTGAAGGTTTAACTCCTTGGTGCAGCCCACTGTCCACCCAGCTGAGTCCCAGTGAAGCACCAGGACTGGGATCAGGACAGGCAGAGCCTACAGCTCAGGAGCTGATGTAGCTCCTGTGCCTCCACAGCAGCAGAATTTTTGGATCCCTCAAAGCTGGGAGCTGCTGTAGTGGTGGATAAAGTCTGTTTGCAAGGCTCCCTGCAGGATTTACTCACGCCTGTGTGAAGAGTGGTCCGTGGAGCTTTGTTCCTGGTGCATCCGCAGAAGAGGGATTTGGGGGAAGTGCTCTCCTGCTGCTGGGTAAACGCCTCGTATTGATGTTCCAGGTGTGAACTCACGACAGCCTGGCTCTAATTACTGTTTTTATCATTCCTAATGACAGGCTTTAGGTTTCCAGGCTGCTTATGGATTTCAGGGGTGTGGAGTGACAGTTGCTCCCTCTGAGCTTAGTGACCTCCTCTGGTCTGTGGGCTTTGGAGATGGCTTTGGCCACCTCCGGCACACAGATGGATCCCAGGGCTCACTCCAGCAGTGTCATCTGCAGAGTGCACTCCCGCAGAGTCGTCTGCTCGGAGTCACAAACAGCCATTTCCCTCCCCTGCTCTGCCCCTTACCCTGCCACTCTGAGTGTTGCTCCCTCTTCCCCCTGTTAGCTTTTCCGGCGGTTTCTAAGCCCCGGCTGGCAGACGGAGCGCTGGCTGCTGTGGGGTGGCCGAGTCCCCATGATCCCCTGCCTCCAGCCATCTGTCACCTGCCTGTCTTACACTCGCATGGCTTTAGAGGTGACCCGAAGGTAGGTTTGTACCCGTCTGTGTCCCAGGCTCGCCCTGGGGCTGGGGAGGCTCCGTGCCCCAGGGAGGAGCACTGTTGGTGCCATGCTGTCCTCTGCCACGGAACTGGAACTCGCTGTGATCCCCAGCTGTTCCTGGACGAGTAATAGGTGTGATGGGTTTGCACTGGCTCATGGAAAAAGGCTGAGCAGCTCTTTCCTGGTGAGGAGTTTTACTGTGCTTGAGGGAAAACCATGTGCTCTTTTAAGCACATCCTTTGCTGCTGAAAACCCTACGGTTTTCCTGAGCTCTTGGCCTTGCTGTGCTGAAGGGGAGCATCTATCCCTTGACCTCGATTTGTCATCTGCCAAGAAGTAATCGAAAAAACCCCATCTGGTGCATGACAGAGATGCACAGTGCTGGGGGATGCCGGGAAACTCGGGGCCCCGAGAGCTGGGTGGTTTGTCCTGCCAGAGCAAGTCCTGGCTTAGCTGCTGGAGGGAAGTTTCATCCTGTAAAAGGTCTGAATTTACCTTCCAGCAGCTTCAGCTCTGCATGTAATCCTTTGGTTCATTGATGAGAAGTCTGTGGATGGCACAGTGGCCACCTGATTCCAGGTATCCATTTACCCCACTGGCAAGGTGCTGTGTGGAAATGAGTCAGGGATAAGCTGGGGGGGCTGAGGAACTTCCCGAGCCTCAGAGGGAGGGAGTGTCTTACAGGGACCATGGAAACAGGAGAGGCGAGTTCTCAGAGCAGAGCTGTGTTTCCCATGGAAATTGACTTCTCTTGGCCTGAAAAGTGTGTTTGCTAATTCTGCTTCCTGCTCCTAACCTGCTCAGGAGATAAAGCAGGGATTTCAGCCTCCAATCCAGCACCTTTCCCCGGTAGTAAATAGACGTGGCATTACTGGGTGATGTCATGGCTGGAGCACATCCCAGCAAGGCCAAGCCTGGATCAGGTTATATCTGTCCTCTCAGAATATTGGCTTACTCCCAAAGGAGCATATTGCCAGTCCAAGGGCAGTGACTGAAGCCACCCTTCCCAAGGTCACCTCTTGCATGCTGGAGGGGACAGCCTGAGCTGCCCATGCAGAGCAGAACCTCCTGACTCTTCCCTCCTGGCACCACCTGGTATTGGCACCAGAAAGGCAAAGACTCCCCAGCCCTCCCCATGGTTTGGGTGGAAAGGGACCTTAAAGCCCATCCTGTTCCACCCCCTGCCATGGCAGGGACACCTTCCACTATCCCAGGGTGCTCCAAGCCCTGTCCAACCTGCCCTGGGGCACTTCCAGGCATGCAGGGGCAGCCACAGCTTCTCTGTCCAGCCTTCCTGGTGCTCTGCCACCTGGTTGCCTTTGAAGCAGAGTGAAAAAAGGGATAGAAACTGTGTCAACACCAGCTCTGTGATGTGTCTGTGAATTACGAGTTCTCCCAGTTCAGCACAGCTTGGTCACATCCAGGCCTGGATCTTCCAGCTGGGAGTCACTGCAGCCTCCCCTGGGCGTTCCACATGGGATCTGCGGGTGGAGGTGCCCCCAGCTGCCACATCTCCTCTGAACAGCCCTTATGTATTAATTGGAACCGATCTGTGTGTCTGTAAATTGAACTGTTTGATCCAAACAGCCTGGAAAGAGATTTCCAGGTGTGAGGGGACATTAACATGCCAGGGATGGGGCAGCGACAGCTTTTCTGCACAACCCGTGCCAGGGCTTCACCAGCCTCAAAGTAAATAGAAATTTCTATGTATTTGCTCACTCCCTTGCCCTCAGAACGCAGTTCAGTCCCTCACTCCCATCACAGACACAAAGGCTGTTTCCTACAGAGCTCACTCCTACCTCGGGCTGTCAGAAGGGGAACCTTCCTCAGCAACAGCTGCACAGGTCTCTTCCCGCTCTGCTGAAGCTAAGACTGCAGAGGCTGTTCCTTCTTTTCCCAGGCATTACAATTACATGGGATTAGGAGGGATAAAATCCCAGAGCCGGGCCGGTTGTGTGCTTGCACCACCAGGCTCCAGTCTCAGGCCCCCCCAGTGGTGGCTGCAACCTCTCTGCTATCCTTGCAGAGACCCTGTCGCCCCTCCCAGCCGTTTCTTCTCCTGCCTAAATAATCTGGGCCCAGGCCAAGGCCTTGGGCATGCTGGAGAGCCCGGAGAAGGCCAGGGCTGGTGGGAAACCGTCTGTTCGATGAGACGTGACGGGGCCGGCCATAGGCTGGGGCTGGCCTGCAGCGCAGAGCCCGCCGGAGGAGCGGCGGGAGGGCCGGGCCCTCAGGCGGCTCGCGGCCCCTCAGGCCGAACCGGAGCCCCCCCGGTTCCGCGGGGCCCTTCCCGGCGGCCCCCGCGCGCCGCCGCCATCTTGAGGCCTGGCAGCGCCGGGCGCGCGCCCCCGCTTCCAAGATGGCCGCCCGGGCCTCAGCGGGCGCTTCCGGCCGCGCCGAGGCCGCGGTGCTGGTAACGGCGGAGCCGCCGCGGCCCGCACCGGGCTGGTCCCGCCGGCGCGGCCTCTGAGGCCTCCCGGCAGCGGCACCGGCGGACATGGCGCTGCTGCTGCGGATGGGGCTTCTCCGCGGCCGCTGCGCCTTCTGGCGGCCGCCCGCCGCCGCCTGGGCCCGGCCCCGCGGCGGTGCCCTCGGCGGGGTTCGCGGCCTGCAGGTAACGGGGCGGTGGCGGGGCCTCAGCGAGCACTGCGGGCGCCGCGGGAGGAGAAGAACGGGGGAGAGAGGCGTTCGGGCTGCCAGGGAGGGACCTGTCCTTGTGCTGTCCCGAAGGCCCGTCGTGACAGCGCTGTTGGGCGCGGGCTTGGGAAACGCCGTGGAGATAATGGAATGATTTGTGTGGAAAGGGATTTTATTCTTGTCCCCTGCCATGGCAGGGACACCTTCCGCTATCCCAGGTTGTTCCAAGTCCCGTCCAGCCTGGCTTTGGACACTCACAGGGATCCAGAGGCAGCCACAGCTGCTCTGGGCACCTGTGCCAGGGAACAGCACCCTCACAGGCAGGAATTCCTTCCCATTATCCCACCTATCCCTGCCCTCTGGCAGTGGGAAGCCTTTGTCCTGTCCCTCCATCCCTTCTCCAAAGTCCCTCTCCAGTTCTCCTGGAGCCCCTTCAGGCACTCCAAAGGTCACAGTTATGTCACCCCAAAGCTTTTCTTCTCCAGGCTGAACAATCCCAATTATCAAAGCTTTTCCTTGTACAAAAGGTGCTCTGTTTCTCCCATTAGCTTTGTGGCCTTCTCTGGATTTAGGGCTTTTTCTGTGGTGTAAGTAGGAGGTGGAAGGAGAACAATGTGGGACGTTTTTTTATGACGGGATTTTCTGGGATCAGTTTGAATTTAAGCTGCTCTGTTCTAGAGAGCATCGGTTCTGAGGTTGCCATCTTAGGCCATCACAGGCTGGAAAAAAAAGGAGAACCAGGAAAAATGAGTGAGGGGTTCCAGCCTGGTCAGTGTCCTTGGCTGGTTTAGAAATTGGAGCCTGTGTAGTGGAGGGCAGACAGGGAATCACACTGGAACTTGTATTGCCTGAGATAATTAATAAATATCAGTTTAGATGTCGTGAAATTGCACTTAAGTCTGAATATCCACTGCAGGATTCTTGCTGAGTTACCTCAGGGACAGAGCTGCATTGGCCTTGCTCCTGTGCAGGAGGGTTAAAAGTACTTAAAATTTCCTTTAAAATGTCCTTTTTTTATTAAAAAACTTCCTACAGTAGAACTACTTCCTACATCTAAGAACTGATTTCCAACACGCCTTTAGAACAAAAGCACACATAGAGAGGAAAAAAGATGAACTATTAAGTGTTTCGAGCATGAGTTGTCTATTTCTACTTTTGCTTTCTTTGCTCTGGGTTATAAACATTTCCCAAATCACGTGGGAAGTGCCCAACCAGGAATCCCATCCAGGGCTCCCAGCTGCTCTCCTGACACTGACCCACAGCGTTTCCCTGCTCAGGAATCTGAGTCTCAGGGAGGCACACACAAAGCTCCAGCAGCCACATTGCTTTTCCAATTGTTGTCTTGTTTTTCTTTCTCTCTTTCCTCAGAGCCTCCTGGCACCAACACTTTCCCTACCACGTCAAGGTCTCGGTGGAGCCCTGACAAAACAACACATAATCCGAGATCCAGTCAAACTTTGGAATCTCCTGGGTGAGTCCCGAGGAGCAGGAAGGGAAAAGGTCTGATTTCATAAGAGAATTGACCTTCCCTCTGCATTCCTGAAGGTGCAACAAAGATGTTCTGTTCCTGGATGTGGGAGCTGGGGGTGTTTGCAGGGATCCAGGGTTGTGTTTGGGGACAGGAATGAACAGTGGCACCTTCCCATGGGGAGCTCAGGGGATTAAAGAAGTGCTGGAGTCGTTAGACTTTTTGTTTGCAGCCTTTTTTGACTTTTATTGGAGTGTCCCCTAGCATTCGTGAGAAACCTGATTTAATTCCAATACCTATATTTCCTCTAATTAGCATTTCCAATCCCAAGTGTGAGGCTGTGCCTAACTGGCCGCTCCAGTGTTAGTGGTGGCTGTGCCTTGGGAATTGTGTCCATGGTTCAGTACTAAAGGAATTTCTCCAAATTATTTCCCTTGTGCCATCAAAACAGTCTCTGACCTCTGCTTGCCTGCAGGCAGCACCTCCTGGTTTGCTACATCCAGCTCTCAGGGGAGTAGCCAGAAGAATGGAGGATTCAAGAAGAAATCTCCGCAGGAGGAGGATGGTACGTGTGTGCCAAATATTCCGGGATTTACTGAAACGCAGGGTAGGGCACGCAGGAGGGAAGATCCACCTTTGTGCTTCCCTGTACCCGTAACTTCCCCCTGTACAAGCCCGAGGCTAAGAGAAAGTTGGAAAGAGCATTTTGGTTTAGATGATGGACTGGAAGATACAGGGCAGATCATTGAAATCCTGGAGTGGTTTGGGTTGGAAGGACCTCAAAGCCCATCCAGTCCCACCCTTGCCATGGGCAGGGACACCTTCCACTATCCCAGATTGCTCCAAGCCCTGTCCAGGCTGGCCTTGGACACTGCCAGGGATCCAGGGGCAGCCACAGCTGCTCTGGGCACCTCTGCCAGGGCCTCACCTCCCTCACAGGGAAGGATTTTCCCCTAATAGCTAATCAGGGGATGAAAGATCATGAAAGTGACTCTTCATGGACCACTTTGCTTCCTGTGCAGATCTCCCCATTGCTGTTTGCCTTGGCATTACCCCTTTATGAGGGAGGACAGTAATATTACCTGGGGTTTTTTTGTTGTTTTTTTTTTGACATTATAAATTTGTATTAACTAAACCCAGTCATGTAAGCTGGATTTGGGTTTATTTGCTTATATTTCATTTACTTTCAGTGTGGATGTGTCCCTACTTCTGGTGAATCACAGAACTTAGATATAAATTCCTTAAAGAGCTCTCAGCTGTGTTACTAATTTTTCTTGGTTTTTCTTTTTAAAATCAGTTTTTCTAGATACTGTTTTCCATGTCTTATTCTCCTAAGCCCCAAGCATGTAAAAATACTTTTGAAAATGAGTTTTATCTCCCTAAAAACCTGGGTAGCTTGGGTTGGAAGGGCCCATAAAATCCTCCAGCCCACTGCCATGCGTCCTAGAACTTTGTACTGCAAGTTGGGAGGCACTTAATGTCATTACAGACTGTAATATAATTTTATGATTTGCTTTCTAAAACTTTACCTGGGTATCATCAAATGATGTGAGCACTTGGCTTTTGCTTTGTTGTGCTTAATATTTGAATCCTCTTGGATTTTTTGCTTTTGAAGTCAGAGGTCATCTGCTGCTGACGGCCTGGCTGGTGTCACTGCAGTGTCCTCAGGGGCAGAGCAATGGCTTTTCCTTGATGATCTGATTGGGATGAAGTGTTCAGTGAGGGGTGAGTGCAGGTATCAGAGTCCTTGGGAGGGGAGCTGGAGTGTGGAATTGTGTGAGGCCAGGGGATGCCTGAGCACGGCACCTGGAAGTGCTGTAGCTGTTCAAATCAGTAACCAGCAGCACGCCGTGCTCCGTGGCCTCTCCTCCCGTGATTAATGGACAGCCTGGCTTTGGGAGGGGAATGCTGCCCCATGTCTCCAGGGGAACACTTGTCTCTGCTGTAATTATTACAGAGAACTCTTCAAACTGTCAGCGCAGCCCTTGCAAAGATTTTAATCAGAGAGTTCACATTTGGGGTTAATGGCAAATCATTGCTTGGTGGAGACTGAGGAGCTGGAAGAATTCCCACAGCTGCTGCTTGCAAGTGTCACATCCAGTCCCGGGGACTGGTGTCCTGAGTGCTGTGGGGTGGCTGGTGGTGCAGTGTGGCTGTTGTGCTGTACAGGCAGTCACGCTTCACCAGCTGAGAAATAGATCGGGTTTGTACTTGATTATTCCAGACTAGAGGAAAGCTTGGTGTTGCCTTGCAACTTTTCTAGAGATGGGGTTCTCTCCTGAAATTATTCAGCTGCAGGTTAAAGGTCCTAGAAAGATCGAATGCCTGGAAATGGGAGAAGTTGTGTCAGGATGTCTAATGGGCAGTTTTCCCCTGGGTGATGTTTTTGTGATCACACCCCTGACTGTGTGTGTTTAGAGCAGGTTATGAGCCTCCACTTGGTTTGAAGTGAAATAGAGGAAAGTGCTCTAGCAGGAGTTGACTCTGACACCTCCAAGGAACTGGCACAACCATAGATGGACTTTTCCTGTCAGGATTCACTTTCCTTAAGTAGTTTATTTTCTCTGTAAAATATTTTTATTTAGAACCTGCTCAGCTTTCCAGGATGCTGTGCAGACTTGAGTCTTCTATCATGTATTTTAATTTTCCCTATTAAGACTCTAGTGGATGTCATCCTGTAGCCTTGGGATGAATTCCTGAGCACTAAGAAAGCTGGATGCAGCAGATAACACTTGGTGAGGGGACGGCAGGAGAGAACAAAGCGGATGGGCTGGATGTGGAGCCTGAGCTTGTCACAGCCCTCTGAAATGATGACTGCTCTGCCAAGCTGCATTGTTTCTATTTAGGAACAAGCCTTTCCTGTTCAGCGTGGAGCAGGGCTGGGAAGCAGTGAAAAATGAGGTTGTGCCTCTGAAGGACAGAGGACTTTTTTTAGCAGCTGCCTGGGTCATATGTTTGTCCCTGGGTTTTGTTGCAGCGTGCGTAGGGCCTAATTGGTGACCTGTGATAAATGCTGGTGTCAGGACATTTGTTATGAATTTGCAAATAAATCAAATCTGGGCTGCAGCACTGGTGCATTAGAGCCTCGTGGCACAGAATGAATTTATTTCTGGGTGTGGAAGGGTATTTATGTGTGCCATGGGGCTGTTGCTGTTAAATTGTCTATCAAGAGCAAGTGCTAAATTATATATTGGGAACACTCACATGTGACTGGAAAGAGGAGGAGATATTTGTTGTCATTTGAGCAACTCAAACACTGGCCAGCAGCTGACATTGAACTGTGCTGTGACAGCCCACAGAATTGTAAATTTACGTGTGCAGTGCAAAAAAAAAAAAAAAGTGTTGTGAGACTGGAAAAATATTTGATGGCAAATAGTTGAAGTAAAACATCTCTTTTCCATGTGTCATTGCTTCAGTGTAGCTGTAGTACAATGAAGTGTGGGAAAGCACATCCAGCATAGGAATCCCTCTTGGATAGGGATGCTTAATGTAGGCAAGTTATCAAACCCTCTGAAACATGAGGTGAGTTGTATGGGAGAAAATCCAGGGAATTTGGTTAAGGCAGATGGATTTGCAGTGTATTTGTGTTCTGTGCTAGCTCCCAGCCTCTGCAAATGCAGGTATTTACTGAGGTAGTGGAAGCATTGCTGGAGTTGTGCAGGTGCCAGATCAGAGCTCACCTGGAAACAATAATGTGCTGTGGGATTTACCAGGGACACTGGGATTACTCCTAATATTTTCTACTGTGGGAAACCATGTTGTATGAAGTGGGTTGTAGTCATTCTGCAGTTTGATTTTTAGCAACAAGAATCCTGTGGCTTTATTTGACCTCTGTCCCTATGGGGCCAGGCAAGAGAGTGTCTCATTTTAGCCTAGAGTGATATTTGGTGGGATTTTAGTGGGTTTGGTGCACTAGGGACATGGGAAGCCCAGTCCTTCAGGGGAAACCAAACATGCAGCAGAAACACCCTCTCAAAAGTACCATTGTGTTAATCTTTGTCATTTAATTATCCCTTCTTTGGGTCAGAAAACTCCACGATTACACACAAATCCTTTTTCCTCTGATTTTTTTTTTTTGTAAAGAGGAGGAGAAGCGCAGGAGAAGGGAAAATCAGATGCACCTGGAACGTTTGCGGGCGCTGCTGATCCTCGCCTTCGTCGTGCTGATGCTTCGCTTCATGATCAGCGAGAACAGGGAAGGGACCAACATCTCCTGGAACTACTTTGTGAACGAGATGCTGGCCAAGGGGGAGGTGCAGAGGATCGAGGTGGTGCCTGAGAGCGACATCGTGGAGATTTATCTGCACCCGGGTGGAACTCCACATGGACAAGTTGTGAGTGACTCCCTACAGCTGTGAATGAGCTTAGATAATACTGCTGAAGGTGACTGAGTCAATGGGCAGTGAAACTCCAGCTGGTAAACTTGCTTTAGTTCTTTCCTTTCTTGGATTTGAAGTTCGGGGGGCTCCAAGCAACTGGAAACTTAAGACTTCTAGTTTGAATTGTAAAAATAATTAATAATGGCCTGGGGAAAAAAAAAAATCTTGTGTATGTCTAAAAAGCTGGAGAAACTCAATTTTCTTCCACCAGCTCAGTCTGATATGGGAGAAGCTGTCCAGGAGATTGTAAATTCTTTTGACTTCTTTTGTTTCAAAAGTTTTCTGCTGTTTGGATTTCAGTCATGAGTGTTCTGTCAAACTCCATTAGCCTTTTTTCCTAAGACCAGAGGGTTACTAAATTCACTCAGAGCCCCAGTGTCGGTCATCTGCCCCCAAATTCATTGATGCAGGGTCAAAGGGTGTAGCATGAGGCTAATTTTTACCTGACCTGTCCCTGCTGTGCCCCTCTGCTCCTTGCAGATATTGATATGTAATAAATAACATTTCCATGCTGCTGTGGCTTGCCTGTCCCCAGAACGTGACCCTGGTGTACACCATGCGCGTGGCAAACATCGACAAATTCGAAGAGAAGCTCAGAGCTGTGGAGGATGAACTGAATATTGATGAGAAAGAGAGAATCCCCATTTCTTACAAACACCCTGGATTTTATGGAAAGTATGATATAAATTTGTCCTTACGGTTGCTCTTGTATTGGTGACATCCTTTGCTTGAGGAAAAAGTGACTTTTGGCTAAATGTTATCTAAATACAGAGCAGAAAAGTGAGCTTGGATTTGGAGCATTGAATGAGTGTTTCTGAAAGATAAGGTGCTTTAGATGTACATTAATGTTTGAAAAGTGAGGGTCCTAAGAATTCTGTAATTGCAACATGAAACAGGCCAAAATGTTTCAGGTCAGGGTCACTGAGTTCTTGCTCAGTTGAGCATTTTTTATCCTCATAATCAAATATGCAAGTGCAGAGTGTGATAGAAATCTTGGCAACAAGTGATGTTACAGCCTGGGCTGTGGAGAAGGCTGGGGATGCACTAAGCCTTCCTTCCTCATTATAATGCTTTGATTTTCCCACTGGAAATGGCCAGTGTATGTAATTCCTCCTCCCAGACACCTTGCAAAAACGTGAAGTTTGTGTCTGAATGGATACCTGGGCTGGATTTCATCCTCTCATCAACATTTGATATTTTTAATATGTAATTGAATATATGAAGACAAGCTTTTTTAACTAATCATGCAGTATGAGACCTTCAGTTCAAATTCAGAACTTGCCAATTTTTTCAGATTTATGTGTAACAGGAAGAGAGGACTGAACAGACAATCAGCCCCCAACGCAAGCTGTTTCCCCTGCTCCTCAAAAGACATTTTAAACAAATTTTTAAAGCTATGATGGGCTGTTAAATCTCTCAGAAGACCTGATGAATGTCTGGAGGATTTGGTCTCAGTCTGGAGTTGGAGCCTGCAAAGTGCAGAGCCTTTGCAGGGCTCAGCTCGCTTCACGCTGTGGGCGCTCGGAGTGTTTCAGAATTAATCCTGTTTGCAGAGCAGACAAACTGAAGGTGACTTTCAGGTTTCAGTGTTGCCATTGTATCTCTCACTGAGCAGAAACAAATGCAGCTGGGTATAGAGCTCCTGCTGGTCTCTTGCAGGATCATCCCTCTGTGAGAGGTGGAACACACGTTCCTGGTGTAAAGATAAGCACAAAAGTGTGGCGAGGCTGGATGGTTCCTCAGGCATGTGGAGCAGAACAGGGACCAATCCCAGCCTGTCATCTGGCATAGGATCATTTTTTCTGCTCTTGGGGACATCCTTTGTTTAGAGCTCACAGGATATTTGTCCTCAGCATGTTTGTCCTGTAACTGTGTTAGACCTGGAATGTCATGTCAGCTCCCCGTCCCCCTTCTAATGCAACGGGTGTTCCAAAGGATTCAGAAAACTGACAGTGTTGGTGCTGGAGCACTTTTTTCTGGCAGAAAGGACTCTTGAGAAATTTGACCAAGTAGGATCAAGCAGTCTCTTAATGGGAGACCCACACTGTGATTTCTGCCAGGATTAGGAGAGTTGGAATCCCTATTGTTACCAGACACTCTCCTCTGCAGTGAGCTCCCTTTGGATGCACTGCCAGCCCCAGTGGATTCTGCTCCATGTGTGATCTGAGTGCCTGGAAGTCCTGCTTGTTTTAGAAGCAGAAATGCCTCTGAAGTGGATGGTGAGGTCAAATTTCTTCCACAGCTGTAGGCAATGTTTGCCAGTGTCCTCTGCTTAACTTCTTAGGTTATGTAATGGTTGGGGTTTGGGGTTTTATATATCTATATAAAAACCTGCTAAAGTTCCGTGTTCTTAATCACATCTGCTCATTTGCACTCTAGCCTAAATGTCCTTTAAAAGAAATCAAGTTGGGTAATGCTGACCAGCTGAATGCTTCAGTTTGTTCTTGCCTTTGTCCTTTCAGTGATGTCCTTTCCCTGATAGTGACACTGGTGGTCGTGTCCATGCTGTGGAGCATCTTCCGCCTCTTCAGGGTGGCGAGCAGGGCCGGGGGCTTCAACGCCTTTGTGAGTAGCCTGGGTTTTCAGCATGTTTTGCAGCCTGTGGGGAGTCTTGGCTTCTGTTGGGTTATATCCTCCCCTTTTCCCAGCAAAGTCAGTGCAGGATGAGGATGAACTGGTGCCAAGGAGTCTCCAGTCTTGCCACACCTTGCATCCTGTGCTGATCATCTCCCTGGCTGGTACCTTAACTGGCCTTAGCTGAGGTCCCTTCTCTTCCCAGTGGCAGGAAGGGCTGAGCTCAGGGAATTTCAGTCCAGTTTGCTGTTTTCAAAGCTTGCTAATGAGCTGCAGCTGCAGATGGTGTTTTTCACTGGGCCCTGCCAACATGCCTCCCATACAGCCAGAAGTAGGAATTGCTGCTTTCTGCAAAATGAGTTCTCAATTTATAAAATATGTTCAGATTCTGGAGTTCATTATGTGTTGGCCTGTTCTGCTCCTGCTGCATGCCTCGTTTGCAACACCAGTCAAACCTCCTCCTCCTCCCCTCTCCCACCCTGGCCTGGATCAGCTGATGAAGCTGTAGGAATCAGCCCGGAGTGCTCTGTCCCTGACCGCGGGGACTGGGGATGAAAACACAGTGAATTCAGTCCCTTGTTGGATTTCCCACTCAGTCTCCTCCGCAGTTCTCTTTTAGCTTTGAGATTCTCTTTGAACAAAAGGATGCAGCTGCTCAGAGAAAAGGAATATTTTAAAGCAGTGTTGAGTAATGAGGCCTTGAGGACTAGATTGTGTCCTTGCTTAAGTGGGGACAGCCAGGCCCTGAGTTTAACTCTTCCTTTGGATGTTTCTGAGGCCTCTGAAGTCATAAACTTTCTTCTAAAAGAAAAAACCTCCTGAGTAGCTGCTTTGAATAGAACATACTGAGCAGTTTATGAGTGGGATGTTTAACTGAATTCTTGTTTTGACTCTCGTGGCTTCACATGCATCAGGAGATGGAAACCCGGTGGCTGTTCAGTTTAAGAACCTGTAGTTTTGGCCTGGGGTGTTTCCAGCAGAAACCAGCAGCAGCATCAAAGACTGTGCAAAGTGTCTGTGCTTTCACAAGTATTGGCAATTATTTACCACTGACAGTTATTTGCCATCAACACATATTCCTTGGAACTATGATTGTCCTGTGTGTATTGAGGATCAGAGCATTTAGAAGTCAGGGAGGAGATCCCAAATCAGGTTTTGGACATCTGCGTGTTTTAACAATCATCCCTACCTGGTCTGCATGGAGTTTGAACTAGATTGTGTTGGGACTGTTACTGCAAGTTTATTCTGTCTCTTCCCAACATGTAGATAAATAGTTTGAGTCAACCATCCATCTAGGAACTTTCTCCAGAAAAAAAATCTGTGAAACACCAGTGCTTTGGTGGGGTCTTCAGTGGTGTTTGGTAGGGACATCTGGGCTGTCTCCCTGGGCTGGGCTGGCTCCCAAAATGTAGCAAACAGCCTTTCCAGACTGTTGCTTTGTTCAGAGTTGTTTGCTGCCTTCCCCAGAACCAGCTGAAGATGGCTCGTTTCACCATTGTGGATGGGAAATCTGGAAAAGGGATTGGCTTCAAGGATGTAGCAGGAATGCATGAGGCAAAAATGGAAGTCAAGGAATTTGTGGACTATTTAAAGGTATGTAAAAGTAGAACAAAACAAATGTTTGTTTCCCTCCTTCTGGGATAGAGGGGTAACCTGGGCCAGGAGGGTGTGCTCTGCTCTTCATCCCTCATGGTTCTGGCCAGCCTCTGTTGAAACAAGCTCTGTATGTCTGGTTCCACAGGGGGAATGCAGATGGAGCTGCTCCCGTTGGCAGCTCAGAGTTGCCCAGGCTGAAAACATTCTGGGAAGCCCCAGTGTGGTGCAGGTGCTTGGTGTGAGCTGTGGCTCTGACCGAGCTGTGTTGTCCTTGCAGAATCCTGATCGCTACCTCCAGCTCGGGGCCAAAGTGCCCAAGGGTGCCTTGTTGCTGGGCCCACCGGGCTGTGGGAAGACTTTGCTGGCCAAGGCTGTGGCTACAGAGGCCCAGGTGCCATTTTTGGCCATGGCAGGCTCCGAGTTCGTGGAGGTGATTGGAGGTGAGGTGCTCTGAGGAACGGGGAGGAGCTCTCTTTGTGTGTTGTAGAGTTGGAGGGAGCTTGGCTGGGCTTCCTGCAAAGGACAGGGCTTGGCATGGAGAGGATGAGTTGGATATATAGACTAAAGAGACAGAAGGTTTTAGTGATGCAGTTCCTTAAATATGTAGTATCTGAAGTGCATTTCTGGTTGCTGCTTTCTGGCAGAGTGCAGCTGTGGTCCTTCACCTGCAAGCATCCTCTCTGGCTTCCCTGTACCTATTATTAAAGCCCATGACTGAGGCTTCCTTCCTTGTATGGAAAAGCAGATGGGGAAAGTAGGGCCTCTCTGTGCCTTGGGATTTCCATCCTTCTCCTTTTCTTCCTTCCTCACAGGTCTCTTGAGACCTGACAGGGGTCAGTATGCAGGAAAATGTTGACTATTTCTGCTCTGAGCTGTGGGAGGAACAGGAGGCCACGTTGGGAGCTGGGAGCAAAGCTCCTCTTGCAGCAGCTGTAGGAGTCCCTGCAGGTTTAGGAGCCCAGTTAAACCCAGCCCCAGGACGCACCGAGCCTAAGGAGTAGACACAAGCTGTGGGGCTGTTTCTTTGTGCCCGGAGTGTTGAGAGAGGGACTGTCATATTCAGAGGGTTTGCCTGGTGTCAGGTGTCTCATGGAGGGCCAGTAGTGCTGCTCTCCAGCTTTGCTAACAGCTTGAGCAGGTTCACAGTTTTGCCCTTTCCCTGCAGGCCTGGGAGCCGCTCGTGTGCGGAGCCTGTTCCGGGAAGCGCAGGCTCGCGCTCCCTGCATCGTCTACATCGACGAGATCGATGCCGTGGGCAAGAAGCGCTCCACCAACGTGTCTGGCTTTGCCAACGCTGAGGAGGAGCAGACCTTAAACCAGCTCCTGGTGGAAATGGATGGTCAGTGTTTCTCCCCGCCCTTATCTCCTCAGACAGCTGTTAGCCTGTTCATCTTTGTCCTGCTTGAACTTGCCTGGCCTCTGCAGCATTCTCTTGCTGAAGTCTGAACCAGTCTGAGCCCATGTACCCCTTCACTAGTCCCCAAATCTAGTGAATTTTAAGCCCCTGGAGTTTCAGTCCAGCTGGTCATTGCATGTTGTTGGATACTTGTTGTATCCAGTCTGAGACAGGTAGTGGTTTAAAGCCTGGCAGAGTTTAGAGTTCAGCTGTCCTAAAGGGACAGAAGTGATGTATTATATCAATTCTCCTATCCACTGCCTTATGTTTGTGTTGTCTGCCTTGACCACAGGATCTCTGAGATGAAGGAGATGAGCTTTGCAAACAAGTCCTGGTTTGAGGCCACACTTGTGTTTGGTTTCTGGCTGTTGTGCACCTGGAATTGGCCCTTTGCTCAGACACTTTCACACAAACAATGATCCTTTGGAAGTCCTTAGTCCTGTCTTTGTCCAAGCCTGCAGCACTGACCCCACTTGCAATATTTCTTCTGTTGCTAAATCATACCGTTGCAGGGTCAGGAATAACCAACTACCTGCCCATCAGGAAGAGTTAGTTTCACTTTTCCCTTCACTGTTACTGTGACTCATAGCTTGACTGTCATGTTGTCTCATCACACTCTTCATATGAAAAATAGAAGCCATCATGCAACCAAAACCATCCCTAGACCTGGGTTCCAACTGCTGGCTCATTATGGAGTGTTTCCAGTGAAGTAGATGATCCTGATAGGAAAGGCCAGTGCTAACAGAACCCAGCCAGTCCTGGCTTGGGTGGGTCCTTTTCTCCCCTGACAGTGGTAGGGTGAGCTCGCCTCTGAATTAAATGGAAGCCTGCATGTCTGTTCAGGAGTATGTAGTCAGTACATTCCACATCTCTGTCCTAAAAGGGAAAATGTCTGATTTCCATCAGTGTGTAAAAATTAGGTGTGGTTTCCAGAGTGTTTTCCTGGTGAGTCTCAATGCAGAAATAAGGGTTCAGCTCAACTGGAAAGTGAGTTTAGAAAGTAAATATTATCCTCAGTGTGTACTTCATAGTCCCTTGTTTGCAGTGTGCTGCCTGCTTTATTTTTAAATCTGTATTATCTCATTCTTTATTCGTGTCTCGCACAGATCATGTACAGAGTCCTTAATTTTGCTCAATGCTTTATCAAACACACACTGAAAAAAAAGCCAAGGAGTTGACAGTGTCAAACAGGAGACAGCTGGCAAGGATGTCAGGCTGGTGCTGGGAACATGGGATCAGCAGGGATCCTGGCACGTGTCACTGGAGTGTTACCTAACAGAGTGTGTCACCTAAAACAACACTGATGTGCCATGTGCAGCACAGCAAAACAGTTCTCAGGTTGATGCAGAATGATGTGTTTAGGAGGGGAACAGTTCTGCCCCAGGAGTGGTGAGTGTTTGTAAGGAAGCCTTGAGATGGAAGGTTGAGAGCTCTGGTTGAGTTTCAGTTGAAGGCTGAAGGCAAGACAATACCACAGACCCGAGATGGGATTAATTGGAGGGAAAAAATGCACAAAGGCAGATCAATGAGTCATCACTGATTGTTGGATTTCTGTGATTGAATGAGATTTCTTGGAGGGGTGGGAGAGGGAGGAAAGGAGGATCAGAGCTCTGCAGCAGGCTGAGGGCACCATGAGCTGCATGAGGTGAGTGCAGGCTGGGGCTCGGTCACATTGGTGTGAACATTTTGGAGAAATCAGGGGGCTCTTCCCTGAGCAGCCTCGGGTTCCTTCCCTCTGACAATTTGCTGTGAGCTCGGGAAGCACCAGGACGTGGTGGGAGAAGGGGAGGTGCCGGAGGGAGCCTCTCCACAAAAGCTGTTTGTGAGAGCGCAGTGAGTGACGCACAAACCCCGGCTCTGTCGGAGCAGGTGCCTGCTTTGAATAGTGAATCTTCCCTCTCAAACCGCAGACAAGCGGAAGAGGAATGTGACCCAAATCTCTCCTCTGTTCTGGATGCTTTGAGAGGAGCTTTGGCAGTCCTGGGCTGAGCTGGGGGTTTGTGAATGGAAATGCTGCAAGGCTTTTGGTAGCAGCTCTTCACCTGGAGCCCTCAGACAAGTCCTGAGCTGTTCCCTGTGCAGCCCTGAGGCTTCCTTCAGGAAGGGGCCCCATTTCAGTGCCTCTGCTCCCAGGGGATGTGCAAAGGCTTTAGGACACATGGCTGGAGGGTGACACAGTGTAACCCTGCAGGTGAGATGCCCACCAAGCAGTGTGTTGCTCAGTGGGGAGCAGGGCACTTGGCAGCTTCAGTAGACCCTTTTTTCCTTTCCTTTCTGGAGTGGTTCATTTGTTACCCTTGCAGAAACTCTTTTTTTTTTTTTTGAGGCTGCATTTTCAGAGCTGTCTCTCATTTGTTGATGCAATGAGGTGTTGTTTTTATAGCCTGTTCCTTTGGCTTATCTTTGCCTGTGACATGCCAGGTGGTGTTGCATTAAGCAAGTAGGGCAGAAGCTGATGTGAGGAGGATGCTCTCAGTGCTTCTGGTTTTTTATTTGTTCTAATAGTCAGACCTATTTTAAGAGAGTCTTCCCAGCTGCAAGGCAGATAATGCACTGTGCCATCTAATCCTTCCATTCCTGGAGTGCCTGCCAGTCTCTGCTTGTTTATCCCACTCCAGAGTGCAGTGTGATACACGCCTGAAGGATGCCTGGCTTCATCCTCTCCGGCAGCTTATTTAGGCAGGAGCCTGCAGAGAGGGAGCACCAGGTCTGCTGCAGCACAGGCTGGCACAGCCAGTCCCCTGCCTCACCTGGAACTTTGATCTGTGCTGAGCTCTCGCACGCTGACACATTTGGCAGCTCTTCTGCTGGAGCTGAGAGCTGAAACTGGCCCAGCTTACGTGCACGGAGCCGCCTCTCCACAGCGTGGGACTTGGCAGAGGGAAGCACATGGGACTGTGGTGTCCTTTCCCTGGGAAGGCTGCTGTGTGCCAGGGCTGGGGAATGTGCTGGAAGCAGGTGACTCACGCCCAGGGGTCTGCAGGCACCTGGGGGAATGCAATAAATAACCGTGTGGGGCAGTGATTCAATGGGAACTCTGCCCCCCACCAGCCAGCACAAAGTCTGCCCCTCTTTGCCCTCCTGCAGCTGCCAGTGCCCTGCCTTCCCTTCCCCAGGAAATCCTGTCTGTCTTTGATGCCTCCATTGAGGCTGCTCTCAGGCAGCCTGTAAATCCCAATCTTCACCTTAAAGACCTGGGGGCAGAACCTGCTCTGACTGGCTTGGCCATATTCTGTGCTGACAATCAGTGCAAAGCTTTTGGGTTGGGTTTTGTGTCTGGTGTGGGTTCTGCAGGGCCCTGCACGGTGCCTGTAAGAGGTGAGGAGGCAAAGAACAACTCATGGTGTAACATGGCCCTTGTTGGGTGGCAAAGCTGTCCTCTCTCTACACTAACCTGAGCAGCTCAGAGGAAAGCCTGTCCCTCCCCTGGTGGCATGTCTGTGACTGAAGGCTGAAAGTAACTAAAAACTGAATGGGCTTTCCATGAAAATTTGTGGAAAAGGCTTTTTCAGATCGGAAATGCTGCTTGTACAGTCTGGAGGTAAAGGCTCGGGAATTGACTTATACTGGGGGTGAGAAGGTATCTATGAACTCATCAAAAACAGAGATTCTGTTCTGGGTTCTAGTTGGAGCAATTTCCGAGTGTGGCAATAGGAAGGAGAAAAAGAAGTCTTAAGCCAAGACTTGCTAAGTAAATGAAAAGGGAATTTCAGAGTATCCATGATAACCAGGGACTGGCCTGGGTCACCTGGGAGGTTCTTTCCTGACTTTGCTCCAAGCTGCAGGGGACATTCAAACTCAGCAGCCCCAAAGGGTGCTGTGCACACCCTCTGGCTCTGTGTAAAGCCATGTACTCCATCCCCTGCCTCCAGCCCACTGTGTGCCTGCAGTGCAGTCTGAGGTGGGGAAAACCTCCTCTGCTCTTGTTTTTTGCAGGAATGGGGACCACGGATCATGTCATAGTGCTGGCTTCCACCAACCGCGCCGATGTCCTGGACAACGCCCTGATGAGACCTGGGAGGCTGGACAGGCACATCTTTATTGATCTCCCAACGCTCCAGGTGTGTTTGACCAGCTGCCTTGTCCTTCCTGTGACTGAGGTGTCCCAGCCCCTGCTGGTCTCACTGGCCTGGCAAGGCCGAGCTTGGAGGAGATGGAGATATTGAGCCTCTGTTTGCCTTTGTTCTTGTTTCTGTGCTCTGGATCAAGGATTTGTGGTGCTAATGCACTTGCTCTTCTGAAGTGACAGCTCACTGGTCTGGAGGTCTCTGCTCTGGTAGAGCCTTGGTAGTGAATTCTTCTGTGAGGTTCCCTTTGCTATTCAGATGCACAGCTATGTTTGTGTCTTCTCTTCAGGAAATTGGGAAGCACCTAATTGCAATTGGCTGGTGTGAGAGCTTAAATTGTCATGTGCCTTGAGCTCTATTTGTTCTGTAGGTTTATTGCCCTCCCTATCCTTGTAAGGCTCCTCATTTTCCTTTAGGCAGCCTGTTAAGTGACTTTCTCCTTCTGAATGCTTTTTAAATCCATTTACAAGAGTCTTCCATGTCTGCTGTGTTGACATTTGTAGCACAGTTCTGGGAATAGGCTCAGCTGCAGTGAGGATCTGTGTGCTGTGCCAGCACAGGCTCTTCCTCTCCCATCTGTGCTTCACTGTCCTCCACAGAGTTTCAGTGAAAATACCTTAAATGCCTGATAGAATCCGGCCCCGGAAGCATGAACTGTGCAGCTGCCCTGAAGGAGGAAGGGGAAAAACCCTGGCAACTGAGCCCATTGTTTGAGTCAGGATCTCCTGGACCAGCTGAATGAGTCACTGGTGGCTGCTCGCCAGCAGCATCTCACCCCCACCTCCATCTGGGAAATGGGTGCAGGCTGAGGAGCTGCTGCATGGGCTTTGCAGTCTGTGGTTTGTGCAGGAGCAGGTCGAGGCAGTCAGAGCTCCTTCCTTCGAGGGCTTATGTGGCGAGGGAGAAGTTAAGACAGATCAGAGTGAGAGTGAGAAGGGGAGAGTGGCCCTGAGAGAGAAAGCCATGACTCAGGGAGAGCCTCGTGCATCTGTTGGGAATTTGAGAGCTGGGTGTTTATCAGGGCTGCTGGAGCACTGGAACTCTGCAAGGAGAGCCCTGCCCTCTGCTGGCACTGTCGCTGTCCCCTCTGCTGGCATTGTCAGCGTCCCCTCTGCCGGCAGTGCCACCACCCTGCTCCCTGCCATGTCAGCAGGGCCCCGCTGTGACCCCGGGCTGGGCTCAGGTCTGGGTGTTCTTTACAGGAGAGAAAGGAGATCTTTGAGCAGCACCTGAAGGGCCTCAAGCTGATCCAGGACGGCAGTTTCTACTCGCAGCACCTGGCAGAGCTGACCCCAGGATTCAGTGGTATGATGTGTCCTTGGGCTGCTCCTGCTCCACTCGGGCTGGAGCTCCTGGCTGCGGGGGTTCTGACAGGGAGTTTTGGTCAAAAAGGGCTTTTTTTCTCCATTCTATGGAAAACAGAAAAAAATAGTGGGAACCTGACCAGCTCCCTGATGAGCTCTGATGAGCAGTTATTCATGACTGTTTTCAATCTTCTGAAATATGTTGGACTAGCAGGGTGGGGAGGTAGGGGAACCACCCTTTTACAATGCCCAGGTGCCTAACTCCTGAGGGAAGGAACTAGTCATGCTCCTCTCAAAGCTGTTGAGGATGAGGTGCTGCACTTCAGAGGAGAGATTGTTAAATTGATTTATGTTACCAGGAAAGTGATGGAAGGAACAAGTAGGAAATATTTTGCTGATCAGAGTAGAAATTGGACAGCTCTGCCTGGCTCCTACATTGAGCCTGCTTCCAGGGTGGGTCCCTGGGAGCTTGAAACAGTGCTGAGCAAGGGGCTCCAGAGTTCCTGTTTATGTGGAGTTCCTGGAATAGCCTTTCTGGGTTTCCCCTCTCCCAGGCCCCAGCACACTGCCTCTCCGTGACTGCTCTCAGCAGCCCCCCGCCACCATCACCCACCCACACAAAGTGGGAACAGATGTTCCTTCTCTGCTCTCCGAGGTCGAGCAGAGCAGCAGCCTGTGCCAGCCCACTGCCCACACCATCCCTGTCCCTGGGAGCCAGCCTTGGCCTCAGCCTGCTCCTGGATTGCTGAGCTCTGTGTGGTATCAGCGTTCCCTGCCAAAGCAGTTGTATTATTCAAATCCAACATCAACACCATGGACTGGGGTTACTCTCTGTTCCCGAGGAACAAAGAGCACAGGCTGTTTGACTTCCTCAGGTCCTTCTCCAGATTTGTTTGCGCCCATTCCTTCTCTGAGTTCTCTGTCCCATTCAGAGCCAGTGTAACTCTTGTGAACTCGTGTCTGCAGGAGCTGACATAGCAAACATCTGCAATGAAGCTGCTCTTCACGCTGCCAGGGAAGGGCACAAATCCATTGATACCTCCAACTTCGAGTATGCTGTGGAAAGAGTCATTGCAGGTGAGAGGTGCAGCTATTCCATGGAATTATGGACTTGTTTGGGTTGGGAGGGACCTTAAAACCCATCCAGTGCCACCCCTGCCATGGGCAGGGACCCCTTCCACTATCCCAGTTGTTCCAAGCCCTGTCCAACCTGGTCTTGGGCACTGCCAGGGATCCAGGGATGGCCACAGCTGCTCTGGGCACCCTGTGCCAGTGCAGCATCATTTCTTGATGTTGCCTCAGGGTCTGTTCTGCTCAGGTGAGGGGGTTACATCCCAGAAAGATGGGTCCAGACTGTGCTCTGGCCTAAAGGTCTTCAATGACAGTCACAGAAAGTTCTCTGAAGAAGACCCCAAATGGCTCAATTTTCCTGAATCTGAAGAAGTCTGAACCCATAGCTCAGGGAAAATGGCCACTGACAAAATAATAAAGATGAAAATTCAAATCCATGTTGCTTTTTCAGTTTAGAAGGTTGGGGGGTTGTGGGTTGTTTGGTTTTGTTCTTGTTTTTTGGGTTTTTTTTAACAAGAAGAGTGACAATATCTCTGAATTTTTCTTTCTCCTCTGGACACGTGCTACATAAACATCAATAACAAATAGTCTCTGCATCCTCACCAGCAAGAAATTAGAGATTTTTCTTTTTGCCCTCCAAGCCCAGGCTTTGATGAATTTGCAGAATAAACTGCAAGACAGTAGAGCACTGTTCTCCCTCTGAGAACGTCCTGTGGCCTCTCTCTGCTGCTTGTGTCATTGCCAGGAGAGGAACCTCTGGAGATTTCCCCTAGCAGTGTATTGTAGGGAGGGGAAAAAGAGTTCCCAGAACTCTAGACTTCACCTGAGGCATTTGAATCTGGTGTGTTTCAGACCGAACTGCCCTGGAGCCAAGCTGTGGATCTCATGATCAGACACTGAACTGCTTCCAGGCTCCATTCCCAGCAGGAGCTTGGGCACCCAGACTGGCACTCTGCCTTTTTAGTGGAACGTGTGGAACAGGATGTTTATACTGGGTCAGTTACTTCCTGATCCTGGAATTAAGTCCTGAGTGTTTATCAAAAAATGCTCAGAGAATTCCTCATTTAAAATAAGATGTTGGAGAAAATTCCTCACAGCTTCACCTGTTGCAGAAAAACAAAACCCTTGCAGTGCTTTGGTTAAAAAAACACAAATCCCAGGCTGTACTCAGGAGCTCCCAAGAGTGGACAGGGAGACAGCTGTAGTTGTAACACAGAAATTTTCATCAGCTGCAGCAAAGATCACAGAATCCTGCACTGGTTTGGGTGGGAAAGGACTTTAACATCTATTCGAACTCCTGCCATGGGCAGGGACACCTTCCACTAGCCCAGGTTGCCCCAAGCCCCATCCAGCTTGGCCTTGGACACTTCCAGGGATGGGGCAGCCACAGCTGCTCTGGGCAGCTCCTGCCAGGGCCTTGCCACCTTCACAGGGAAGATTTTTTTTCCCCTGATATTCCAACTCAACCTCCTCTTTTTCAGTTTGAAGCCATTCCCCCTTGTTCTGACACCACATGCTCTTGTAAAGATGTGTTCTACTTTCCCATCTGCAGGAGCACAAGCAACCAGACTTGTCGAGACTCACTTGCCTTTTCTTTCTGAGCCTTGCCTTAGTTCCCCAGGCTGGGAAAATAAAGCAAAAAGCAAGGCTGGGGGGGCTGGCAGCAGGAGGGATCTCTGGGATCCATGTGGTGGGGCATTGCAGGACATGAGCTTTGGCAATTAAAGCTGCCTGGCCTCACTCAGGCTCTGGTGTGTGTAGGAAGCCACAGAGTCTTTTTATTGCTTAATCAGATTCTCTCATATTAGCAAGAGTGGCTATTTTTTTAGACAGATTCTAAAAGACCCCAAACAACCCCCCAGGCCCCTGTATTAAATGTACCCTTTCCATGTCATAGGAATGCTTCTGGGTTTCACAATCCAGAGGGCATTTCAGTTCCTATAAAAGCTTTTCTTGAAATAAAGAAGATATTACTGTGCTTTCCATTAGGAGCTTCTGGTTTTAATAAGAGTGGAGTGGAATCAAAAGGGAGTTCTGCAAGTCCAGAGGCCCTGTCAGCCTTAAAGCTTTGTGTTGCTATAAGGGAGGAGCAAGAACTTCTCTCTGTGGTAGTTCCCATTGTGTTTTTAGTTTAGGAACAGAAAGCAGCCAGTCAGGTCTCCTGGGAGTGAGGGTAGAAACCTGCTGAGCACACAGAGGCTTTTAGGGCTTGTCTTTAGAAGATGGAGCCTGTTTTCTTGGTTGGGTTTGTGTAAGGCCAGCAGAGATGTACCAGAGTTGTTTCCTGGGTGGCTTGTGTCATGAGTGTGATTACTGCAGGCTTTCAGGGGACTTGCATGCCTGGAGATGATGTAGGAAAAGAAATAATCTTGGTAGGCACACTGTATGCTGTTGTGAAGAGCACAGTCCCTCCCTCAGCGGGCTGGCAGGGATTTTTTTAAGTGTCTGTGTGTGTGTGTATATATATATATACACATATGCATATACATATATTTATAGAGAATAGGTCTATCTTTCTGTGGAAATAGTCATACAGGGCCGTGCTCACACACTGCTGAGGGCAGGGTAAGGGACTGACAGATGAAAATCAAGGCAGTTGCAGTTAATCTGCTGTTCCATCGTGCCTGGCAGGGCACAGCAGCTTGCAGGGTCCCTGAGCAGTAATTTTACAAGATTTGCCACGCTAATTTTGTTGTTTCCTTGTTTAATAAAACCCTTGACTTCGTTTAAAAGTTCATGTTAATAGAATGTTGTTTTCCAAGGCATGAAGCAAGCTTGGTGCAATATTGATTCTGACTGGCTGCTCTCCCCTCTGCTGCCCTGGGCTCTGTGTGGGGACTCTGGCCTGCAAATCCTGGGACCTTTTTGCATCCAGCATTCTGAGCTGTAATGAGTGCCTGACACATGTGTGTTCTATAGTTATTTTTCCTATGTGCTAGAAGTTTTACTTCCATTTATATCCTTTTTTTTTTTAAACCCTTTTTGGACTTGCTCTGCCGAGTTGGAAAATAGATATTTTTGAAAATCACCTTCCTGGAGGAAGGGTTAAGTGTGACTTATGGCTTCATTTGCTGGTTCTCAGGAGCCTGGGAATAAGCTCATATAGAACATGCCATGTGTAATCAGAGACATATCCGGGCTCTGGAGAAGGATTTCTGTATCTGCTCCTGGACTTTAGCTGATTTAAACTCTCTTAATGCACTATTTTCTCAACTGGGACCTTGTGTATATGATTCAACATCTCTCTTCTCTCTTGTTCTGCCTAAGGGACTGAAAACAGCAAAATGAGCGTGAGACTCTAGCTAGTCTCATTTTGTGTTTTGTTGTTTGGGATTTTTTTGTGTTGTTTTCGGATTTTTTCCACAAAAAAAAAAAGTTGTAATTTTACAGATCCAACCCTGGGAACAAGGTTCTTGAGCTGTGATCAAATCAAATGTCAAACTATTTGTCTAATGATTAAGTCTATTGTAAGGAGAAGTGGCAAAAGTTTCTGCCAGGGTTTTCAAGCAATCCCAGGCATGGATTGCTTTCCACCTCAGGGTCAGGGAGCATCTTTTCCAAACATTTTAATTAAAGAGGTTTTGTTGCCTCCCCCTCTCCACAGTCAGCACGAACAGGGCTGTGCCCTGGGCTGGACCAGGTTATGCCCCACTGGTTGCACCTGCTGATAACTTAGCAAACCCTGGTGTGTGTTCCCACAGGCACTGCCAAAAGAAGTAAGATCTTGTCACCAGAAGAGAGGAAGGTGGTGGCGTTCCACGAATCCGGGCACGCGCTGGTTGGGTGGCTGCTGGAGCACACCGAGGCCGTCATGAAGGTACCTCCACTGCCAGGGAGGGGAGTCCCAGGGGCTTCCCTGTCCAAGATGGCTTTGTGGTACTTGTGTGCAGCTGTGCTCAGCTCTGTGAGCCTGGGGCTGTGCTACTGCACAAAAGTTAATGGCAAATACAGAATCACAGAATCGTGTTCCTTGGAAAGGACCTTTAAGGTCATTGAGTCCAACTGCTCAGCACTGCCCAGCCCACCACTAAACTAGGAGAAGTTCAGGCTGGATATTAGGAATCAATTCTTCACTGAAAGGCTGGTTAAGCATTGGAACAGGTTCTCCAGGGAGGTAGTGGAGCCACCATCTCTGGAAATGTTCAAAAACAAGCGGACGTGGCACCTCACAGTATGGTTCAGTGGGCTGTGGGATTTGGTCAAAGGTTGGACTTGATGGTTGTGGAGGACATTTCCAGCCTAATGATTCTGTGATTATATAAACCATGTCCCTGATTTATGCTGTAGAGAAATCCATTATTAGACTCCATTGATGATAGTGCCGGTGCAAAGCTGATTAACAGCTATAGGCAAAGCCTTGCAATTAAAAATTACAAGCAACCGAGTCTCCTGGTGCTGCTGCTCAGTCATGCACTTCCAGGCTGCTCCGTGTGTACACACATCCAAATGTGATCTCTTTCCCAGCACGTTGCAGCCAGTGAAGCCACTGCAGGAGTTGCTCTGATACTGATGGAGAGATGTGCTTTCCAGACTGGGAGGTTGTCTGCCTGAAGCCCTTCTCTGCAGGGAAAGGCCTGGGATGTGATCTGTGCACATCTCCAAAAGCTGGGACACTGGGGGAGGTGGGGGAGTGACATGACGAGGGTGACAGCTCCTTGGCCTGTTACCAGTAGCACATTCACTCTGAATGACCCATTGTGTAAGGAGAACTGGTGTTAATTACTCTCATTTAGTGGGTGGGAAAAATGGCTGTTATTTTTCTGAAGGCTCCTGTCTTTCTGCAGGTAGTCCCAGGGATTCTGGAGCAGGATCAGTGAGCTCCATGTGGCCTATACACTCCAAATTAACTACTAAATTCTGTGACTTGCTGTTAAGGCTAATTTCCTGAGCAGGAAGTGTGTTTGTGTGTGAAGGCAGAGCGCTTGGTGCAAGGAATGAGGACATGCTTCTGTCCTTGGCCATGTCTCTGTAGGCCAACCTGTCTGTGGCTATGGACAAACTTCACTGGGAATGCAGAGGCCTCTTCCTGCCCTCCCTGTGGTGCTGTAGGGAGAGCTGTGCAGTTCTCTGAGCTGAGGGAGCTGCCCTGTGTTGCAGGTGTCCATAGCCCCTCGGACAAACGCGGCACTGGGATTCGCGCAGATCCTGCCCCGGGAGCAGTACCTGTTCACCAAGGAGCAGCTGCTGGAGAGGATGTGCATGGCCCTGGGGGGCAGAGTGGCCGAGGCCATCACCTTTAACAAGGTCACCACAGGTGAGGAGCCAGAGCCTGGCATGAGCAGGTGGAGGTGCAAGGGGATCTGAGCAAGAGATGGAGGTTTCCTGTGCTGGCAAGTAGAAATGTTACATGGTGTGTTTTGACACTTGCAAGCATGGAGGTCTCAGGGCTGGTTGTCACTTTCTTGTCTCAGACTTGTCCCAAAGCCTAAGGCCACAATTGCTGTTTCCAACTAGTTAAATCCAAATAGGATCATAGAATAGTTTGGGTTGGCAGGGACCTTAAAGCCCATCTCATTTCACCCCTTGCCATGGGTAGAGACAACTTCCGTTAGTCCAGGTTGTTCTGTGGGCAGTGGCAGGTCTGGACTCAGGTGAGCTGGCCACAGAAGGGTCATTCTGTCACTTTTGGGACCTGCAGGAACATTCCTCAGTGGGTTGAGTGTTCACCCCCATGGGCTGCAGTGGGTCCTCTGCACTCTCCACTGGTAGGACATGTGTTTGTGCAGGATGTGCTCCTCCTGCACTGAGCTGAGAGCTGGCCAGCAGTGTGTGTGTTTTTCCTGCCCAGGAGCACAGGATGACCTGAAGAAGGTGACGAAGATTGCCTACTCCATGGTGAAGCAGTATGGGATGGTGCCCAGCATCGGGCAGATCTCCTTCCCAGACCCAGGGAGTGCCCCTGGCATCGGCCGGCGCCCCTTCAGCCAGGGCCTGCTGCAAATGATGGACCACGTAAGGCCACCCTGGGCTAAGGGCTTCTTTTTGTTCTTTGCTTTCTGCAGCTCACTGAAAAATGGTTTACACCCAAACAATTTGCATTTTGCTGTTGGCTGGTGACTGAGCACTTACCTGTTCCATGACTGTGTCAGGGCTGTGCAGTGAGGCAGCTGGAACGGACAGAATCCCACCTGGTTCAGCCCAGTAGCCTGTGCTGTGCCGGGCTGGGATGGCAAGAAATCTGTGTCTTAAACTCACAGCTGCACAGTGTACATGTATGCACTGCCTAGATCAGATCTAACCAAATTGATGGTCAGACTGACTGCAAATCAGCCCGTTTTGACAGGAAATTTGGCTTCATTGCTGAAAAAACACATTGCTTTAGTTCAAAAGCCAAAAAGCTGGAAACAAAAAAACTCTATTTCAGAAGCACCATGGCTGTGCTTCTTTGGGATTTGTGCTGAGCTGCACCTTTAGCTCCTGGCCAGCCTTAATCTGCATTTCCCATCAAGCTGTGCTAGGGCAACACTTCTCTGCCCCTTATCACCAGCACTCCTTGGGCCTTTTTCCAACCAGTTTATCCATGGTTTCTGTTGATAGGAATCACATTCTGCCTGGCTCAGTTTGCAGATTCCATCCCTCAGTGCTCTCCTTGTTTAGCCACACATTGTGTTTGTTGCCACCTACACCCCAACTCCCTCTTCTTGCTTCTTCAAGGAAGCCAAAATCCTGGTGGCTCAGGCTTACAGGCGCACAGAAAAGCTCTTGCTGGAGAACCGGGACAAGCTGCAAACAGTGAGTTGAATTGTGTGGGGGTTTGTTGGTTGGTTTGGGTGTTTTTAACTGGTGGTTTTGCTGCTTTCTGTGCTCTGTAGCTCAGCTGTTGCAGTGTTGTCTCTCTCCTAGAAAGTCTTATAGTGGGAGTGTTGGGAACGAGCGACTGTTTACTGTGTATCCCCCAGATTCAGAGCAGGCACGGGAGGAATGTGTGTGCCTTTCCCAGCAGTGAGTAGTCTGCCTCCTCACACCAGCTGGTGTTTGCAGGGTAGATAGAGGAGGAGGAGTGCTCTGTGGAAATGATCAAAGCTGGAATTTGTGTCCTTCACCTGCACTTCTCTGCTTGCCTCTTGGCAGTGCAATTTTCTGGAGAGCTGACAGTAACTGTTTTTGGGAAGCCAAGCTAGTAATCAGGTGGACAGTGTCTGGCTCTGGTGCAGGAATATGGCTCCTGTCACCTTGGCTGATGGGGGCTGGTTCCTGCTTTCTGGTGATTCCAGGCAGTTTTCACCTCTTGAATGACTGATACACCAAAAAATCCTTGTTGCAGAGACAGAGCTTTGCCTCCTCCCCTTTGTGTCCTGACAGTCTATCCAGCTGAACACCCTGGCACATCTCCACCTATGCCAGGAGCTCTGTGCCCAGCACTGAGCCAAGCTTGGGTCACAGCACCCTCTGCATCTCCTTGACTTCCCTTCAGAATTCCAGTCCATGACTTCCAAAATGACCAGGGTCAACTGAATGCTGCCTATTTTGCAAATCAAGGAATTATTTTCCTTAAATCCTGGTTTTAAACAAACAAGAAAAACAACAACAACCCCTTGAGCTACGCAATGTCAGGCCTCCAGTGCGTGGTGAGGAGAGAGCTGGGACACGCTGCTGTTCCCGAGACAGTGGCCTGGCAGCTCTGGAGCAGGGATCCTCAGGGGTGTCTCTGCAGGCTCCTCTGTCCTGCTGCTGCCATGTAACAGCAGCCAGATGTTTGCTAGAGGCTCAGCCTTTAAAGTGCAGCCAAAGTGTCTCCAGAGTCAGTGTTTCAGTTGCCAGGCCAGCGTGTCACATCTCGTCAGCAGGATCGAGCAGTTCCACTCTGGACAGCCACCTGCTGCTCCAGAGGGGTGGTGCTGCTGCCAGAGGGGCCAGAGAATTCCACTCTTCTGGAGAGGAACTTGTGCTGACCTCCAGCCCCTGCCTGCAGGAACAGGCAGCTCTTTGTTAGCACTGTGTGTACAGGGGAGGCTCTGGGTCTGCCAGAGGTCTCCATGCTGCTGCTTTGGCTCTTGGGCAGGGCCACAGGTGCAGTGACAGCGGCAGGGGGGACACTTCTCTCATTGTTCCCGGAGCTCTCATTCCAAATCATTCCCAAGAGCTTGCTTTGTTGCCTGCAGTCCCACTGTGTATTCCTGGCCAGACGTGCTCTGGGGAGCGGTGCCGGAGCCTGGAGAATTAATTAGGTCCTGGCTCCAGGAGCTTCAGGGTCACCCCGTCTGTGGTGGCACAGCCAGGCTCTGCTCCTGGGGGGCTGCAGGTGCTGAGGCCTGAGTTGAGCTGACAGTTCAGACCTGCTCAGAGAAGCAGTTCTCTGCTCTCTCCAGGGGCTCCATCCCTCATTTTGCTTCCTTCCTCTTTTGCAGCTGTCCAATGCCCTCCTGGAGAAGGAAGTGATCAATTACGATGACATTGAAGCGCTGATCGGGCCCCCGCCCCACGGGCCCAAGAAGATGATTGCTCCTCAGAGCTGGCTGGAGGCAGAGAGGGACAAGCAGGACACCAGGGAGGAGGAAACACCTCCCCAGCCACCAAGCCACGAGGAGGAGGAGGAACCACGCCTGAGACCAGTGTGAACCCACTCCCGTGTGGAATGGGAGGGCTCCGGAGGCTTCTTTTGGACACAGACCCTCTGCCTCCTCAGCTCCTGAGTCAGAGGTGCTGAGCAGGGAGTTGCTGTGCTGCTGCTGCCACCCCAAAATTAAGGGATGGCTATGTTGGCTCTTTGAGCTTTATCCTGCAGGAAGGAGAACTCCTCAGGATTTCAGCATTGATTCCTAGAAGGGTGGTGGTGATTAGGAGTTGGGTAAGTCTGATCTGCTGTGGAAGTTTCTTGTACACAGTAGCAGGGAACGTATTCCAGTGAGTGGAAGGTCCCATGAAAGCCACTTCTGGCTGTGCTCTGTGCCATTGCAGGAGGGCAGGGCTGTGCCCTTAGCATGGGGACAGCCCTGTGGGGCTGAGCTGGGCTGCTGCAGCTCTTGTGTAACCTTTGAACACAACACACAAAGAGCCCTGGCTGGAATAAACTGCCCACAACGTGCTGCTGTGTGTGTACAATGTGTCAGGCTCCGGGGGTGTTTTGGCACACATGAAGCTCATTAGAGCTGTGGAGTGGTATGGGACAAGGGCCTTCTTCTCCCTGGTCAATAATTTATGTCCAGTTTTCACAGCAAGTTTTTCCCAAGCCAAGGTTGAGGAGAAAATGTGCAGAGCTGAGCAGTGGGACATAGAAACCAACTGTGCAGAGGGTGACCCTGAGCACACATGGGAAGACTTTTCTGAACTGCTGGTTCTGAGCTGGAGAGGTGCTCTTGGAAATCCAGCAAAAGCAGGTGTGTTTGTTGGGAATCCTCAGGAAAAGCTCCTTCATCCTCAAGGCTGTTGCAAAACAGGCCCTGCTGACAGGGTTGTCTGGTGTTCATCAGGGAAAGCATTAAAGTGGTTGTTGCTGCCTGGAGTGCCCTTGGCTGGCTGCATCTTTTAGGAAGGATTATTGTCTGGAGTTACTCCATCAGGACTGTCTGTGACCTGAAAGACCTCAGCCCAAGCCTGGATTCTGAGAGCTCCCAGCCCTCCGGCCTTTGTCACAGTCCCAGGCTCCTGTCATGGGTCAGGCTGGAGCTGGGAGCCTCCTGCTTCCTGGAGAGTGTGAAGATGTTCTGCACTGTGTCTTCTCCCCTGTCCCAGCTCATTCTCTGGGGTCTCTCAATGCCTTCGGAGTGATTCCCTTGAGTTGAGAGGCACAATTTTCTACATTTTTCTTCAGCGAGAAAATGTTGCCTGGATGTTTTAATTCCAAACTTTTTTGTTTCTTCCCAGTCTCACTCTTTGAATTTCCTTTTCCAGCAGCACATGAAATTTCAAGTTTACTTTGATTTTCTTTTTTAATTTTTTTTAACCTTTGTGGAGAGGGCGGTTTAGTTCAGTGGAGCTGAGAGTGACAGTGGGAGCGGTGCAGTGGGGGGACTGTGCAGGGTCCTTGGTGGCTTCTGGGGTGCTGCCAGCACTGCTGTGCCACTGCTCCCGGGCAAAGGCCGTGGATCCCGCCGCTGTGGGACCTGGCATCTGCCCAGGGGCATGGAAGTCCCCGATCCTTCTCCTGCCTCATGCGAGATAATGCTGCTACCCCAAAAGGGCAGGGATGGGGATCCCTCAGGATTTGGGACCAGCGGAACCCCTGCCCGGTGACCGTCCCATCGCGGTGCCCAGAAGCTGCTGGGCACGGGAGAGGGCATCGAGCCGCTGCTGCCGATCCCCAGTGCTGGCTGCGGCCCCGGTTCCCGCTCCCCTTGGCCCCGTTCCCTCCGCCGTGCGCGGGCCCTTTAAGGCCCCGCCATCTTTGCTGCGGGCACGGAGCAGCCGTCGCTGGTCCCGCCCCTCTTTGGGCAGCTCCCGCGCTGCCCATTGGGCGCCGCCGCAGCACTTCCGGCGCCGCCGCGCCAGCGCCTCCTTTCCGGTCGCCATTGTCGTGGCGGGAGGTGAGTGAGGCCCGCGGGCTCCATCCGCCGCCATCCGCCCGCCGGGGCCGCGCCCGCCGCCGCCACAGCCCCGCGCGGGGCCGTGGGGGAGGCCCCGGGGGCGCCGATGGGGCCGCGGCGGGCCGGGGCTCGGGGGCGTCTCGGGTGTGGCCGCGCTAACCGTGCCGGTGTCCGCAGGCCGCAGCCATGGCGCCCAGCCGCAATGGGATGATCCTGAAGCCCCACTTCCACAAGGACTGGCAGCGCCGAGTCGCCACCTGGTTCAACCAGCCCGCCCGCAAGCTCCGCAGGTGAGTCCCGGAGCTCGGGGGGCCGCGCGTTCGCTCAGCCAGGGACGGCTCCTGCTCGGGCGGGCCGCAGCCAAGTGATGAGACATCTCCGGAATCGCTGCACCCACCGTGATGAACGCTCTTCCCTGGGTCTCTGATGGCAGCAGCAGCCGGCCCGGCCCGGCTCTTCGTTCCGGAGCCATCGCAGGGCAGGAGATGCCTCCCTGCAGGGGCTGGAGTGGCACAAGTAGAGATGCCGTGTACCCCGTGGCTGTCACAGGTGGGCACGGGGCTAGCGACACTTGGCTTGGAATAGCCTTAGTGTGACCAGGACCAGGGCAGTGCCTGTCCTCTGTACTGATGTTGATGTCACATCTGGAACTCCGGTGTTATATGTGGCCCCTCACTGCACGGCAGACATTGAGGAGCATGTCCAGAGAAGGGAATGGACCTGGGAAGGGTCTGGAGCAGCTGCAGGGGCTCAGCCTGGAGAAAAGGAGACTCAGGAACCTTCTGGGTCTCCACAACTGCCTGACAGGAGGGGGTCAGGCTCTGGTCCTGGGGAACAGGGACCAGAGGAGAGGGAACAGCCTTGGTTTGTGCGGGGGAGGCTCAGGTTGGACATCGCAAGGAATTCCCTCCTGGAAGGGGTGGTCAGGCCTGGTAAGGGACTGCCCAGGGAGGTGGTGGGGTCCCCATCGTGTCCCAAGGAGGGGCTGGATGCAGCACTCGGTGCTCTGGGCTGGGTCGATAAGGTAAGCACAGGCTGGACTCATCCCCTCAGAGGTCTGCCCAAGCTGACAGATCCTGTGTCGCTGCCTTTCCAGGAGGAAAGCTCGCCAGGCCAAGGCTCGCCGCATCGCCCCCCGCCCCGTGGCTGGGCCCATCCGGCCCATCGTCAGGTGCCCTACGATCAGATACCACAAAAAAGTCCGTGCTGGCAGGGGCTTCAGCCTGGAGGAGCTTAAAGTGAGTACAGAGCATCGGTTCTAAAAGTCAAATAAAGTTTGAGCTCAGCTGCTTCTCCTGTCCTGCACAAGGTGACTTTCTCAAGTGTTGGTACCTGCCAGGGAAGGCTGTGGATTTCCTGGCTCTAGGAGCAAGGAAAGACTGGTCTTACCTGTGGTGGTGGAGTGGGTGTGTGAAGAGTGCTTTGTAAGGTAAATGTCTGTTTATCTGGTCAGACTGTTATTTAAAATTCTGTTAAAATAAAGCTGAAATAGGGGAAATTTAGGTTGGATATATGAAAGAAATTCTTCCCTGTGAGGATGGGGAGGCCCTGGCACAGGGTTCCCAGAGAGCCTGTGACAGCCTCATCCCTGGAAGTGTCCAAGAGCAGATTGGATGGGGCTTGAGCAGCGTGGGATAGAGGAATGTGTCCCTGCCCATGGCTAGGGATGGAACTTAAAAGATCATTAAGGTCCTTTCCAATCTCTACTATTCAAAGATTCTGTGAAGTTTGAGTTCTGAAAGAGCTTTGAGTCTCCTTAACTTTTTTGAGAGAGAAGATTATCTTCATTAAATCGTTACTTTATGAAACATTTTTCTGCTAATTCTGAATATTTTAGCCAATGTTTCCAATTAAGGACCAAGTAAACTCAGCTCAGCTTAGTTCTAAGATTAGCAGAGGATGTTGTAGCAGGAGGAAGAACCATTCAGCGCAGCATCTTAGAGTAGCTGGGGTAATAATAGTTGGCTTAAAGTCCAAATAGTTGGATTAAAGTGGGAAATGTTTCCTGTTCTCAGTTCCTTGTCCCTGTGATCTGCCCAGGTGTGCTGAGCTGCTGAAGGTGGTCTGCAGGGCCCCCATTGTGAATCTGTGATCAGATTCCACATCAGGGCTCGCTGGCAGCACCAGCTGCCTCTGTGCCTGGTTCAGTGTCTTAATTAAAGCATTTATAACTGAAATTGGTGCACTGAGGCAGGGAGATTGTTCTTCTGGGTGCCAAATACCTAATTACTTTTCTTTAATTTTTGGGTAGTGGTGGAACACAAAGCCGGATGCAGCTGTTTGTCTTCAAACAGAAAATGAGTTTTTTGTTTAAGGTAGTCTAAAAAAATAGTTATTTAAGGGTCGTTTCAGATGGTTAGAAAAAAAACTTGATTTAATGGAACTCCCAGTATTCAGTGAACCAGAGTTGTCCATGAGCTGACTCATAAACATCTGTCTGAATCCAAGTTTAAATGTGTCCTGCAGGGGTTGCACTTTGCTTCTCTGGGGAAATCCACCTGCAATGATCAGCCCAAGCAACATTTTAAGCACAGAGATGCACCAGGACACCCTTTGTTGGTGGCGTAGTTGGTCCCTCACTGATGCCCAGCCTTCCTCCAGAGCCTGCATCCCATGCTGGCCGTGCTGGGGTCCCTGCGGGGCTCTTGGGAGTTGTGGATGCTGACACCACCCTCTCCTTCTCTCTCCTCAGCTCGCTGGCATCAACAAGAAGTTTGCCCGGACTATCGGGATCTCCGTGGATCCCCGGAGACGGAACAAGTCCACCGAGTCCCTGCAGGCCAACGTGCAGAGGCTGAAGGAGTACCACTCCAAGCTCATCCTCTTCCCGAGGAAGCCAGCCATGCCCAAGAAGGGAGACAGCTCTGTGAGTAGCTGAGTGCTGGAAGTGTGTCCTGTTCTGGGAGGTGTGTGAGGCAGAGCTCCTGAGCCTTCCCCATTGTGTGAACCCCATGGTTCTGAGCCCAGCACAAGGCCAGGCCTGGCAGGGTTGAGTCTAGCAGGGCACTCTGGGTTGCAGTGACACTTCAGCCAGGCGTTTGGCTGAGCAGCTGCTGGCTTGTTTTGGTGCTGATTCCTGGAGCTTTGCTCCTCACTCAGCCAGTTGAGTTTTAGTTTAGAGAGCTAAATTATCACAATGGCTGGAAATTCCCCTTGGAGTCAGTCCTGCTGGTGGAAGGCTGAGGGACAGGCTGTGAGTGGCTCCCGAGCTGTGTGCCAGCCAGGCTCCAGAAGGTGCTTGTTACTGACATTCAGAAATGGTTTTCATTAAAACCTCTCCAGGATCAGAGCAGAGCTGTGTTCCCTGACTGCTGCCAGTAGATCCAGGGAACACAAGGGTGAGTTCAGGCTGTCCTCCCATCCTGTGGGGAATCTGGCAGCTCCAAGCTGCTTAACTCCATCTTCAGAGCAGGAGGAAGAGCCTGGAACTGAAACACTGATTCAGATGTGTTTGCTGGAAGTCAGCTGTATTCAGTAAACGTTCAGTCATTTTTGTATGATGACATGCTCTTACAGAAAGCTGGAATCCACCTGAGAAGGAGTTGCTGAGGAACGCGTTGGGTGTATATGAGCTGTGGGGGCTCAGCCTGGAGAAAAGGAGGCTCAGGGAATGGCCTCAGTTTGTGCCAGGGAATGTGGTTCAGGTTGGACATCAGGGATTTCTTTCTGGAAAGAGTGGTCAGGCATTGGCAGGGGCTGCCCAGGGAGGTTTGGAGTCCCCATCCCTGGAGGCATCCAAGGAAGGAGAAGATGTGGCGCTCAGTGCTCTGGGCTGGGGACAAGGTGAGGAGGATCCAGGCACAGCTTGGACTGGATGATCATTGAGGCCTTTTCCAACCTAGATGATCCTGTGATGCTGTGTAAATTGGGAGCAGCACAGTTGGTGTCAAAGCTGTCCCAGCTGGCAGAGGTGTGGCCGCTGCTGCTCTGGCTGGATCTGGGCACAGCGTGGGTCGCTGGTGCGGCTCGTCAGTGCCAAATGCTCTGAGGTGCTGGCTGCATTCCCGTTCGGTGTTACAGCTCCTGGCAGGATCATTAGCACCATGTTTAAGCTGAGTACCTGCATGCAGGCTGTGCCTTAGCTGAGGTACTAGCTGAGAAAGTTTAAATTCTGTTCTTCTAACATTCCCACCTTCTGTTGTGCAGCCAGAGGAACTCAAGATGGCCACTCAGCTCACAGGACCTGTCATGCCCATCAAGAACGTAAGTGTCATTTCATCATGTTCTGTGTGTGTGTGACATGATTGAGGTTGGACTTGCAGAGAAGGTTCTCTCCTCGCTGCCTCACAGCTGGGGGTAGCTGTCTCCAGACATTGCCCATCCTGGATCAAAAAAACCAGGAATAAGTCTTTGAGAGAACTGTGAAATGGGGGGTGCTTTGGGTTCAGCTGTGGTGGGAGTGCTCAGGCAAGTTCTGTGGTCACCATTTGTCCCTAAATCCTCTCTGCTTCCCATAGCTGCTGTCAGTAGTGTCACAAACCTCTAGTCATTCCCTACAACTCCCTGACGGGAGGGTGGAGCAGAGGGACAGGACTAGAGAAAACAGCCTCACGCTGTGCCAGGGGAGGTTTAGGTTGGATATTAGGAAAATTGCTTCACTGTCCAGGCTGTCCATCCCTGGCACAAATGCACAGGGCAGTTGGTAGAGTCCATCCTTGGAAGTGCTGAAAAAACACGTGGATGTGGCACTTGAGGACATGGTTGGTGGTAGCCGTGGTTGTGCTCACTATTAAAGGTCTTTACCAAGCTTAACAATGCTGCGATTCTGTGAAACCTGACTCAGGTTTCCCGTGGTGCTTGTTTTTATTCCCGCTCCACTGAGGAGCCGGCGGGAGGGCAGATCCCGGCGGAGCAGGCTGAGGGCAGGGCCTGTAGATGGCAGGAGCGCTGCGTTCCCGCAGAGCTCGTGGTGGGAAGCCTGGGCTCCGAGGGGCAGCCTGACTGTCTGGCGCTCTCTCCGCAGGTTTTCAAGCGGGAGAAGGCGCGTGTCATCTCGGAAGATGAGAAGAACTTCAAGGCCTTTGCCAGCCTTCGCATGGCCCGGGCCAACGCCCGCCTCTTCGGCATCCGCGCCAAGCGCGCCAAGGAAGCGGCGGAGCAGGATGTGGAGAAGAAGAAATGAACTGTTCTCCCCAGAACTGTCAATAAAAAGCCGTAGAGAGCCCGGTGTGCTGTGGTTTTGGGGCACACGTACCGAGCGGAGCCGCCCCGTGGGCCCGTGGCGGTACAGGGACGCGTTCCAGCGTGGGAAGCCTCGTTTGCCGTGATTGGAGGCTCCGCATTTCCCTGACAGCGAGTTAAACACCTGCCTTGTGCCCACTCCTCTGCCTTGTCAGGGCTGCAGCCTGGGCTGCCTTCCGCTCTGATTCTCAGGGAGTTCCCCCTCCATGCCAGGCTTCCCCTTCCCTGCCTCCCATGCCAGTATTTCTGGTTTGATCATTTCCATACCTCTGTGTGAGGCAAAGCTGTACAAGATGGGTGTCACTTAGGTGCTGCCCACATGGGGGGCTTTCCCCACTTTTTTGGGGTACAGGGGGAGCAAGGTGTGGCCCAGCCCCTCAGCTGGGCTTGGATGGAGCCAAGTTCCAGGGCTGGACTCTGCTGCTCTGCCATCCTGCACTTCCTGGCCCTTGGCTTAGCTGCTCCAGTTCTAGGGCACTTGTAGCCATTTTTGCATGAATTAAAGGCCATCCCATGGTAGATGTGGCACTTGGGGATGTGGTGGTGGCCTCGGCAGTACTGGGGAGAGGGTGAATTGAGAGTCTTTTGCCATCCCAAATGATTCTGTGATACTTCAAGTGGCACCACAGGAGCTCAGGAGAAACTGGGAGGTTCTGGCCAATCCTCGTGGCTGTTGGGGGGATCCCAGGCTGTGGCTGTCCCTGGGCAGGGCTGATGAGTCACTGAGATGTGTTGGTGGGACCAGAGCTGCTCCGGGAGCACTCACCCAGCCCATTGTTACCTCAGGAAGGGATGGGGATGGGATGGGATGGAGCAGGGCACTCAGTGTTGGAATCCTGGCGCAGCTGCTTGGTTCCTGAGCACTTCAAAGAGGCAAGATGAGCCTGCTGAGGTGTTGCCTGTGTCCAGTTAGTGCGGTGTCCCTCCAGCCCCTGTGCCCAGACCATGTCCCGCTGTGGGTTGGCACCTCCTGCCCTACCGAGCCGTGCTGGGGCTGCGGGGGGAGTGGGAAGGAGAGTGGCCTATTTCTGCCAGGCAGGCTGGGGATTAGCTCCCGAAGCCCAGGCCCTGCGCTGCCCTCGTGCTTGTTAGCCCTATCTGCATTTTAATCCCTCCAAGTTTAAGCTAATTACATCATCTTCCAGAAAGCTGGGTTGACAGCACCACAGTGCTGGGGGGACAGGGGTGGGTGGGGGGTCCCGGGCTGGGGACTCAGCACATGGGTCTCCATGTGCATGGAATGTGGGTCTGGATGCTCCAGCATGTGGGGAGGGATCCCGGTGGGTTTGGAAGGACCCCACCCTTGTCCTTGGGCTGTTGGCTCAGAGTGTGGGGGGCCAGGACCACGGTGGCCTTGGGTACCCCATGGGGAGCAGCTGGGGAGGGTGGGGGGCGGTGGCTGTGCCATGGGGGTCTCGCTTGGAGCAGGAGCTCCTGCCCTGGCACAGCCAGCGGTGCTGGGGACCCTGCGGGCCCCGCTCAGCCCCGGTGTGGGGTGGGCTCCGCTCCGGAGCCGGCAGCGAGGCAGTTAACGGAGCTTGTCATCCATCTCCCTCTTAGGGCTCCGCTCCCGAGCTGCAGCTTGAGTCAGTTGTGTGGAGGTGGCAGCGGCAGCAGCTCCGGCGGGCACACCGGCACGGCGGGCACGCCCCGACCCAGCCCTGCCCTGCCGTGTCCCAGCCCAGGCCACCAGCACCCAGGTGAGGGGGCGACGGGCAGGGTGGGACCCGCTGTCCCCTGCACTGAGCGATGGAGGATGCCAAGGGGTGCCCGCGATCCGGGGGATGGGGACGGTGCCCACCGGAGCTGGGGCACCGGAGCCATGTGCCGGGGAGGGCCTGGGTGCTGCATGACTTCCCCAGGAAACTTCGGCCGGGCTGGGCACGCGAGGGCACAGGTGGGCAGGGGCTGCTCCGTCCCTGCCCCTGCCCCAGCCAGGAGCCCTCAGGACACGCGGGTGGGGGGACAAGCCCCGGACTGGGGCCGGGACTGGTAGAGCCCCTCGCTGCCTCATCAGGCAGCACCGCCTGGCTGAGTGTTGCCAGGCTCCGGGGGCAGGATGGACGCCGTCCCCAGCACGGGGGGAATGTGTCACCTGGTGCCACAGACACGGAGCTGGTGTCCCCGCTCCCCTCCGGAGAGCCCTGCCCAGGGACTGGAGGCGGTTTCTACTCCACAGCCCCACGCGGGGCACTCCAGGGTGGGTACCCCACCCCACTTAGGTCCCCCCTTCCCTCGGGACAATCCTGCCCCTGGGGTGGGGCTGGGACAGAGCTGGGCACGTGGGAGCCCCTCACAGCCGTGCCCATGGTGTTGGCTGGCACCTGGGGGTACCCGGGCAGTGCCACGAGGTGCCCGGCTCCTCCTCACCCCACTGTGCTTTGATGCCTTGCAGACCCCGCGGAGCCATCGGGACTGGAACCGGCCACCCCACCTCGGAGGGTGGCCCGGGGCCCCTCTGCCCCACCGGGGACTCCGTCCTGCCACCGGGGCCGTGCCCGGCACCGCGGGGCGCCGTGCCCCGGGCATGACGGGCACCTGCCCGGCTCCCTGACGGCGCCCGAGGCAGCGGCCGCCCCGCTCGCCCCCCATGCCCTTCGCCCACGGGGCCGCGTGTCCCCCGCCGCGCCCGGCCGGCATGGGCGACGTGCCCGAGCCGTGCCCGCAGGCCCCGCTGGCCGTGCTCTCCAAGGTGGAGCTGCGGGTCAGCTGTAAACACCTCCTGGACCGCGATACCCTCAACAAGTCGGACCCCTGCGTCCTGCTGCTGATGCAGTCCCAGGGCCAGTGGATGGAGGTAGGAGAGTGGGGGGCACTGCTGGCACCCACCGAGCCCGGGACGTGGCGGGGCTGGGCACAGGGCGGTGGGTGCAGGGGGCTGCAGGGTGGGGTGCAGGAGATGGTGGGGGGCGAGGTGCAGGGTTCAGAGCAGGGTACAGGAGATCAGGGAGAATGGGGTGCAGGGTTCAGAGCAGGGTAGAGGGTTCAGAGCAGAATGGGGTACAGGGTGCAGAAAGGGGTGCAGGGTTCAGAGCAGTGTACAGGGTTCAGAGTAGGGTACAGGGTACAGAGCAGGGTGCAGGAGATAATGCAGAACGGGGTACAGGGTGCAGAAAGGGGTCCTAGGTGCAGCACAGGGTGCAGGGTTCAGACCAGGGTATAGGGTACAGGGTGCAGAGCAGGGGTGCAGGAGATGATGCGGGGTAGGGTGCATGGTGCAAGGCAGGTTGCAGGGTTCAGAGTTCAGACCGCATGCAGGAGACAATGAAAGGTCAGGGTTCAGAATGGGGTACAGGGTTCAGAACGGGGTGCAAGGTGCAGAACAGGGTACAGGGTGCAGGATGGGGTACAGGAGATGATGCAGAGTACGGTGCACAGTGCAGAAGAGGTTGCAGGGTGCAGAACGGGGTCCCGGGGGTGAGGCAGGGTGGGCAGGGCACTGTGGGGCACCCGGCAGCCTGTGGGGATGGTGCTAACACTGGGTCACATCCAGCTCACTGGGGCTGCAGAGGGGCCGGGGAGCAGGATGGGCGTGGTGCCCACCACACGCGGCTCCCCAGTGGCTCCACTGCCCCGGGACAGGGACAAGGGACATCTCAGCTCCCCCGGGAGTAGCGCAGGGCTGGAAGGCTGGTGCTGACGCTGGCACTGGGGCTGGCAGTGGGGCTGGCAGACACCGGGATGGCCCTGGGGCTGGCACAGCTCCTTCCATCCCTCCCCATGCTGAGCTCGGGGCTGGCACCGGCGGCTCCTCTCTAATCGCGGCCGCTCAGCCGGCGGATTTAGCGCTAAAATCCCTCGGCGTGTCATCGACTCTGCTCGAGCCAGCGCGGCGCCGGGGAGGGGGGGACAAGGGCCCCGTGCCAGCTGCGGTGTGCTGTGCCACGGCAGACACTTGTACCCGGCTGTGCCACAGTGCTCTGTGCCACACTCTGTGCCATGCCGTGCCAGACACCAGCCAGCTCCGAGAGGCAGGAGGGTCCCTCCTGAGCCACCTTTGGAGTGACTCCTGTCCCAGCCAGCCTGTGTGCCCCAGACGAGGGGGTGCCTGAATGTGGCTCTGCCCTGGGTCCAGAGGGTGCAAGGACCCAACACCCACATCCCCAGAATGAGGGGCTGCCCATGCAGGAGGGACACAGGTGGCCACGGCAGGGTGGCAGCAGTGTGGGCTTGATGGATAATGCTGGACCCAGGCAGTGAGCAGGGGCCAGGGCTGGCAGGGTGCCCTGGCCAGGATGTGTCCCCTTGAGTCAACCCTGGCAGGGACGGGTGCGGGGGAGGCTGCGGAACTGCTCAGCACCCGCTGCCAGCACGGCCGGGAAACGCTGAGCACCCACTGCCCACTGGGACCACCAGGGCTGGGGCTGGTGACCCCCAGGCATGGCCACCCTAGCAGGGGCACAGCAGCTTGTCCTGGCACCAGCCCAGTGCTCTGACTCTAGCTGAGCTGTGGCAAAGCATAGCCAGGGGCAGAGCATCCCTGTGGATGACCACAGGGAGCCCAGAGGGAGCAGCGTCCCAGACCCAGGGCTGGCAGGGCTGGAGGCTGTGGGGGGCACAAGGGGCTCCTCCAAATGCCATTCACTCGAGCACAGCTGGTCCTTCCCTGCATTCCCTGTTCCTACACCCCTATCCCTTCATCCTTCACTCTCTCATCCCTGTACCCCTCAGTCTGGCACGTCCCATCCCTTCATCTCCCCTCACAACAGCCCCCATCCCACATCCCCACGCCGCTGGCTTCCCACATCCCCGTGAGCTCTGCCCCCCAAGGCCCTGTGCCAATGCCACGCAGGTGGATCGCAGCGAGGTGATCAAGAGCAACCTGAACCCCGTGTTCGCCAAGATCTTCACGGTCGATTACTACTTTGAGGAGGTGCAGAAGCTGCGCTTCGAGGTGTACGACAGCCACGGCCAGGCCGGCGTGGGCACGCACGATGACGACTTCCTGGGGGGCACGGAGTGCACCGTGGGGCAGGTGAGCCTGGGCATCCCCCGGGGACCCCGCGGTGCTGCCCCCTCCCCAACGCTGGGCTCTCGCAGATCGTGGCGCAGAAACGGGTGACGAAGCCGCTGTTCCTCAAGTACGGGAAGTTTGCGGGCAAGTCCACGATCACGGTGAGTACCGTGCTGGGGGTGGCAGTGGGGTGGGTGACACTGAGCAGGGGCACTGGGGTGGCACCAAACCCAGGCACGTGGGTGGTGCCGGGATGGGGTGCAGAGGTGACGTGGGGCTGGAATCCTGGGATGGCACCAGACAGGACACATGGATGGCACCGGACTGGGGACTGGGACAGCATCAAACTGGGACACCTGGGTGGCACTGGACTGGATCAGTAGGGTGGCACAGACGCTTGGAGTTGGGGAGGGCTCAGGGTCCCCAGTGGCATCTGCTGGCCATCCTGAAGGCCCCTCCTGTGCCGGGGAGACACGTGGGACCCTGTCCCCTGCCAGGGCACCACAGGGAGGTGGTGGGTGGGTGGGCAAGCTATGCCAGGCTCTGAGCATCCACGGCCGCCTCTCAGATCATCTCGGAGGAGATCTCGGGGAACAACGGCTACGTGGAGCTTGCTTTCCGTGCCAAGAAACTGGACGACAAGGTGAGCTGGCTGATGGGGCCAAAACAGGGCAGGGGGGGCAGGGTGGGCACTGCTCTCTCTCATCCTCCTCCCCCAGGACCTCTTCAGCAAGTCAGATCCCTTCCTGGAGATCTACCGCATCGACGACGACCGCAGCGAGCAGCTGGTGTACCGCACCGAGGTGGGGCCACGGCGGCACCGGGCCCCCGGCCACCCCGGGGGCTCCCCGGCCCCACTGAGCCCCCCTGTCCTGCAGGTGGTGAAGAACAACCTCAGCCCCATCTGGGAGCCCTTCAAAGTCTCCCTCAACTCGCTCTGCAGCTGTGAGGAGAAGAGGAAGCTGAGGGTGAGGAAGAATGATGAAGACCTCTATTCCTGCCCTGGGGGCATCTGTCCCCCAGCTTCCCTGGGGGTGTTCTGGGGACCCCGCAGTGCAGGGGACAGGGCCGAGCCCCCCTGGTGCCAGGGCTGAGCCGTGCCCATCACAGTGCGTGGTGTGGGACTACGACTCGCGGGGCAAGCACGACTTCATCGGGGAGTTCTTCACCACCTTCGAGGAGATGCAGAAGGCGATGGGGGAGAACAAGGTGGGACATGGGGACACGGGGATGGCCTGGGGGTCACCCTGTGTGCTGCCAGCAGAGCCTGTCCTAGCAGCCACCTTCCAGCTCCTCCTCTGGGTTTGGCATCATTTTCTTCTCGTTGCCCTCCTGTTTGGGGAAGGGACGGTGGGTCTGGGGTCTCCTGGGGAGTCATGGGTGGGTGTGGCTGGGACTGGGGGAAGGCAGCTGCACCCTGGGGCTGCGGGGTGCAGGGTCATTGGGCCGCGATGTTCCGGGGCCGTGGGGTCCCAACGGGGCAGAGTGGCACCGGGGGCGGGGGTGCCCGGGCTGGGCCGTGCCCCGGCGGGGGCTGCAGGCAGCGCGGGTGCCGGTGCCACAGGTGCAGTGGGACTGCATGAACCCCAAGTACAAGATCAAGAAGCGCAACTACAAGAATTCAGGAGTCGTGGTGCTGCTGGACCTGAAGGTGAGTGCCTGGGAGCCGTGCCAGTCTGTGCCAGGCTGTGCCGAGCCATGCCCGGCTCCGTGGGCCGGTGCGGGGCACGGCCACCTGACGCAGGTCCCTCTGGAAGATCCACAGGGTTTACTCCTTCCTGGATTACATCATGGGCGGCTGCCAGATCCATTTCACGGTGAGCAGCGTGCCTCCCCGCCCTGCAGGGACACACCAGGGGCCCTGCTCACCCTGGTGACCCTCACTGCCCCCCCACCAGGTGGCCATCGACTTCACGGCCTCCAACGGGGACCCCCGAAACAGCTGCTCCTTGCACTACATCAACCCCTACCAGCCCAACGAGTACCTCAAGGCACTGGTGGCTGTGGGCGAGATCTGCCAGGACTACGACAGGTTGGTGCCTCTGGCAGGTCCCCCGGGGCCACACACACTGGTGATGTCCACTCTGTGTCGAGATCTGCTGGTGACAGGCACTCAGTGATGGCACCAGAGCTCCTCACAGCCCTTCCCTTGCAGCGATAAGAAATTCTCGGCTCTGGGCTTTGGTGCCAGGATCCCCCCCAAGTACGAGGTGAGGGGGTCTCAGGGCCCTGTGGAACCCCAGGGATGTGCTTGTCCCTCTGGGTACCCTCTGCTGTGGTACTGGTGGGGCTTGGCAGATGCCGGGGGCTGTGGTAGGGGGTGCACCAGCTGCCCCCTCCTCTTCCTCCCTCCCTTCAGGTCTCCCACGACTTCGCCATCAACTTCAACCCCGACAATGATGAGTGTGAGGGTGAGTCCAGCTCCAGAGGGGCCGGATCCATGGCTGGGATCCATCCCTCACCCCTCGCACACCCCACAGGCATCCAGGGCGTCGTGGAGTCCTACCAGAGCTGCCTGCCCAAAATCCAGCTCTACGGCCCCACCAACGTGGCTCCCATCATCTCCAAGGTGGCTCGCGTGGCGGCCGACGAGGAGCGGACCAAGGAGGCGTCGGTGGGTCCCTCTGCCCCCACGGGGGCTGGCTGAGACCTTGCACACTCGTGACACTCGTGGCTGCTCCGGCCAGGGGCCGGCCGTGGGGTCGGGCGGCCCCAGAGCATCCTTGTCCCCCCAGCAATACTTCATCCTGCTGATCCTGACGGACGGCGTGGTGACGGACATGGCGGACACGCGGGAGGCCATCGTCCGCGCCTCCTACCTGCCCATGTCCATCATCATCGTCGGCGTGGGCAACGCCGACTTCACCGACATGCAGATCCTGGACGGGGACGACGGCGTCCTGCGCTCCCCCAAGGGCGAGCCCGTCCTGCGCGACATCGTCCAGTTCGTCCCCTTCCGCGAGTTCAAGAACGTGAGTGGGGCAGCCACGAGCTCCTGCCTGCCCCTCCCGGCCCTTCCCTCCCCTCCCATCCTCTCCTGTCCCCTCCCGTTCCCTCCCCCCCCCTTCCATCCCCTCCTGTCCCGTCTCCTCTCCCATCCATCTCCACCTCCCGTCGTCCCCTCCGCACTTGGCGGCGCAGGGAGCCGGTGTCCCGCGGCTCAGCCCGGTGTCCCGGTGTCCCGCGGCTCAGCCCCGTGTCCCGGTGTCCCGCGGCTCAGCCCGGTGTCCCGGTGTCCCGCGGCTCAGCCCCGTGTCCCGGTGTCCGGGTGTCCCGCGGCTCAGCCCGGTGTCCCGGTGTCCCGCGGCTCAGCCCCGTGTCCCGGTGTCCCGGTGTCCCGGTGTCCCGCGGCTCAGCCCGGTGTCCCGGTGTCCCGCGGCTCAGCCCCGTGTCCGGGTGTCCCGCGGCTCAGCCCCGTGTCCCGGTGTCCCGCAGGCGTCGCCCACAGCCCTGGCCAAGTGCGTGCTGGCGGAGGTGCCCAAGCAGGTGGTGGAGTACTACAGCTACAAAGCCTTCCCCCCGCGCTGCCCCCGGCCGCCCACCCCCGACCCCAGCCTCGGCTCCCCGCAGTGAGGGATGCCCGAGCCCCAACCTCGCTTTCCCCCAGTGAGGGACCCCCCGACCCCCGACTCCAGCCTCAGTTCCCCCTGTGAGACACCCCCAGTGCCCCCCAGCTTTGGGTTGCCCCAGTGAAGGCCCCCAGTCTCAGCGTGCCCCAGTGTGACCCCCCCACTCTCCCGGTGGCCTGGGGACACTCGGGGTCCCCACCAGGCCCTGCCCTGCCCCAGCCCCCCCGGCTGGGACATGGGGAAAGCCCCGGCCCCCCAGTGCAGGGCACCCCCAGCACTGCCCGCTCCCGGTGGTCTGTGCCCTGTGGCCCGGACCCGCCCCTGCTGTCCCCTCGGTCCCCGCTTCTCTGTCACTGTGATATTTGGAGGCTGCATGATCCCCCCTCCTCAATAAAGCACCACCCCTGTGCCCATCCTCCTGCTCTCTGCGTGCCGACCCCCCCTCCGGGGGTCACCAGGGGTGGGTAGAGAGGCTGGCAGCTCCTGGATGCTGCCGTGTCCCCTCACGGTGACACCATGCCGCCCCACCCGGTGACGAGAGCCGAGGGCAGTCCCAGCCCCCACATTTCGGGTGTCCGTGGCCGGCAGCGTGCCGGGAGCGCCGGAGCGGCCGCGCCTTTGATGTGCCGGAGCGGGCGCTCGCCCCGCTGCGCCGCGGCCCCGAATCCGGGGCACGGAGCGGGGAGAGGCGGCAACGGAGCCAGCCCAGCTGCCCGGCACACGGCCACTGCCACGTGCTGTGTGCCCTGTGCTGTGTGCTGTGTGCCATGTACCATGTGCTGTGTGCCATGTGCCACATGCTACATGCCATGGGCAGTGTGCCCTGTGCCGTGTGCCATGAACTGTGTGCCACATGCCATGTGCTGTGTGCCATGTGCCCTGTGTCACACCCCTCACACCGTGTGTGCCCAGCTGTGTTCCGTGTGCCACGTATGTGCTGTGTGTGTGTATCCTGTGCCACGGGCCATGCACCACGGTCACCTGTGACGTGTACTGTGTCATGTCCCATGTGCCATGCATGATGTGCCACACTGTGTGCCGTGACCCATGTGTCTGTGCCATGTGCCACATGCTGTGTGCCACGTGCTCGGCCATGTGGCACGCAGTGTGGCATACTGCGTGCATCTGTTCCGTGTGACATGTGTGCTGTCCTGTGCCAGGTGCTGCAAGCCCTGTCGTGTTCCCTGTGCCACGTGCTATTTGTCATGTGCTCTGTGCCACCTGCCATGTGACATGTTCCGTGTGCCATGTTCTGTGCGCCCTGTGCCACGTGCCATGTTCCTTGTGCCATGTTCCATATGCCATGCATCATGCTGTGCCATGTGCCGGGCACTGTGCCACGCTGCTGCCACATGCTGTGTGCTCATGGTGCCAGCAGATGCTCCTGGCAAGGCGGCATCCCCAGGGACAGGGTGTGCCCAAGGCCACCACAGGGACTGAAACTGGAGCCTGGCACAGCCTCATGGGGTAGGGGCCACCTGAGAGCCGCCGTGCAGGTGCCAGTGAGCTGGGCTCCGGGATGCTGCCATCTCCCTGGGTGCAGGTTCAGCTGCCAGGCTGGCCCCATGTGGGTGTCACTCTGCGGGACAGCTCTGCTGGCCCTTGGGCGCTGCTGGCAGCACAAGGCAGGGGCAGGGGTGCAGTACCTGCACCCCCATTCAGCCCCTATTTATAGCTCCTGATTCATCTCCTTTACGACAGGATCCCGGGTGTTGCCGTGGAAACCCAAACCTGCCGCCTGGGAGGCTGCAGCAGGGGCCAGTCCTGGGGCGGGCAGGAGCTGCCCTGGCACCCCAGCCCATGGGGACAGATGGATACCCCAGGGTGGGTGCAGAGGGACCCCACGGGGCTGGGAACGTCCAGAGACACCACGTTGGGTTGTCCCTGCCGGCAGGAGGGGCTGGCAGAGGTGGCAGGGTGACAAGGCTAGCAGAGGGGGCAGGAGTGGCAGGACACTGGTGCCACTGTCCCACAGTGCCACAGACCCCAAGGAAGGTCTCACCAGCTGCCCCCTCTCAGCCAGCCCTAGCCCAGGGGTCCTGGTGGTGCCAGGGCAAGCCCCCACCCTGCTCACCCTGCAGGGGCAGGGTAAGGGAGCCAGTTAATTATTGACTGAGCCTCTGCTTGCTGCGGGGCTCCACAGGGCAATTCCTTGGAGCGTGGCAGGAGAGGGGCTGGGGGGCTCGGGGTGCTGCCTGCCTGGGAGCCCCCAGGGTGCTGGGGGGGTGGAACAAGCCCCTCCGTGCAAACACCCCAGGAGGGGAGATGGGCAGGGGGAGCAGCCAACCAGGGCAGTCGGGGCAGAGGGCACTGGAAGGGGATCTGCTGGGAGGGAGACTCCGGGGGCAGGGCCCTGGATCCTGCCGAGGGAGCCACCTCCGTGCCACGAGCTGTGCTGGCAAGCCCTGTGGCCATGCTGTGAGCCCGCCCCGGCCCGTGCTGCCCACCCGGTCACTGCCCCCGGCCGTCAATGCGGTTCCCGGGGATGCGTCCCCACCCCGACGTGTTCCTGATAACAGCAGCTCTTCCCGCCTCACACCCGTGGGATTAGCTGCCTGCCTGGGAACAGCAATAAATATTTATTTCCGCAGGGCGGGATGGGCGGAAAGGGGGGGGGTCACGGCCACACGTCCCTGGCCGGGAGGGAGCGAGGCCACGGGGATGGCCACAATGCATGGCTGGAAAAGTTCCCCACCCCCACGGAGGTGGGACGGTGCCACGGCCGCTCACCAGAACGCCCAGCCCTGTGGGAACCCCCGGAGCCGGGGTGACACAGGGGGTGTTTTATGGGGTGCCTGAGGGGGTCCCTGCAGGGTCTCCACGTGGTGGTTGTCAGCAGGTGAGGCTCAGCGTGCCCCCAAACCCCGGGTCCTTCAGGCCATGGGCCATTGCGAGGGCAGCTCCGTGTCCCCCATCTCCTCCTGGTAGCGCCGGTTGAAGAGGGCGTTTTGCTCGGGGGAGAAGTGGCTGCGCCAGTCCCCCACCACGCCTGTGGCACAGAGGGCATGGGGAGTCAGGGCTGCTGCGCCCGCAGTGCCCCACCGCCCCCAGCCCCGTTCCCCCTCACCTTTGCGCATGAAGCGGCCCTGGCTGTGGTCCATGATCTCGGCGGGGATCAGCGAGTAGTTGGCCATGGCGTTGTCCCGCATGGCGGAGAAGCTGCAGTGCTGCTCCAGGGCTGCCAGCGTGCCCGGTGCCAGCGGGCACCCCAGGAAGTTGCTGAGGCGCTGCGCTGTGCCACGCAGGTTCTGGGGCAGGAGCACGGTCAGCACCGGGCAGCGGCGGGGGCGGGGACAGGGACGGGGACGCAGCGGGGCTCACCTGGTGCAGCTCCTCGTAGGTGATGTAGAGGATGTCCAGGAGGTGCCGCTGGCCCAGCCAGCCCTTGACGTGGTCAAACCAGGAGCCGTAGTGCACTGAGGGGAGGCGGGGGGTGATGGGGGGCCCTGAGGCTGAGTGTCCCCCCACAGACCCCCCAGTCCCTACCTGTGCCCTCGAGGAACTGTGTCAGGAAGGCATCGAAGGAGCTGGGGTCGGGCAGGAACTTGGCCAGGTGGTGGAAGTGGTAGAAGGACACAGCGACATCTTTGGGGTTCCTGGCCACGTAGATCACCTGGAGGGACTCAGTGTCACCCCCACAGTGGGGGGATTCCCCTCCACCCCGCTCAGAAAGCCCTCAGCGTTTCCCCAGCTGTGGGATGTCCCCGCAGGGACCCCCAGGCCACTGGGGACCCCTCTCACCTTGGCCTTGCTGCGCTGCAGGGCGGGGGCCAGGACGTGGGCGGGCAGGTGGGTGGTGAGGAGCCGCGGGGTCTCGGTGTCCCGCAGAGCCTCCCGGCAGTAGATCTGCTCCAGCCAGGGCGCCCGCTCCCAGTTGGGAATGGTCTTGGCTGGGCGGGCATCGCCAAGGCTGAAGAGCAGCGTCAGGATCTCCTGCATCCAGGTGGTGCCTGCAGAGGTGGCTGTCAGGGCAGGGCCACGGGCCTGGCACCGTGGATTGGCACATCATGGTGCTGTATGGCACAGCACGGATTGGCACAGCAAGGCATGGCTCAGTCTGTCCCGTCCCATCCCATCCCATCCCATCCCATCCCATCCCATCCCATCCCATC
>QUSF01000100.1:682157-701770 GCA_003676055.1 Chloebia gouldiae | reverse complement strand
TCCCATCCCATCCCATCCCATCCCATCCCATCCCATCCCATCCCATCCCATCCCATCCCATCCCATCCCAACCCCTCCTGTGCCAGTGGCTGGGGTGGCAGTGCCCTGTGCCCCCTCCCCGAGCCCCCAGGGACATCAGTCTAGGGCTGGGGACGGTAGGGCAGCAGGACAGGGGCTCGGGGCAGGACCTCCTGGCCAGCGGTCCCCGTGTTGTGCCAAAGAGTGGCCGCGGGGACCAGGTCCGGGTGTCTCCAAGTCCCCCGGCAGCCCTGGAAGAGCTCCCCGCTCCAGCCTGATGTTCCAGCCCTGTCTCGCCTCATCCCCTCGTTGTCCCCGTGTCCCCCCCATCCCCTCACCCGATTTGGGGTAGGTGGCGATGAGCACGTCGGTGGGGCGGAAGGTGAAGGCGGCGGCGAAGCCGAGGGACTCCTGGGTGTGGAGGTGGCCGGGCAGGGCGATGCCCGCAAAGGTCTCGGTCACCTCCATGCGCTCCATGGCCCGGCCGGGCGGGACGCGCCGGGAGCCGCTTAAATAGCGCTGAAAGAGGAAGCGGCCCCGGCGGGCGGGGGGCCGGAACACCCCGGCACATTCCTGCCGGGGAGCCGGGAATCCGCGCTGGGGCCATCGCTGGGAGAGCGCTGCTGGCAGGGGCTGGAGACACCCGGGATGGGACGGGAGGGGATGGGTGGGATGGCAGTCCTCCCTTCCCAGACCCACCGCCGCAGCCGGGAGAAACGTGGGGGCCGCGTCACCTCGGGAAGGAGGCCAGGAAACCCGAGGGATGCCAGCCCCACACCGTCCCCACCCCGAGCTCCCCACGGCTGGCACCGGAGGAGAGGGTTCCCATCCCAGCACACCGCAGGATGAGGTATCCAGCTGGACCGGCCATCTCCACGTGGCTCCATGCCATTCCCAGAAGCCCCACCAAGGCCCTGGCTGGGAAGAACAGCGCAGCTGGATCCAGCAGGGATGCGCAGCATCCGCAGGGTAGCCGTGCCTCAGTTTCCCCTCGGGACGCTGCAGTGGGACCGGAGTGTGGGGAATCCAGGCACACATGGAGGACCAGCAGCAGCCTCACACCACGGCCGTGCCACCCCGGCTGCTTGCCCCCGGGCATGTGGCTGCTCCGGCGCCATGGCAGGGGGCGGCTCTGGGGTGGCTGGAGCCCATCCCAGCCCCGTCACCGCACGCAAGCCGGAAAAATTAATTCACAGCCGTCGCAGGCAGGACTGCCCAAGTGTCCCGGGGCCGGGGTGAGCGGGGCCAGGGGTGCTGGGGGTGCCGGGGATGCCGGGGGTGCCAGTGTTGGACTGGGGGTGCCGGTGGATGCCGGTGCCGGGGAGGCTGAGGAGAGGATGGGACTGGCACTGTCCCAACCAAAAAGAATCTGGGCTTCATTAGAGGATTGGGAGCGTCACCGCGGCTCGGAGGAGAGGCCGTGGCGCGGCACAGCCACCGGGGCTGGGCTGCGGGAGGCCGCAGAGCCCTGGCACTGCCAAGCGGGCACAGGGCACCCAGGGAGGGGTAACGCTGCACTCCTGGTTATTCATTGACGGTGGGAGGGGACAGAGGAGCTCGGGGCAGCCATCCCAGTGCATGTGCTCTCACGGTGGTGGCAGGTCCCCCCTTGTCCCCAGCAGCACCCAGCAGAAGATGCCAGGCAGGAGCGTGTGGGTGCTGGTGCTGGTGCTGGCGCTGGCGCTGGCACTGCCCAGCACTGGACAGCAGCACCTGGAGGAGGCCGAGCGCATCATGACCACCACGCCGGTCATCGATGGGTGAGCAAAGGTCACCTGGCCCCGCAGCGTGCCCGGCTGCTCCTCTCTGTGGGAAAACCCCAGCTGGGAAAGCTTGCGGGACAGCCCGGTGGGGGATTCCGGGGCCGGGCACCCCAGGGCTGTGCGGGAACAGGGACCAACTTTCCCTGGGGATCCCCGTGCCAGGCACCCCAGGGCTGTGTGGGGACGGGGGACATCTTTCCCGGGGATCCCGTGGGACCGTCTGTGCAGCCGAGGGGATCCCCGGCGCCGCAGCCCAGTGGGAGTGGGCAGGGTACCGGGAAGCCGGGATTAGGCTGCTCTGGGGGAAGTTCCTGCTCAGTCATGAGTGATGTCCCTGGTCCTTTCTCGGGACCCTCAGGAGGCTCCGGTCCCCTGCAGCATTCCCTTGTGGAGCAGTGCTGTGCCACCGGAGCAGGGCAGGGGAGCAGGGGGATGTGGGACTGTGACAGGAGCAGGAAGTGGCGCCCAGCCTGGGCCCGGCCACTTCCCCAGTGGCACTGCTGGGTGTGGGATGTGCCTGCCAGGATGTCCCTGTGGTGACATCCCTGTCAAAGGGATGTTGGGCTGGCTCTCCTGGGTGTGAGGGCTGATGATGGGTTGGAAAGGGACACAGGGGAGGGTCCTCCGGGGGGGGGTCCCACATGGCACTGTCCCCTGGGAGTGACCTGTCTCCAGTTCCTGTCTGGAACTGCTTGGGTGGCTTTTGGCTGAGAGGACACATGGGTGGACAGATGGACTGAGGGGGGCTGGAGGATGGGTGATGGATAATAAATGGATGGATGGATGGATGGATGATGGATGGATGGATGCATGCATGATGGATGGAATTACAGCAGGATGAGGGGACTGTGTGTGTGGCAAGCCAGGGGGGTGGGCAGCCTGAGGCCGAGTGGGCAGAGGGTCAGGCCACTCCTCAGTGCCCACCATGTCCCTGCCCAGGCACAACGACCTGCCCTGGCAGCTCCTCTGGAAGTTCAACAACCAGCTGAGGCTGCCCGCAGCCAACCTGACACTGCTGAACGACACCCACACCAACATCCCCAAACTGCGCCAGGGGCACGTGGGTGGGCAGGTGGGAACAGCAGGGTGGGCATTGGGGTGGGCTCTGGGGAGGGCAGGGGCACCAGTGAGGATACCAGAGAGGGTGGGGGGCAATGGGGTGAGGAGGGAGGGCTCACCAGGGTGAGCTTTGGGGCTCTTGGGACAGCACAAGGACGGGCAGAGACACGGGGGTGGGCAGCGGGGTGGGCAGCGGCCGTGCTGACGGGGTGCCCGTGGCAGTTCTGGTCGGTGTACGTGCCCTGCGAGACGCAGAACAAGGACGCGGTGAGGCGCACGCTGGAGCAGATGGACGTGGTGCAGCGCATGTGCGACCTGTACCCCGAGACCTTCGCCTGCGTCACCGACACCGGCGGTGAGCGGGCACGGGCACGAGGCACCGCGGGGGTGCTGAGGGGGCTGCCCGCCCCGGCTGATGCCCCCGGCCTCCCGCAGGCATCCGGAAGGCGTTCCAGAGCGGGAAGGTGGCCAGCCTCATCGGGGTGGAGGGTGGCCACTCCATCGACAGCAGCCTGGGCGTCCTGCGCACCCTCTACCGCCTGGGCGCCCGCTACATGACCCTGACCCACAGCTGCAACACCCCCTGGTAGGACCCCTGGGGGGCACAGAGGGTGGCAGCGCTGGCGTGGGGGGATGTGGTCAGAGGTGTGGCCACTCTGATGCTCTCCCTGTTCTGCAGGGCTGACAACTGGCTGGTGGACACCAATGATGAAAAACCGGTGCACCACGGCCTCTCTCCCTTTGGGAAGGTGAGGAATGGCAAAAGCAGTGTTTTCCAGGAGTGGTGGCATTGGAGGAATGTGGTACTGGCACCCACTGGCCCCATGCTGAGTCCAGTTCCATCCATCCATCCATCCATCCATCCATCCATCCATCCATCCATCCATCCATCCATCCATCCATCCATCCATCCATCCATCCCTCCAGCCCTCCCTCTGTCCCACCAGCCAAAAGCCACCCAAGCAGCTCCAGACATCCCCATGGGAGACCCCTCCCATGCACCCCTCAGCCCCCCAGCCCCACCCCTGTCCCCTGTCCCAGTAGATGGTGGTGGAGGAGATGAACCGCCTGGGCATGATCGTGGACCTGGCCCACGTCTCAGTGGACACGATGAAGGTCGTGCTGAACATCTCCAAAGCCCCCGTCATCTTCAGCCACTCCTCTGCCTACAGCATCTGCCAGCACCGCCGCAACGTGCCTGACGACGTGCTGCAGCTGGTGGTGAGTGTGGGCACAGGGCAGGGCCAGCGGGGGGTTCTGGGGGCTCAGGGCTGATCCCCCCCAGGCCTCCACGGGCAGCTTGGTGATGGTCAACTTCTACAACGCCTACGTGACCTGCAGTGACAAGGCCAAGCTGTCCGATGTCGCAGGTGAGGGGGTGCCCAGGTGGGTGGGGGTGGCAGTGACCCCCCCCGCCCTGCTCACCCCCGTGTCCCCCCCACAGACCACATGGACCACGTGAAGAAGGTGGCCGGTGCCCAGGCTGTCGGCTTCGGGGGGGACTACGACGGGGTCACAGGGTAAAGGGGCTGATGGCACAGGATGGGGTGGCACAGCGTGTCCCCACCGTGGGGACTTCCTGAGGGGTGTGGGCGTCCCCCCCTGCCCCTGCGTGGGCAGCTGGGGGTGCTGGGGGTGGCCCAGCTGCGAGCTGTGGGGTGGCACAGGGTCCCCACTGGCCTGGAGGACGTCTCCAAGTATCCTGCGCTGGTGGCCGAGCTCCTGGCGAGGAACTGGACGGAGGAGGAGGTGAAGGGGGCCCTGGCTGAGAACCTGCTCCGGGTCTTCAGCAGAGTGGAGGAGGTGAGTGGGGCGTGGGGAGCACGGGGCACAGGGATGCACAGGGCAAGGGGACACTTGGACCATGGGGACACAAGTGGCACTGGGAACATCGGGAATGGAGATGGAAGGGACACGGGGACACGTGGCACAGGGACACTTGGGCAGCATACATCAGGGCATGTGGCACTCAGGAATTTATGGGGACACAGGGAGGCAGGGGGACGCCTGGGGCACTGGGACGTGCGTGGGATGGTTTGGGGTGGCAGGAGCGGGCAGGCACTGCCCCTCACAGCGAGAGCCCGCCCTGTCCCCACGCAGGTGAAGAGGAGCCTGCAGGGCACGGCTGCCCACGAGACCCCCATCGCCTTCGAGGAGCTGCAGGGGCCGTGCAGAACCAGCTACGGGTACCCCAACGGCGCCGGCCCTGCCCGGTGCCCGCCGGCAGCCCTGGCGCTGGCACTGGCGCTGCTCCTCTCCGTGCCCTCCTAGCACCCGGCTGCCACCGTGGCCCCGGCGCCGGGGCACGATCCAGCGCTCCTTTCTGCCGGACCCGCTGGCAAAATAAAACCGTGGCTCGAGCAGTGCCGGCAGCGAGTGTCCGTGTGGGGCTCGGTGGGACCTCAGAGCCCACCGGCTCCTGGCTAGAGATGCTGCCCCCACCTCGGCATGCCACCGGCCCCCCCGGCATGTCACTGGCCCCCCCGGCATGCCACCGGCGGGGCAGAGCGGTGGGGTCCCGGCGGCGCCCGCCCCGCACACCGGGAGCTGTAACCGCACCGGGAGTGACACATCCCGGCAGCACCTGGCCAGGGCGGCTGCGGAGCTGCCTCCGCAGGATGCTTCCATTAATCATTAGCTAATTAATTGGCTACTTAATTATCTCCTTAGCAATTTCCTCTCGCATTCAGGAACAGCCTGTCTTCGGAGCGGAGGCGGGAGAACAGGCAGGAGAAGGAGAGCCATCTTCCTGTGGCATTCGGGATTTGGCTGAGGCACGGCGCCCGTCTGCCAGCCGGGCACGGGGCAGGGAGCGGGGACAGGGAAGGGATGGGAGCAGGGAAGGGAAGGCTGCACCCTCATCCCGTCCCTGGCAGCGAGGCAGCTGTGGGCAGGTGCTGATGGCAGGATGGGTGCGGTGCCACCTCGGGGCGGTGACAAGCCCGGGGTTTCCCCTCGCGGGGCCGGCATGTCCCCACGAGGGCTGGGGAACAGGGCAGGGAGCTGGGCTGGCCCAAGCCTAGTGCAGAAGGGAGCTGGGCTCCAGCTGCTCCCAGCTCCTGCTCACTCTGCTCCCCCGGTTCGGCCACGTGAAAGGGACAGGGCCCAGCAGTGGGGGAAGGGGGCTGTCCTCACCCTCCAGAATCCCCAGAGTGGGCACCCTGAGCACTTCCCAGCTCCTGGATGGGCAGAGGCTCTGGGAACAAGAGCAGTCCCTTCCTCCTCCTCAGCTCCAGGGCAGCCCCTGGCACCAGGTCCTGTTGCAGGGCAGGGGACAAGGTAAGACAAGGGGGACCACAGACCCTGTCTGCATCCACACCCCCAACACACACTGGGGTGTTCAGAGATTGTTTATTTAAACCCACAGAAGGGCATGGATACGGTTTGGGCAAAAAGAAGGCAAATAAGCTTAAAAAAAACCACCAAAGAAACCACAGAGAGACAGCCCAGGGAGGGGAATGGGGGCAGGTCTGGAGCCCCCAGTGCTCCGGGGACACCGTGCAGGGAGCCAGGAGCCAGGCACAAATCTCCAGGGTCCCCCAGCTTCCTGCCCAGCCCACTGAGAGGTGGGACAAGATCCAATGCTCTGCTGCAGCCGAAGCTGCCTCCTCCTCCTCCTCCTCGGTGGCGAGGAAGGCTCTGTGTCACCAGCCACACGCTCCAAGGCCAGTGAATTCAAGGAAAGCAGCGAGAAGTGTTTGTGCTGGGAAGTGGCCCCCGTGACATCCCCCAGAGGTGACAGCTCCTTCTGGGAGACCCAAAGGAAACAGCGCTTCCTTCCTGGAGAGCTCCCAGCAATCCAGCAGCTCTGCAGTGCTGCGGGAGGCGCACAAACAGCTCCAGCCCCAGGGGAAGGTGACAAGGGACAGGGAGGAGCAGCGGGAGGGGACATGGAGAGCAGCTCCCGGCCTGGTGCCAGCAGAGAGGGGGCAGAGGATAGCCAGGGACGAGGCACAGGGATGGAGGCAGAGCTGCTCCCGAGATGGTTCTGCATTCCCTGTCACACCCACCCAGCAGGGGGACATTTGGGGACGTGTCTGCAGCCACCACAGCTGCTGCAGTCCGCTCCCAGCGCTGGACATGGGTCCTCACTGGTCCAAACTGGCAGTCAGGGCTGGGACAACCATTTCCAGCTGGCAGTGCCTGGGGAAATCTGTGGATTGACACGCACAGGGCTGGGCAGGGGAGGGCGTTGCAAAGGGCACTTCGTGGTACGGGGCTGGGGGCGTCGGCCCGGCAGGACACGGAGCAGCAGAGGGCAGGGGACAGTGACAGCGAGGGAGGGGACAGCCCGCTGTCACCGCCCCTTCCTGCAAGGCACCGACCTCCCCAGCTCCACAGCCGGGCGCTGGGCCCTTCCCGAGACGGGGGCCCGCGGGCTCTCCTGCTCCTCCCAGCCAGCTCCTGAGGAACTCAGCCCACAGCTCCGCTCCGGGCAGGGACAGGGAGCAGCGGAGGAGCTGGGGAGCAGCACCCCCAGAGCAGGGAAACCCCCCTAGTATTCTGTCAGCAGCGGGATGTGGGGCTCTGCCAGGCGCCACCGGCAGCACCCCCAGACACAGCCCCCCCACAGTCCTGCACAGGATTCCCACCGGGATCGCCGCCGGCTCGGGGAAGGGCTGTCACCCCCCGAGAAGAGTCCCGAGGCGGTGGGGGGCTGCAGGAGGGGGTCCCGCTCCAGCAGTGCCATCCAGAGGCCCAGGGAGGGCTCAGTTCCGCAGGGCAGCCAGCCTGGAGGGAGAGCAGCAGAGGGGAGCCAGGTCAGGGCAGCAGGAACAGCCCCAGCTCGGGAGCAGCCAGCCTGTCCAGGGAACCCCTCTGAGCCACCCAGGAAGGGCCAACGCTTCCCCTTCAGGGCAGTGAGGGGCCCTGGGAAGCACTGGGAGTGCCCAGAACTGGGAGAGAACCAACCTCCGGGACAGCTGGTCCTCCTGGGAGCGCACAGAGCTCTCCCCCACGGCCGAGGCCCCCTCGGGCAGCTGGCTGAGCTGGTCCATGATCTCCAGCCCGTTCTCCTCGGCGATCTGGACGATCAGGCTGTCCACCTGCTCCTGCGGCGTGCTCAGCGTGGTGGCCGAGCTCATGGAGTCCTCCATGACCTGGGACAGACACAGCTCTGTCCCCCTGCCCGGCCTGGAGACCTGGCAGGGATCCCCTGCCATCCCACCCTCCCTCTCCTGGCTGCCCGACACTCACCGACGTGTGAACATCCAAATTCTGCACTTGCTGCTCGAATTTATCCATCACTGCTGACACCTTCTGCAGGTCCATGGAGCTCAGGGCCTTGTCCAGAGCCTTGGTCACCTGAGCCATGTTTTTCGTCACCTGCAAGAGGAAATTCCTTCAGGAACTCTGAGGGTTACAGACAAATCCAAGCACTGTCCTGAGGCCATCCCAGCTAGGATGAACCCATCTGAGACCACCAGGAGCCCTGCTGGGCTCATTCTGGAGGACAAGACAGCTGGGCGTGGCTGGAAGCAGCGAGAGGAGAAGCTCCACGTGGGGATGGAGCTCCCCAATCCCTGCTGGAGGCTCTTACCCCCTTCATGGTGACGGCTGTCTGCACCTTGGAGGCCACGGCGTCCACGCGGGAGGCCATGCGCAGCCAGTTGAGCCCCTCGTTCTTCTTGCGGATGGCGTTCTCGGCATAGACCCGGGCACACTCCACGTTCTTCTGCTGCAGAGCCTGCCATTGGGGAGGGGGAAATGGGAAAGCTTTGTGAATACCTGGCAAAAGGATTTGGGAAATACAGAAACGACAAGAGAGATTGAAATGAGAGCGAGCGCCGAGATACCAAACCCTGGCTGCTAAACAACCAGAAAAAGCAGAAAACAGTTCAGCCAGTGGAAGGCAACCCTCATTTTGACCTACAGACAGATCCAAGGGTCAGATGGAATGTTCTGTCTCACCCCTCAAAAATACACAGTTTACCCCACATCGGTAACCCTCCCCTGAAGCAGCAGGTATCTGTAATCCCACAGGCCCAAGTCTTGTTCCGTGCCCAATCTGAAGCCCCCCAGTAAGTGTGCCCAGGGGGCTGAAGGCTCTCTTGGCATCCTCTCCTGCCCCTGTTACATCTCTCTGTCTCTCTCTTGCTGTCTCTCCCTGCTCCTGCTCCTTGGGGCCTGCTCCGAGCTGCAGCTGGCAGCTCCAAGCAAGGCCCCACACCACTCCCTTTACAACAAACCACACATTTCAAGACCTGACTGCAGAGATCTCCGTCTCCATCCATGCTGACCATCCAGGCCACCAGCGCTCCCCACAGCCCAGCACAATGATCCCCTGGCACAGCGCTCCCCACGCTCAGCGAGCCCCTGGGCTCCCAGTGGGGTGGGCTCCCAGCAGGACAGAGCTGGCAAGTGCCCAGAGCAGCAGGCACGCCCCGCTGTGGGGCTGGGCGTGCCATCCTGCCAGCCAGGGCCTGCAGCAGGAGGGAATTCTGGCTGCCCCACGGTGCCCAGCCCCACTCACCTTTTTGACTTTGGCCTGCTCGGCCTTGGAGTCCTTCTCTGCTTTCTTGGAGAGCTTCTCCAGCTGCTTGGCCGTGAACTGCGGGCAGAGCGGGGTGCGAGGGGCACGAGCAGCAACGGTCCCGGAGTGCTGCGGGCTGGGAGGGACCCCAGAGCCCCCCCCCACCCACGGCAGGGACCCCTCCCACCGGCCCAGGCTGCCCCCAGCCCTGTCCAGCCCAGCCTTGGGCACTGCCAGGGATCCAAGGGCAGCCTCAGCAGCTCTGGGCACCTGTGGCAGGGCATTCCCACCCTCCCAGCCAGGAATTCCTGCCCCACATCCCCCCTCACCCGCTCTGGCACTGCCAAGCTGCTCCCCTTTGTGCCACATTGCCTGTGCCCGCCTGTCCCGCCCCCGCCACTGCCCGACCCTCTGCCCGCGGCACTCGGTCACCCCTACGGCCGGGGCCTCCTCCCGTCCCGGTCCCGCCGCCGGTGCAGCCCCGATGGGGCCGAGCCCGCGGGAGGAACCGGCGCCAGGACTCTCGCGGGACCGGCGATCCGGGACGGAAGGGAGGCGGAAGGGCCTCCGCTGCTCTCACCTTCAGCTGGAAGAGCGTGTCTGGAAAGGAAGGACAGCACAGTGTCAGCGAAGCCACCGGTACCGGGAGACCGGGGACCCCGCCCACACGTCTCGGTCACCAGCCCTCGCTCCGACCCTCACCCCCAGCCTCACCCCTCTGCACCCGCCCCAGCCCCGCCGGGAAGCGCCGGTACCGCCCGACCACCCCCGGTACCGTCCATCCTGCCCGCCGCCGCTTCCGGGTTCCGCCGCCGCTTCCGGGTGGCGCCGCCGCCGTTTCCGGGGTGCGCGCGCTGAGTCTCGCGAGAGCGACGGCGCGGCCGGGGGTGGGGGAGGTCACGTGGGCAGCGGGGAAAAAAAACGAGCCGGGGCGGGGCTGAGGGCGGGGGCGAGAGGGGGGGGGCCGAGAGGAGGCGGGGCCGATTGAGGGCGGGGCCAGCCCGGGCCAGGCTCGCTATTGGTCGCTCTCTAACAACGGTTTCCAGCGGCTTAATGTGTGTGGGCGGGGCGTGAGGGTGGGCGGGGCCTGCGGCAGGATAATAGCGCGCGTGCGCAGAGGGAACGCGGCATCGCGGACATGGCAGCGGCCGAGGCGGGAGATGCGCCGGGACCGGGATCCGAAATGGGATCCGCACCGACCGAGCCTGAGCTGGAGCCCCTCCGCCTGCGGCGACTGCGGGGCGACGGCTTCTTCGAGGTTCCGGCAGCCGAACGGGTGAGTGCAGCGGGTGCGGGTGCGGGAGGGCTCGGGGCCGGTGAGGGGCCCTGGAGGCCGCTCCGCCTCTACGCCGCTCTTTGGTTGCAGCTGGGACGGTGCCGCAGCGTGAAGGAGTTTGAGAAGCTGAATCGCATCGGGGAGGGCACGTACGGCATCGTGTGTGAGTGCGGGGAGCGGCTCGGGGCGCTGCGGCCACGCGGGACCAGGAGGGACCCGAGTTAATTCCGCTCCCTGCCGTGGGTGGGGGTGGATGGGGGTGGCACTTCCACCAGATCACGCTGCTCCGTGCAGCCTGGCCTTGGGCACGGCCAGGGATCCTGGGGCAGCCCGGCTTCTCTGGGTGCCCTGTGCCAGGGCCTGCCCACCCTCCCAGGGAGGAATTCCTTAGGAGTAGCCCATCCATCCCTGCCCTCCGGCAGCGGGCAGCCATTCCCCCGTGTAGAATCCCAGCACGGTTTGGGTCGGGAGGTGCCTGAAGCTCACCCAGTTCCCCCCCTGCGGCTGAGCCGGGGTGCTGAGGTGAGGTCGGGACAAAGCCAGCTGTATGTCCTGGTGCTAACGTGACCTGTGCTGTCCCTAGACCGTGCCCGGGACACGCTGACCGATGAGACGGTGGCACTGAAGAAGGTGCGGATGGACAACGAGAAAGATGGTAATGGAGGAGTGGGGGGAACAGGGGCTGCTCTGTCCTTGTGCTCTGTCCTGTCCAGCTGTTCCTGCAGCACGGCTGTTCCTCTCTCCCCCAGGAATGCCCATCAGCAGCCTGCGGGAGATCACCCTGCTTTTGCAGCTCCAGCACCCCAACATTGTGGAGCTGAAGGATGTGGTTGTGGGAAACCACCTGGAGAGGTGAGAGTCCCCTGTCTGTCCTCCCTTCCAAGCCTTCCTTGGAGCCCTGAGCTGCCTCAGCAGACAGAGCTGTCCTGGGGGAGGCTCTGACCTTACCTTGTCTCCAACAGCATTTTCCTGGTGATGGGATACTGCGAGCAGGACCTGGCCAGTCTCCTGGAGAACATGCAGACGCCCTTCTCGGAGGCTCAGGTACAGGATGGGACAGGATTTGGGTCCAGCACCTCTTAGAGGGTGCTGCCATTCCTGCCAAAACATGTGGGCGCTGTGAAGGGCTCCCTAGACCTTGAGCTGGGGGATTCCAGGGATTCCTGATGGATCTGGGCTTTGCTGACTCTCAGTGAAGCCTTCAGGGACTTTCCAGGCTTGGTATGGAGCTGGAACAAACTGTCAGGGAGACAGAGCTGGGAGAAAATGCCCACCCAGAACCCCCTGGGAGAACATAGGGATGGAGGGACTGCAGAACACCTCAGTGGGTTTGGGCTGTGTGGGTTTGTCCAGTTGGTGCTGCACCACAGAGGTGACAGCTCCTGTCCTCTGTCCCCAGGTGAAGTGCATCATCCTGCAGGTGCTCAAGGGCCTGCAGTACCTCCATGAGAACTACATCATCCACAGGTGAGAGTGGCAGGATGGAGGTGGGGGGACAAAGGGGTGCGTGGGGACACCTCCCATGTCTCGGGAGCAAGTGGCACCATCAGGAGCAGCTCTGGGTGGGGCTTTGGGGCCCATCAGTGTGGGAGCACCAGCAGGGCAGGGAGGTTGTGGAAAGATGGGATTGGATTTTCCGTGTGGTCTCTCAGCTCCAGCTACTGTTTCCCACAGGGACCTGAAGGTCTCCAACCTGCTGATGACCGACAAGGGCTGTGTGAAGATAGGTGAGTCCCAGCACCTGCCCCCAGCTGTGGCTGGTCTGTGCCGTGACCGCAGCTCGGCCGGGCTCCCTCCTCACTGTCGCTCTCTGTTGCAGCTGATTTCGGCCTGGCACGCACCTATGGGATGCCCCCTAAGCCCATGACCCCCAAAGTGGTGACTCTGTGGTGAGTGGCTGGGGCCAGGGTGGGTCCCCCCTGCAGGACGGGCTTGTGCCAGCTCTGACCCCAAGTGTCTCCTGTGCAGGTACCGTGCACCGGAGCTGCTGCTGGGCATGACGACCCAGACCACCAGCATTGACATGTGGTAATGAGGGGAGCTGAGGCTGCCTGGAGGGGGCTGGGGGGCTGCAGACTGCAGGGGGATCACTGGGGAGGCTCCTGTGCTCCGCAGGGCTGCTGGCTGCATCCTGGCTGAGCTGCTGGCACACAAACCGCTGCTGCCAGGCACCTCTGAGATCCACCAGATCGACCTCATCGTGCAGCTCCTGGGGACACCCAACGAGAACATCTGGCCGGTGAGAGCTCCCTGCCCATTTTCCCACTGTTCTTTCCCCCTGGCTGTTCCCCTGGGCCCTCCTGACACTCGGTTTCCCACAGGGGTTCTCCAAGCTGCCGCTGGCCACCCAGTACACCCTGCGCAAACAGCCCTACAACAACCTGAAGCACAGGTTTCCCTGGCTCTCGGAGGCTGGGCTGCGACTGCTCAACTTCCTCTTCATGTATGACCCCAAGAAAAGGTAAGAGCTAGGCAGGATGTGGGGTGGGTAGGGCAGGGAACCTGCCCCACGCTGTCCCCCATGCTGGGGTGGTCCCTGATACTTACCCTTGTTCCTGCAGGGCCACGGCCAAGGACTGCCTGGAGAGTTCCTACTTCAAGGAGAAGCCCTTGCGTAAGTACTGCGCATCCTGGGGCAGGGCAGGACTGGGAGGCTCTGGGGCCTGCTCACCCTTCTCTGTGCCCCACAGCCTGTGAGCCGGAGCTGATGCCCACCTTCCCTCACCACCGGAACAAGCGGGCAGCCAGCACGGCACTGGAGAGCCAGGCCAAGCGCAGCAAGCCCTGAGCTGTCCACAGGGAACAGGAGTGATGTGTCCTGGCTGAGGTGGATTCCCTCAGCCCAACAGTCCCAGCACCATGGGGACGGCTCCTCCATCCATCGGCCCGTGCAGGATGGGGCAGGCTCCAGTCTGCAGCTGGGTGAGTGTGGCCCCAGAGCCAGGAGAGAGGAGAGATGGGGCCCAGGGATGCCCCAGCTTGGCAGGATCAGTCCTGTCCCAGGCAGGTCCTGGTTTGTGCTGTCTGTGGCGGGGGGAACCCCGACTCTGCCATCAATAAAAGCATCTCGCAGTGACAACATTGTGTGGAGTGACCCCATTCTTAGGAGAAGCTGTGGCTCTGCTCTCCTTTCCTCTCTGTCACCCTGGGGACAAGGATGCCTCCATGACACCCCAGGTTCTGCCCCCTTTAAGTGGATCCTGCTCCCACTCTCAGGGAGACAGAAGCTGCTCCTGCAGGGTGCTGTACTGTCAGGCATCACTGCAGCCCCTGCCCCTTGACCAGGCATCTTGGTTCCCCTCACCAGGACAGAACACCCCGTGCTGAGGCAGCCACTTTACTGATGCACTGAATAATTTACAGCAGCGGTGCCCAGGCTGCAGCAGCGTCTGGGCACCAGTGTCTTGGGATCTGACTAGTCCAGGTCCTTGTGCCAAGAAGGGCCATGCCCACCCCTGCCTGGCGCAGCAGCAGCCGTGTCAGGAGCGGGGCACAGAGCCCTCGGCCAGCAGCATGTCCAGCTCGGTGCGCTGCAGCCACAGGCGCTGCTGCCGCTCCCCGCGCAGCTCCTGCCCGCGGTGCCGGCTGCGGCAGGCGCGGCCCACGGCGCAGCCGCCGCCGTGCAGCTGCCGGCAGGTGCTGCAGCAGTACGAGGGCAGCATGCCCCGGTGCAGGCACGAGTGCAGCTGGTAGCAGGGCAGCTCTGGCATGGCCTGCGGGGAATCCCGGAGCTGCCCCAGCACCTGGGGATTTCTGCCGGTCCGCACCAGCTCCTGCTCCTGGAAGAGGTGAGAGGTGTCCGGATCAGCGCTGCCCGCAGGCTCTGGCCCGAGCGTGCTGTTGCAGCGTCCCCAGCCCCTCGTGGGCACATCCTGAGGGTCCCTCCACAGCACTGGGGCGGCTGTGTCCTCACTCCCCATGTCCTTTGGGCTGTCTGGCCTCTCCCGGTAGAGATCCACGTTATCACCGCAGTCGGCAGCCGCACTGCACCGCATCCCCAGGTCCTGCAGCATCTCCAGCCATCCCTTGGCACCCCCGGCCGGATGCCGCGCCTCCAGCAGCTCCTCAGCGCGGGGCAGCCGCGGCGCCAGCTCTGCCAGGATCTCGCACTCCAGGCGGCAGGCCAGGAACCCGACAGCGGCGGCGATCAGCGCGGGCCCCGGCGGCAGCTGGCCCACAGCCAGGCGGTGCCGGTCCCGCCGCTCGTAGCCCAGCCGGCCCAAACTGCGCAGCAGGTCGGCTTCGGGCAGCGCTGGGCGCAGCAGGTGCACGTAGGCGCCGGAGAAGGTCTGCAAGGAGAGTGGGGAGCGTGGCCGGAGGTGTCTGGGTACCCCCACAACACCCCTTACCATCCTTACCACCTCAGGGCCTCACCGGGATGGTGCCGAACTCCCGGCGCCACGGGAAGAGGTAGAGGTTGACGGCCGCCAGCTCCAGCAGCCGGAAGGCGCTGGCCAAGCCTCGCAGCGCCAGCCCGGGGTCGGGGTGGCCCCGCAGCCCCCGGGCCAGCAGTGCCAGGGCGTCCTCCTGCAGGGCCTCCAGCAGCGCCGGCTCCTGCTGCAGCCGCCGCCGCAGCCGCTCCGCCACGGCGGGGCCGGGGCAGGTCCCGGCGGGGCCGGCTTCCCGCTCCAGCGAGCGCCGGTACTCCTGCTGGAATTCCTGCCGGAATTCCTGCCCGTAGTCCTGCCGGTGCTCCTGCCGCAGCGCCGAGCCTGCACACATCCTGCGGGTACAGCGGCGTGAGACCCCCTCCTGGTACCCCCTCCCGAACCGGTGAGATCCCCCGCCAAAGCCTCAGCCCCGGAACTCCGCTCCCCCGAGGCCTCCCGGTGCCACTCGCCAGCTCTGGTTTCTCCCCGTTTCCCTCCACCGAGGCCTCCCGGTGATCCCACCCGGCCCTGGTTCCGCCCCGGTCCCGGTACCCCCGCACCTGCCGGTCCCTGGTTCCGCCCCGGTCCCCGTACGCCCGTACCTGCCGGTCCCGGGTTCCGGTCCCGGGTTCCGGTCCCGGCTCCCCCCGCCCGTGCCGGTCCCGGCCGCTCGCGCTCCCTTCCCGCTCCCCTTCCGCGCGCGCCGGGCCGGAACGCACGTGCCGCCCGTAGCTCCGCCCCCGGGGCGGGGCTGAGGCCCCGCGCCACAGCGCCCCCCGGCGGGCGGGAGGACCCGCGGAGCGGCAGCAGCACCTGCCCGGGGCGCGGGTGTCCCGCGGCGCCCCCTCCTCACTGCAGCGACTCCACGTAGGACAGGGCGCTCTGCAGGGACGTCAGGCAATACCCCTCCTCTCCGATCAGGTACCTGTTCCCGCACCCGTCACACTGTCACCAGTGCGGCACGGCTGGGACGCTGCCGTGACCGCGACACCATCCCATCCACCGGGCTCAGCCCTGTCCCGGGAGGGTGTGCCGGTGTCCCGAGCCCACGGTGCCTGCATGGCCCCGCACCCCGGCACGTACCCCTCGTGGATGAACTCCTCCAGGGCGGCACACTCGGAGAGCAGCTGGGGCAGCCCCGTCTGCAGCACCACGTAGGACAGGATGGGCAGCAGGTCATCTGCCCCGCTGCGACAACAGCGGCCATCAGCCACGGTGGCCACAGGGACCGGCACGCCAACACCTCATCGTGCAGCTCCTGGGGACACGCAGCACCGGCCACAGGCGCCCACAGCCCCACACCTGCCCCACATCGCCCAGCCTGCTCCGCAGTTCCTGCACTCACATGGCGGCCGCGGCGAGGCTCCGGGCGTCGCGGGTGCCGCAGTACTCCTCGGCACACTCGCAGATGCCGCGCAGGGCCCGCACTGCGGCACAGGGCGGGCGTCAGGGTCACCGTGGCCAGCCCTGGGCCCCAGCCCCGCGTCCCCAGCGTCGCTCACCGATGCACTCCAGCTTCCTGCGGGGACAGGTCTCCAGCGGGATGAGGCGCAGGTCCTGCACGGCCGAGGCGTACGCGGGCCGGCCGGCGCCGGGCGGGAAGAGGCGCGAGGCCAGCCCCATGTCGGCGGGGCCGGCGTGCCGGTGCCGCTCCATGCTGCGCGCCAGGGCCGCCTCGCGGGGCTGCTGCACGGTCCTGCGGGCACGGAGGTGATGGAGGTGCCAGGAAGGGATCAGTGGTACCCTCCAAGGTGGGTCGTAGTACCTGTAGAGAGCCAGGAGCGGGGCCCACAGCGGGGGGAAGAAAGCCTCCTCCAGGCAGGCCAGGCACTGGTCCTTGCCGGCGGCGGTGCCGAGCCCCTCGAAGGCCAGCAGAGTCAGAGCCAGCAGCCTGTCTGGGAAGGGCGAGGCACGTGGCACACTGGGATCCCCCATCCTGCCCACCCTGTGCACCGGGGTGCAGGAGAGCCCCCCGCCCGCCCCCCAGTCCCCGGCTGTCCCTCACCGATGGCATTGTGGATGTCCCTCACGACGCCCTTCAGCAGCTCCGGCAGTGCTGTGTCCTCTGCGGAGCTAGCCGGGGGCTCTGCGGGGGCCCAGCCCTCGGGGGACGCCAGGAACCGCTCCAGGTCCTCGAAGGAGCTCTCCCGGGGGGTCTCGGGGGGCTCGGGGGGCCCCGGGGTGCCGCTGTCGGCGAGGGGGGTGCTGGACTGGCTGTGGCGCAGCGCGGCCGGGCCGTGCTCGGGCACCGAGAACATGCAGTGCAGGCTGCGGGACGCCCGGAGCCGGCGGCCCCCCGGCTCGGGGGGCAGCGAGGAGCCCCCGGCGTCCAGCGACAGGAAGGACAGACCCGAGGGGGAGGCAGGGGAGGCGTCGGCGGGGCCGCGGCTGACGGCCGGGTAGAGCCGGGCGTACACCGCACACTGCAGCCGCCGCAGCAGCTGCGTGATGGGGTGCTCGGGGCAGCTGTGGGCAGAGGGATGGGGTGGGCGGGGGGTACCGGCAGCAGCTGCAGCCCCCTCGCTCTGGCAAGGCCGTGCCCAGCCTAGCAGTACCTCAGGAGGCAGGAGAAGAGCCCCGACACCACTGAGAGATCCGCCGGGCTCCGCTTCAGCTGCGCCTTCCACTGCTTTGGCCAGTCCTGGGGAGTGTCCAGGGCTGGTCATGGGGATGGTGCAGCACCCTGCCCCACGGCACAGCCTCCAACCCCATGGCACAGCCTCCAGTCCCACGGCACAGCCTCCTGCCCCATGGCACAGCCTCCTGCCCCATGGCACAGCCTCCAGCCCTGCCAGCAGCCCCTGGCACACACTCACTCACATGGTCCTGCTCATACTCAAGGATGGCAGCATAGAGTGCCCGCTGCTCCTGCTCCTCGGGGGTGAGGACCACGCTGCTGGAGAACCTCCTGAGGACAGCCCGGGCCAGTGAGGGCACTGCTGGGTGTCCCCAGCGCTCAGGGTCCCTGCGGTGACATCCCCACTCACCGGTTGGCCGCCTCCTGCAGCCGCAGCCGCCGCTCTTCCATCTTGCGCTGCAGCTGGGCCGGGCACAGTTAAGGGTCCAGACCCACCACTGTGCTCACCCACTGCCCTCTACCCTCCTCCACCCCCCAGCTGGGACCCCAAAGGCCTGCGTGGGGTTGGTGACACCCAGGCCAGGGTGGAGCAATCCCACTGGGAAGGATACAGTCTCCTCCCGGGCCTTGGCGATCACCAGGTTCTCCATCATCTGCCGCTGCAGGGACAGCGTCTGCGGAGCAGGAGGGCAGTTGGGAACATCCACCCACAGCCCATGGCCACCAGTGGGGAGCGGGGGTCCCCCAGGGACCCTCTCCCTGCCTGGCTGCCAGCTCTGCCCAGCTCCCAGCTCCTCCCCAGCCCGCACTTGCCAGGGATGTTTTCTGCACGGCCTGGCTTGGGTTCAGCCGCGCCACCCGCGCCTCGTAGGCCGCCTTCAGCTTCTGGTTCTGCAGGGAGGCCTCCTCCAGCGGGGTCAGCTCCCTGCAGGAACGGCCTCAGCACTCGCCCCAGGGCACAGAACATGTGCCAGGACCACATCCTGCTCTGTGACTCCCCAGGCGGGCATGCGGCCACTGCCAGTCCTCGTGCTGCAGTTCTTGCCAGACTCTGTGTCCCAAACCTCTCATGTTTGAACCCCCCATGTCCTGCTCGCTGTGTTTGAGCCTCCCAGATCCCAACCCCTGTATCCCAGCCCACATCAGCTCCCCATGGTCCACCAGTCTCTGTCCCAGTCCCATTGTCCCAGCTCCAGGTCCAAGCCCCCCGTACTTCCGTGCGCTCTGTGCCTCAGCGATCTGCAGCTTCTGGAAGATCTCCGGGGGCAAGAACGGCGAGAGCTTCCCCCCCTCATCCGAGCAGACACGGCGGTGCCGGGGCAGGGGCGCGGGGCCCCCGCCCCGCTCCTGTGCAGCCGCTTTCACCTGGGCTTTCCCTGGGGAGGGGGCAGGACAGGCCGGCTGTGCCTCACCGCCAGCCTGGCCCAGCGGGGCACCCGGCTGCCCAGCACCGGACCCCCACCCCTCACTCACCCAGCGCCGCTGCGATGGATTTGACCCTCTCCAGGCACTGCTCCGCCAGCTTCAGCAGTTTTGGGGTGTCAGGGGTGACCCCCTCGCTGTTCTCTGCGGGGAGGCTGTGTTGAGGGCACTGCAGGGCTTCCCCCGACCGCCCTGGTTCGGCGGGGGAGACACGGGGTCCTGCCTTACCTGTCCCTGCCGCCTCCTCCTGCAGGGCCTGGGCGATGAGGGTGATGCTCTTCAGGTACTCCGCGTACGCCTCCTGCCAAGGTGGGGGCTGAGCGGGGAGCCCGAGAATCCCCCCGGCCTCGGGGGATCGCAGCTCCGGCTCCCAGCGGGAGACGGGGGGAGCTGCGGGGATGCGGGGTAGCCCAGGGGTGCAGGCTCAGACCGGGGACTCGCCCCGGGATGCGAGCGAGCCCCGGGATGCAGGATGAGCCCGGGGGTGCTGCCCCGCGGCTGGGGGTGAGGCCGGCGGACGAAGCCGAGGGATGCGGGGGGAGTGCAGGGATGCAGGAGAAGCCGAGAGATGCGGAGGGAGCCCTGGGGATGCAGTCCCGGAGATGGGGGTTGATCCCGGGGATGCAGGATGAGCCCGGGGATGCCGGATGAGCCC
>QUSF01000100.1:596813-672157 GCA_003676055.1 Chloebia gouldiae | reverse complement strand
TCCGGTGGGTGCCGGGACGCCGGCGCTGCCCCGGGACACCGGGTGGCACACGGGGCACGCACAAACGGGGGGTTCAGCCCCCGAGACCCTCCGCCGGGAGGTGCTGCCTTGTCGCTCCGCTGTCACCACCCCCGCGGGGAGTGGTGAGACCCCCGTCGCTCCCAAGGCCCCCGGTGGTCCCGCTGCCACCCCAGGGTCCGGGGCACGGCTGGGCTGCAGCAGGGCCGGGAGGAGGCTCGGGGCTCCCGTCACAGCTGGGCTGAGCGGAGGGATGGAGATTATCCCACAGCGTGGGGATGCCGCGGGTGACACTGCTGGGTGACGCTGCCCCACTCCAGGGAGCTGAGGGATGGGACGGCCAGCACTGGGGCAGCCAAGGGACACAGTGCCAGCTGTAAATAGTTGGGAGGTAAACGCCGGGAGAACAGCTGCTGAAACCAGGGGAAGGCATTGGCAGAGTCCCGGGAACCCCGGAGTGCAGGGGAGGCTCTGCCGCTGGTACAGTGGGGCCAGAAGCGCTGATTTTGGGTCAGCTGGTGACAGAAGGGTCTTTTCCTGCCTGCATGTTCCGTGCTTTGCTGGAGGCAGGGCTAAGGAGGCAGCTGGGACGAAGGGGAGGGGAACACCTTTGGGTGCCTCGGAGCCGTCCCTCAGCAGCCGCGTTCGCTCCTCCTGGGCAGGAATCGGCAGAACCCTGAGCAGCGGCTACTGCCGCCTGTGCCACGGCAAGTTCTCCTCGCGGAGCTTGCGCAATGCCTTCGGCAAGGTGCCTGTGCTGGGGGAGAACTCGGAGAAGCAGCGCCGCGTGGACCAGGTGTTCTTCACCGACTTCCAGCGGCTGGTGGGCGTGGCGGTGCGGCAGGACCCCGCGCTGCCACAGTTCGTCTGCAAGAAATGCCATGCCCAGTTCTACAAGTGCCGCAGCGTCCTCCGCACCTTCATCCAGAGGGTGAACGCCTCGCCCACGGGCCGCGCCAAGTCCAAAGGAAAGTACGTGGCCTTCCTCGCCTCCCGGCAGCGCCGTGCTGCCGCGCGGTCCCTCCGCGACGCCCAAATCCCACTGTGCCGCTCTGGTTTTTGCAGGAGCAGCGGGGTCCAGGCGCAGCCGGGTATGGAAGGAGGTGCCTCCTGCCTGGGTGAGTGCCCACTGCCCTTTTGCTTCTGCCACGCCGCCAGCACAGGGCTGGGTTTGGTGGGTGGTGAGAAATGACCGCGTCCTGGGGGGGTGGCACTGCTGGTTAAGGTTCTCCTTCCTCCCTCTGGATGCCCAGGAGTATCTTCACCTTCCTGAGCTGGGCCAAGCAGGCAGAGGCTCACCTGGGGGTTGGAAGAGCAGGCAGAGCAGATTTGGGTGGTGGTGCTAGGCCTGTCCCAGCTGATGTTGGACACTAGGGACAATTGGAAATACCCTTTCCGTTGGAATGATGGAGGGAGTTGGTGGAGCCACTGTCCCTGGAGGCATTTAGGGAAAGACCGGATGTGACACTCAGTGCTCCATTCCAGCTGACAGGGTGTTGGTTTTTGGTTGGGCTCGGTGATCTCAGAGGTCATTTCCAGCCTCAGTGGTTCTGTGATCCTGGCAGGCGCTGGCACTGCCCCGGTGCAGCCCTTTGGGGTGGCTCCCACCTGCCTCGTGGAGCAGCCCTGGGGGGGAGCAGACCCACATCCCTGTCCCCTCCGTGTCCCCCCGTGCCCAGGCCTGACTGTGCTGCCTCTCCCCCGGGCAGTTGACCTGATCATGTCCAGCCCGCAGTGCCTGCGCAGCCTGGTGACGTGGACGCACGCGCACGCCGGGAGCTGCGCCTCGGTGCCCGGGCTGCGCAGCGTGCTCTCCTCCGAGTACTGCGGCATCATCCGCGCCGTCTGGGGCTGCGGGGACGGCCACGACTACGTCATGGACACGGACTCGGACTGCAGCTCCGTGCTGCTCGACAGCGCCTTGTCCTTCAAACGGGAGTGGAGCAAGGGCTCGGCGCAGCAGCGCTTGACTGACAACGGGGCCGGGGCAGACAGTGCCGGGGCTGTTCCTGCTCCCAAAGCCCAGCGTGCCCCAGTAAGGACAGCTCCTTGCCAGCAGCCCGCCAGCAAAGGGACCACGTTGGTGCCAGCGAGTGCGGAGAACGAGCCACCGCAGGACAGGGATTCGTCTCCCTCGCAGCTGGACAGCGCAGCCTCCGTCCGGGAGCAGGCCCTGCTGCAGCCTATCTCCCCTCTGAGCACTGCCACACGTAAGGGATTTGCTTCCTGATCTCTGTCCCGGCCTCAGGGGAAGGACAGGGAGCTGGAGAGGTGGCCCATGGAGAGACAGGGGCTGGGCCCTCTCCTTGGAGACAGCTGTTCCTCAAGGAGGATGCAGATCCTTCTGGGAAGTGCTCAGAGATTGGCCTCTGATTGAGGAGGAGGACACTGAGCCGTGCAGAAGGGACAGGGGAACACGGGTCATACTCCTGGCCCTGTGTTCTGTTCCCCTTCCCATAGAGGGGAGACCCTGCTGCCAGGCTCTTCCTGGGGGTATGGAATGGCCAGTGGTTCATCAGCACCATATTTCCAGATGTTTCTTTTGGCTCGACCCTGAAGCTGGGTTTCCCTGCTGCACAGCAGCTGATGCTGAATCCCAGGGGGCCCTTCTGCCCCTAAAGGAAAACTGCTGAGTGGGTTTGGGCTGGGTGCACTGCCCCAAACACTACTTCCAGAAGTGAGGAATTAACACCCATTTTGAGTTCCAGAAGTGGGGTTGTGTTTCGTTCCAGCACCCACAGGAGGTGTCTGCTGCTGGACACGAGAATGGCGGCTGGAACTTGCCTGGGGACAATTCTTTCAGTTACAGGTGTCACAGGAGGAACCAAAAGCTGCTCCTGGGAGCTGCAGGGCCAGGGTGGAGCACAGGGAGAGCCGTTTCTGGGCAGAGGGGACAGTTTGGGTCAAACAGTCACTGATTGCCATGGAGCACACGTTCCCCACGGTGTGACCACGCGAGCGCAGCCCGAGCAGTCGGCTCCTCCTCAGCCGCCGCGGCTCTGCTGCTTTTCCTTGTAACGCACCGTGTTCTCCTTCATTCCCTAGGACAGTTGAGTGGGAAGCAGGTTCTGTCTGCAACGTCGGATGAGCGGGTAAAAGACGAGTTCAGTGACCTTTCTGAGGGGTGAGAGAAGAGTGGGTTTAAAATAGCCTAAATGTCTTCTTTGCCGGCGGGAACTCCCCAGCCCGGAGAGCTCTTTCTCCACCAGCGCCGGGGGCTCAGAGCGGCGGCTCTGCTGCAGCCGTCACGGAGCTCATGGCACTGAGGCTCTGAGCTCCCTCCTCTGCTCTGGGGGGTTTGCACACACGTGTGCTCCGTGTTTGTGGGCTGCTCGCAGCAATCCTGGCCCTGTTTTGTCCCCTCTCTGCTGGGGAAGGAGCGTGCCGGGAGCTGCTGCTGCAGCCCCTCAAGCTCCGGGCGGTTCCCTCTGCAGCTGGGGCTGCGGGAGAGCAGTGGGAGTGGGAATGCAGGCACGGGGTGGCTCCCATTTGCTCCTGGGGAGAGCCTTTAACTGGGAAATGGGAGAGGGAGGGACCTGGCAGACTTTTGTGAGCAAGGATTTGTCTCAGTCCAATACAGGTGTTTGGAATGGGGCTGTAAATACACGAATCCAGGCGTTGCGAGTCTAAAGGGCCAAGTGCAGAGTCACCCCAGTGTCAGCTGAGCCTGTCAGCTGTCACATTAAAAGGGCCACAACAATTTATTGCCTGTTTCCTGTTTTCAGGAATTAATTGCTTCTTAAGGCCTAAAAGGAGAGAAAAGAAAAATCCAAACGTGGCTGTTACATTTGAGGGAATACAGAATGACCTGCAGCTTCATTAACCTGCGCCAGACAATTGTGTGACATTCCTGCTCCACAAATTTCCTTTTCCCAGTAGAGGAAGCAGCAGACACATGCCTCACCCATGAATAGATCCTTTCAGTAACAGCCGCTTTTTTGTTCTCCTGACAGTGGTTTGATTATTCTTGCAGAGATTTAGCCCTAAAAGGACCTGGCTTGGGTCTTTGCTGCGTTCACCGGCGCTGTGTTTGCTGGGGAGAGGACGGGGAGGAGGACACGTGTCGTGGGGGAGATGGATGTGCTGGGAATGGGGAGCTGCTGGTGCCGAGGGTCAGCCCGAGGTCACGTTGGTAAAGGGCAGCTTCTCTCTCTCAGGGACTTCTTGAGCGATGATGAAAGCGAGAAGAGAAACGTGCAATCCTCAGACGACTCCTTTGAGCCTTACCCCGAGAAGAAGTAAGGGGCTCTCAGGGGGGTGGGGGGCTGGTGCCCACCCCTGTGGGGTCAACATGTCTTTCCTTAGGCTCTGTTCTCTACACATTCCTGTCTGGGGGTCACAGAGATGCCCCCAGGCTCCCCACTGGGTTAAACTGGGCCCTCATCCCCAGCCTGGCACAGCCACAGCCTGGCTCATGTACCTGGGGCTGTGTGTGCTCCTGCTGTGCCAGGTCACAGGCAGGTGACAGCTGGGGACACTTTGGTGGGTCTAAAACCAAGATCTTTAAACCACTGTCCTGGTTCTTTCTTGGAGGGTTTCTGGCAAGAAAAGCAACAGTAAAGAAGCAAAGAAGGCTGAAGAGCCCAAAATAAGGAAGAAGCCGGGTCCTAAGCCAGGCTGGAAAAAACAAATCAAATGTGAACGGTAAGGAGGGTCTGTCAGGGCTGGGCTGGGCCGCAGCCCCACGCCCACAGCACCTCACACACCTCTGCTTGCAGGGAGGAGCTGCCCACCATCTACAAGTGTCCTTACCAGGGCTGCACCGCTGTCTACAGAGGCGCTGATGGCATGAAGGTGAGCTCAGGCTCTGCTCCTGTCCCATGCTGGTGGCTCCCAGTACTCTGGAGCCACTTCCAGGTCAGCAGAGAATCCCTGATGGGTTTAATTCCCCACCCTGCTCTGCTTTTAGTGAGCCACTAAAAGCAGCCTGCTGGGAGTCCTGGCCTTTTCCAGTCTTCTCTGGCTCTCCCAGTTTCTCCTGTCCTGGAAGCCTGCCACTGACTCAGAGCAGCCCTTGAAGCAGGCTCCTGTGCGTCCAGCTGAAGCCCCTGCTGCCAGGGGTGGATTGGGATGCAAATCCTGGTTTTGCACATGGTGTTCTCGGTGTTGGGGGATCCAGGTTGTTCCCTGTCAGAAGCTCTGTCCTTGCTTTGCAGAAACACATCAAAGAGCACCACGAGGAGGTGCGGGAGAGGCCCTGCCCTCACCCTGGCTGCAACAAGGTGTTCATGATCGACCGGTACCTGCAGCGGCACGTCAAGCTCATCCACACGGGTGAGTGCCAGCAGCCGGCAGGGCACGGACACCCGGAGCTCGTGGCCCGGGGGAAGGGGCTCCCTGTGTGCCTGTGAACGTGGAGCACGCTGTTGTGCAGGGGAGGGGCTCAGGCTGCCACAGGGAGCGTGGCAGCTCGGGGCACATCCCAGCAGCCGGGCAGAAGCCGTGACTCTCCCGTTTCCGTGGCAGAGGTACGGAACTACATCTGTGATGAGTGTGGGCAGACCTTCAAGCAACGCAAACACCTCTCGGTCCATCAGATGCGGCACTCGGGAGCGAAGCCCCTGCAGTAAGTGATGCCAGCGGGGATCAGAGGGGTCAGACACTGACCCTGGCACACTAATTCTGGGATGCAAACCCTGCCTGGAGCGGGCTGGATCGCTTGAAATGCATGAGGACAGGGTCATGGAGCACCTCTGCTATGAGGAAAGGCTCAGAGTGCTGGGTGTGTTCAGGCTGGAGACAATTCCAGGGGCACCTTAAAGCCCCTTGCAGGGCCTAAAGGGGCTCCAGGAGAGCTGGAGAGGGATATGAGACAAAATCTTGGAGTAATAGGACAAAGGAGAATGGCTTCCCACTGCTGAAGGGCGGGGTTAAATGGGATATTGGAAAGTCACTCTTTCCTGTGAGGATGGTGAGGCCCTGGCACAAGGTGTGAAGTCCCCATCCCTGGAAGTGTCCAAGGCCCGGTTGGACGAGGCTTGGAGCAGCCTGGGATAGTGGAAGGTGTCCCTGCCCACAGGAGAGGGCGGGATGGGATGTGTTTTAAGGTTCCTTCCAACCCAAACCACCCCAGGATTCTGTGAGTCAATGAAATGTCCATTCCCAACACCCGCTGCAGCCCCGGCACTGCTCCTGGCTGGTGCTGAGCCCCCTTTGCCCCGCAGGTGTGAGATCTGCGGGTTCCAGTGCCGCCAGCGCGCCTCCCTCAAGTACCACATGACCAAACACAAAGCCGAGGCCGAGCTGGAGTTCGCCTGCGACCAGTGCGGGAAGCGCTTCGAGAAGGCCCATAACCTCAACGTCCACATGTCCATGGTGCACCCTCTGACCCAGACTCAGGACAAAGCCAAGCCGCTGGAGCCAGAGCCCATCCTGCTCCTCACGGCTTCAGGGACTGCCGAAGGCCAGGCGGTGAAGCCAGAAGTGACTGCGGAGCCCGAGCCCACCTGAGGGGCCGGGGACGCCTGCCCAGCCCAGCCCCGTAGAAGCCGTTACGGCACTGGAGATTTTTAATCTGCGTTTTAGTCTCCCAAAGAACTCGGTGGAATTAGCTTCAGCTCGCCCAGAAAAGGCTTGTTCTCATGCAGTGATTTCCATGCTCTCGTCTGATTCAGCAGTGTTGTACTAAGAGTGTCTAATCCCAGGGGAAAGGACATTGGCAGCACCCCTCCGTGTCCCCAGCCCCACGCACACGTCCTAGAAACCACGTTGCCCACATCTGTTCCCTGCCTGCACAGAGGTGCCCCCAGGGGCTCAAGGGGGACAGAGGACAGTGGGACAACTTTAGGGAGACATTTTGTTTTGGAAAATAAGGAAAAAAAAAACCCAACAACATAATCATGAGACCCAAAGCAAGTCTAAACAGAAAATTTGTAACCCACTTTTTATTGTAACAAAAGCTTCATGGTTATGCTTGTAATAAATTATTTACAAAGTAACTTGAAAAAAAATGGCCCAGGTGAGAAAGGTGGCTCCTTGTGTTAGGTGAAAGTGAGGTGTTGGGCCGAGTCCATTCCTCAGAACAGTTCCAGCTCCTCCTCCAGTTCCATGTCCACAGCAGGCCGTGAGAAGTGCAGAAGGGTGGCTCCCAGCTCTGGGTCGAGTTCTTCACAGGTGCTGAGGAGCTGGGGAGAGGGCAAGGAGCCAGTTTAGATCTGCTCCTGCTTCCCTAAAGCCAGTTCCAGCAACACCGGGGCATTTTGCTGCCTTCTCAGCCAGGCACAGGCAGAGGAGGGGGAAACTTCCACTGATGCCCGTGGCTGTGACTGACAATTCCCTCGGACCGAGCGGGAACGGCCACACGAGGGCAGGGTCGGATGTGCCGGGATCGGTGGAGGATGTGGCCGTGGCACGGCTGAGCACCAGGTGTCCCCCTGCTCCCAGGTGAGTTAGAGCAGCAGGGAGCATCCCCAGGGGGGTCAGGGAGCACAGAGCTTGGCACAGGCAGGGGATCAGTGCCCGAGGGAGCCACAGCAGCACTCCCAGCTCACACCCCGGGACAGAAGGGAGAGCACTGCACCTACCGGCTGTGTGTTCTGTACGTTCCCAAGGCTCTGGGCAGGGCAGCGTGGGATGGCTCCCAGCAGGAACTGCCGGGCTGCAGAGATCAGCTCCAAGGGATCCTGCACGACACGGGAGAGACACGGCCATGGAGGCAAAACGTCACCCTCAGCCCAGTCCCTGCTTCAGAAGAGAAGCAGAAGCCACAACCCCACACCCGAGGCTGTCAGAGCTCAGAGGGCAGGGGGCTGTTCGGGTTTGGGAGCAACCCTGGCAGTTCCTCTCTGCCCCAGGGGATGAGGAACCTGCACGAGCTCCCTCTGCTCTGCATGGAAGGTGGGAACAAGAGAGATGCTGCAAGTGCTGCTGCAGGGGAAGAGCTAAAGAATAGGATCTGTTACAAGAGGTTTTAAGCTGGAGAGGGGTAAATTTAGACTGGATATTAGGAAGAAATTTTTCTCTGTGAGGGTGGGAAGGCCCTGGCACAGGTTGCCCAGAGAAGCTGTGGCTGCCGCTGGATCCCTGGAAGTGTCCAAGGCCAGGCTGGATGGGACTTGGAGCAACCTGGGTTGGTGGAAGGTGTCCCTGCCCAAGGCAGGGGGTGGAACAGGATGAGGTTTAAGGTCATTTCCAACCCGAACCATTCTGGGAGTCTATGACAGGAGACAGCTTACGTGCTCTGTGGGGTCTTGATCAGACTGTGGCAGGACTTCCCCTTCCACAAAGAGCTGGAGCAGCTGGATGTACATCTGGAGTGCCACGCTGAGGAAGGCTGGCTCCTGCTGGAGCAGCTCCTGGTGGAAGCTGGGGGTGAGGCTGGAGGGGGTGACACAGGGGCTCTGTTAGCTCTGGGTCCGTGGGGCACACACAGGCATGAGGCAAACACAGCTGCTGCTCTGCCCTGTCAGATTTGAGTCCCATGGCATGCAGGGCCACCCCAGGAAGCAAAGCTGGTCCAAAAGCTTGTGTTTGGAGCACAGAGCTGAAGGGACACTCCTGGCAAAGCTCTTCAGCAAAATGTACAGGGCTCCCCAGACAGCACCGTGCCTGATGAGGTTCTCTGTCCTGCACGGCTCAAGGAAAAGGTAACTGTGCTCACCTGCAGGCCAGCAGTGCTGTTACCTCCATGCCAGCTGCTGTGGGTGCCAGCCACCACCCACATCCCCCCAGTGCTCCCTCCCAGCCCGGCAGGTGGGTACCTGTAGAAGGCCAGGGGCAGGAGCCGGGTGTGCCGCTGTGAGGCCGCGCTGCGCAGGACACGGCACTTCCCAGGGTCTGCAAGGACAGGGAGAGGCCCTGAGCACCTTCAGAGGGCCTCACCTCGCCTTTCCTACTTCTGGGGCTGCACAGTTTCCTTCCAGGCCACAAAAAATAAGGATGTTTGAGGGTGGTGACCAGCAAAAGAAGCAGGTTGTCCCCTCAGGCTTTCTCTACCAGCAGGGGCAAGACTGAGTTCAGTCATTCCTGATCATCAGCTGGGTCTGCCCTGCTCTGGGATAGGAGCAGAATGTTCTCAGCTCTCACACAAGTGTTTTTTGTGCTGCTTCCAAAGGCCCAGCAGCCCCTTCTCACAGGGACACTCCAACCCAAGGGATGGGTCAGCCATCCTTCCAGCCCTTGGGGACAGGACTCACCTCCTTCTGCTGAATGGAAGAGAAGTGGCCAGGATGTGCCCCTGCCTTCCAAACACTGCAGGATCTGCTGGGACCATTCCAGAGACATCTGGAAATCCACTCCTTCCTGGGTGTCAGAAAGGAGAGGTCTTGTTCCTCTTGGGCTGTGGTTGCATCCAAGCAGGAAGGAACCCCCACAAGACACTGCACGTGAAGTGCTCTGCTAAAGGACCTGAGGAATTTACCCCGAGCCTTTCCCCTCACCTGGCAGCCTGGATTCCCCCAGGGGAATTGGGCACCAGAGCAGGGCAGTGTCTTCCTCACTGACCAGGCCACCACAGGGCTCCACTGAGACAGGGGAAAGCTGCACCCTGGAATGGTTTGGGTTGGAAGGGACCTTAAAGATGATCCAATTCCACCCCTCCATCATGGGCAGGGACACCTTCCACTAGACCAGGTTTCTCCAAGCCCCATCCAACCTGGATTAACCAAGAGACCACAGCACATCCTGCACCCACCCCACTGGAGCAGCTTCTATCCCCTCTGACCTTTCTAGTGACAACATGTCTTGAGATTACTGTGGGGGTTTCTTTTTTCATTACTCATTTCACATGGATTAACCTCCCAGCTCTGTCTGCTCAAGATGTTTCTCTCCTCCCTGGCTCTTCCCCCAGACTCTCCCACGGGCAGACTGAGACCAAATGGTTATTCTTGCCTTGAATCTGCTCCCTGATCCCATCTGTGAGGTGACTCCCCAAACGGCTGCACTTCAAAGCTGAGGTGACAGCAAAGGGACAGAAACAAGCCTTCACAGGCAGCAGGATGCTCAGGGCAGGCAGCTGCTGGAAGCAGCCTGTCATCTTTGCTCCTTCACTAAATAGCATTAAACCATTTGGAAACAAATGTTCCTCCTTCCCGGGCAGCCCTTCTCCCATGAAGTACCACATTCCAGCCTGAGGAAAAACATCAGTCTGACAGATGTGAGATGCTACACAAAAACTGAGCGAGACATGAGGTTCATGCACTACCTGGGAGGTGTAAAGTCTGAACAGGAAACTGGAAACAATAAATCACCCAGGAGGAGAAATAAAAGTAGTGAAAGGGGAGATAATGTCAGTGAGAGGAAAACTCAGGTTCAATCTGATGGGAACAGAAGGGCTTTCAGCAGGCTTGTCTGGGGTGTTGCTGATCCCTTCCTCCTGGCAGAACAAGCTCCCAGCCTTTCCAGTGCTGCTACAAAGCATTTTTGGGCAGCAAACCAAGCTGATCAGACACATCCAGTGTCGTGAGAATTCCCTTGGGGCTGAACTCACCTTTGGTGCTATTCTGGCTGAGATGAGATCCAGGACTGAGAAGAACAGCAGAGCAACAAGGAGCTGCAAGGAAAAGAGGCTGCCTGTTAGTTGTGCCTGCAGTGGTGGCTTGGAACGTGGTCTTTCCAGTCAGGGAATAAAACATTTCACCAGGTGCATTCCCAGCCTGGCCCTGGGTGAACCACAGAATGCTTCACCTGCTGGGACCCCAGTTACCCCCAGCCCTCCCACGGTTCTCATTCCCCCTGCACCCTCCAGGAATTCTGAGGGGAAAGATGAGTTATTCCCTGTATGCCAAGTGTACTCAGTGACCCCAGTTTCTGACTGGCAGCTTCTGGCTCCAGACCAGTACAAACAGTGGAGGAACAATCCCACAGGAAGAGGAGCTGCTGCCTGCAGCAATAAAACCCCCAGAGTAAACTCGAGGCCCAGGTTCTGCTTCAGCACTGTCACCTGTGTCCCTCTGGCACAGGGACACTCCCCATGCTGAGCTCTGACCGTGGCTCTTCCCTGGAAAATCAACAGCCACAAGTGCAGGGCAGCAGCCCAGCTTCCTCCTCAGAGACCCCCAGAGAATTCCCCTTGCACTGAGGTGGAAGGCTGAGCCATTTCCTGCACCAGGCTCGGGAAAACCCTCAGGAAATCTGTCTCTGGGAATCCCAGCACAATTTCCCAGAGCCCTTCAAACGCCTGCACTGCTGTCTCACAAACTTCCTGCATCTTCTTAACTTTCCAGCCAAGCTGCCAAGCTAAAATCCACAAGGACTGCTGCTGGAGGGAGAGGGAATCCTGGCACGCCACGGATGGAGCTCTCCCTCTCTGCAGGGTTCTCTCCAGCTTCAGTTTTTAAAGCAGCTGTTGAACAGCCCTCACAGACTTCACAGGAGCCAGAGTCTGAGGAAAAAGTTTAAACTTGGAACAACTTTGCCTTCAGGATAAGAATTTAGCAACTGGCAATTTACAGCCACCTTTTATCAACTATCCACCAGCACAACTTCCCAACAGGGATCACCAGGGATGCAGCACTATCTGAGGACAACTTCTCTCAGCTAGAGACCTCCTATTTCTGGTTTCCAGGTGTAGGGAAGAGCAGAGACATGAAGTGCACCCAGCCTTGCCTGCTCTGCGTTAGTCCCCAGCCTCTCCAGTGCCTCTGTCCCTCGTCCTCGTGGTGACTGCTGCAGGATGGCACCATGCAGGAAGGCAGCTGAGAGCCAAGGGGGGTCAGAGACAGGGAAAGCTGCTCCTGAACAAAGGAACCTGGCAGACAGAACAAACATGTCATGGGTTTGCAGGTTAAAAAGGGGGAAAGTACTGCTGTGAATGAGGAGGAAATTGGGGACTTGGGCAAAGGTGCAAGTTTGTGACTGGGACAAGAAAATAAATCATTCTCTTCATTTTGTTTTCCCCGTAGTTGGATGCTAGGAGACAGTTGTAAAAAAGCCAAAGTCTAGAAGCAGACAAAAGCATTCTCAAATCTCTTTTATCAGCAGTTGGACAGGCAGTAACTCTATACTAGAGAAGCATGTGATTATCACCTGCCATAACCTGCAAGGAATTCTTACATAAATACCCAGCTTCTGGAGAAAAGCTGCAGGGCACTGACAGTGTGAGGAGAGGTAAAGAAGGAAGCAAGCAGCCAGTGAGCACTTCAGGAGCCCAGATTCCCCAAATGCAGGGAGCAAAGGGTGTGGCAGCTCCTGGGAATGACTCAAGACCATGCTAAGGCTTTGCCTAACCAGGGCTCTGCCTCCCAGCCTCCTCTGCAGAGATGCCCTTGTCCTCATGGGGAAGCACTGTGACCCACATCACACACAGGACCAGACTAAATCATTAGCACGACCCATTTTGAGTTTAAGCCCTCCAGAGGAGTCTGACTAGAGCTGTCCTGCAAGCCTCAGCCCACGCGAGCATTCCACCCTCCAGGAGAGCAGCTCCCTGCTCCATCCCTCACACACACCTGGTACCTGAGCCATGCCAGCCCCTCAGCCTGTCCAGTTCTTCTGCAAGAGGAGCCCCAAAGAGTCTCTTCCACTGAGAGCAAAGTACTGGCTCCAGCCTCGGCCACCAAAGCTGGGGACAAAGATGGAAACCAGCAGATTAGTAATGGGTGCTCAGTGGTTGCAGTCAGGCTCAGCCAGGGACTCAGAGAAAGGGGTTCTTCCCCTCTCCTTAGGGAAAAAGCCCAAGTTGTACGTGCACACATCAGAAAAGGCAGAAATTTCACATCCTGGAAACGCAGAGCATCAGTCATGACCCTGCTCACACCAAGGGCCCTGGGACTCCTCTGGCAGGAGCAGCCAGAATGAAAGAACTGTTCCACAAAGGTGATGGCCACGCTCAGCACATGCACCAAAACGTGTATCCCTGTGTAAAACTGCACACAAGGAGTTACACACAGGAGAGAGAATAAAAACTGGGATTTTGGGGCATTTTGGTCGCTTGGATGTAACAACCAGCCCACACAGGGCATCAGGCACCAGGAGAAGCCTCCCAGCTCCCCCCACTCTGCCAAAACCCTGTGGCAACACCCTGAGGAGCCCAGAGCTGGGATCAGGGATACCCAGGGCTCTAAAACACACTGCCAATTTCCAAAGGCTTTAAGAGTTTCTGTTGAAAGTTACACGCTTGGATAGTGTTTAACACGAGCTTTCTGAGCTGAGGCTGGATTCCCCCCAAAATCAGAGCACCAAAATGAGACCAGTCACCGCTGCAGAGAGGAGCACCACGGGACACTTGGTTTGACATGTGGCCAGAGCCTCGTTGACCCCTTCTGCTGCATCCTCACAGCCCAGGCTGGCACTCAGCAGGCCCTGGAAGAGGACAAACGACAGGATGGCTCCACACATCCCTCTCTGCTGCTCCAGTCCCTCTCTGAGCGTGTGTGAACTGATCACAGACAACTGTAGGGGTCAGCACGGCTCAGCAAAAGAAACATCTACCAACAGCTCCTCCTCCCACCAGCTTTGCTGCATTGTATTAAAATTCACCTCCACCGCTACCTCCTCCTGCTGCTCCCCCTCATTTTCCTGGTTACTGCTCTTCTCGGAATTACACCAAGAGTTCTCAAAAGGAAGGGGCAAAGGAGGAAAGCTCCTCCTGCACCTTGTGTGTCAGAGAAAAGCTCTGAGCAGGGACAGTGAGGCAGAGGGGCAAAAGCAGCATTACCCTGAAGAAGTGAGCTGTGATGTCGTAGGAGAGCGCATACCCTCTGGAACTGACGTTCTTCTGCAGGAACACATGGACAGGGAAACAAAATCAACAAAACCATCATTCCTTCCCTTTGGAATAGGATTTCCTAAGAGCATTTCAGGGCTCAGCCAGCACAGAGCTGAACATCAGCTCTTCTGTGCAAGGCACGCCCACAGAGCTGAGCTGCACAGCCCCTGCACCCAGGAGCCCAGGCTGGCACAGCAGATGGATTAACAGTCCTGGGGGGATCAGAGGTTTCTGGCTGTGCCTAATATGACAGCACAGGAGGGCCTGGAAAGGCCAGCAGGATGAATAAATAGAAATCAGGTTGCCATGGAGCACAGGGTCCTGAGGGACCTGCAAGTCAAATGACCTTCTCCCAGAAAGCTGCAGGGATGTCCCTGGATGTTTCTCAGGAGGATGAGGAGGATCTCACTCCACAGCAAAACTGTTCAAGGCCCTGGCATGAGAGAGGGATTGGAGAAGAGCTCATGCTCAGCCCCTCCCAGGCCTCCACAGGAGCACTCTAAGTTTGTCTGTAACCCACTTCACCAAACAAAGTGACACCCAAGGATTTGCTCTTAATAGTGTCAAATGCCACCACAACTCTGAATGAATGAAGCCAAAAGTCACAGAATCATGGAATGATTTGGGTTGGAAGGGACCAAGGGCAGGAACACCTTCCATAGACCAGGTTGCTCCAAGTGCTTGAACACTTCCAGAGACTGGGCAGCCACACCTTCTCTGGGTAGTTTGGATGTGACCTCCTTCCCTAAATTCAAATTTAAGTCCTTTATTTAGAGCATTTACCAATGAGCAATCACCATTTGGCTCACAACACCTACCAGCTCGGAGTTGACAAAACAGAAGAAGTTGTCACAGTCCAACACTGTTTTGTTCCCTTTCCAACACGTGGTGATCAGGGTGGATGCAGGCAGCCCCACCAGAATCCTTGGGCAGGGAAGAATGAAAACTCAGGTTACTGTCAGGGAGAGAATCAGCCTCCCCAGGAAGATGTGTGACATCCAGCCTGGCAGGGGTGGCTGGTAGCCCAAGATGGCACAAGGAAACACAGCCAATTCCAGTGGGTGCCAGGGAACAGGTATCCCTTGCACAGCTGTCCCCGTGCCATGCAGTGCCACTGTCGCTTGCTGTGGACTCGGAGGGGAGGACGCTGCACACACCAGCCTGCCCTGAGCAGCAGGGCTGCTGGAGGCATTCCCAGCTGCTCAGGCCTGCTCTTACCTCCTGTGCAGCAGCAGCTCCTGCTGCCTCCACAGCTGCTCTCCCAGAGCAGAGCTGTGCTGCCTGCCTGTCAGTCTTCCCTGCAGGATCTCAAACAGGAAGTGTCTCTGGGCAGCTGAGCAGCCAGGAAGCAGCTTTGGCTTGCACCTCAGCTCCAGCACCAGCTCCTGAACAGGGTGGTGGGGAAACCAGTGAGGGCCACACATCAGCCTGCTCCCAAACCCTCTTTGTTTCTCTGAAGCAACCAGAGATCAACAAGAAAAACCCCTCTCAATCCCCCCACCTCAGCTCACAGGTCAGAGCTGAATGCAGCCTCGCCAGCAGCCAGGAATGAGGGAATAGTCTGGTCAAGTTCAAGGACTAAACATCCACCTCAGAGTCTGAAATCACCTGCAGCCTGCAGAGAATCTCGGGGCTGACCGACAGCTTCGACTGGCCACAGCCACCCAGGTCCAGCCTGAAATGAGGGGACACACAAGGTAACTCCCCCTGCTAGCCCGGGGGAAAGCACAGTTCAAATACAGCCAGATGCTTCAGGTGAACACAGAGCTCAAACTTTGTGCCTTAAATAAGATGTAGCTGAGACAGTGGCTCTCCTCTAAGCTCCCTCCTCGTTTTCCAGCTCCAGCCACTCCCCCAGGGCATTGGTGCTTGTCTGGCCACACAAAGCTGAGTACAAAGTCAGCTTTAAAAAGACAGCCAGCCCAGGGCCTCTCTGTGGCTGCAGCCCCAGACCTCTGCCTCCCACAGCACGATGCTTATGCACAGACTGTGAGTCACACAGGGCCACCTCCCAGCTGCCCCTTCCAGCCAGACCAGCAGGAATGGCTTCCCCAGCCTCATGGAAGGGACAAGCTCCCAGTGCACAGCCCCAGGGCCACCAGCAGAAAGGGAAGTTGTGGCCCTGAACACCTCTGTGAGGAATCCAGGATGGCATTGATGATGACTCCACACGCCTTCTCCAGGTCTCCATCACAGCCACCAGCAGCAGAAGGGGCAGGAAGGTACCTCTGATAGATGGCCCAGTAATGGAAATCCTGTCTGCAGTGTGGAAAAGGAGGAGATGGGAAATCTGTTGGAATGGTGCCCTTCCCTTGAAGTAAAGGGAAGCTCACACATCCAGAGTGATGAGTGATGTGAGCTCAGATAAGAGCTCCAGGTAAGTATAGACATAAGGAGTCCTCCAGCAGACCCCACCCAGCTCTGGCTTCCAGAATCAGGGAGGGTTTGTGACAAGTGGTTTGGAAGGGCTGCACATGCAGGGTGAGCCTCACAGAACCATGGGATGGGTTGGAAATGACCTTAAAGCCCATCCATTCCTACCCCCTGCCATGGGCAGGGACACCTCCCACCAGACCAGGCTGCTCCAAGCCCTGTCCAGCCTGGCCTCGTGTGTGAAAACACACACACCCCTCATTCCAGCAGTGCTTGAACTCAGGACAAACCACAGCAGGCAACAGGCATTTGTATCCTGCAGCAACTCTTGATTTACTTCCTGATCTTCAGTGCTGTTCCCTAATTTTGATGGGACACTCTTGGGCTACTCCCTTTCCAACAGAGCCCCTTGGCCCTTACCTCTCTGCAGCAGAGAGAATGTCCTTTTCAGGGCACACCTCCAGCTCCATCAGCAGCCACTCTCTGAAAGATAGCTGGGAAAAGCCAGGATTTAGGAGCAGGGAAGAACAGGAAGGGAAATAACTTGTGCAGAACTTGCTGCCCAGCATAAAACCCACTTCATTTAATCTCCAGACACAATCCTATGTGGATTAAGAGACATGAAAAAAGAGATACCAACCCAAGGAAGTTTCTGCGCTATTTCTTTTATAAAAAAATTCAAGCTAAAACCCTGCTGGCCTTCAAATATTCATGGAAATCCCAGGAAGCCTGTCTCACACACCCCCACCCCTTTGACATTTCCAAATACACTCAGCACCTCCAAGGCCAGGTACCAGGATGAATGTGTGTCATTAGAAATAAAGGCAAAATGAGCCAAGCAGCTCAGTCAGACAGGCTGGGTGAGCATCAAAGGGAGGTTATAACACAGGGTGCTCCAGCCCTGGACACCGAGCCAGGCACGAGGAGTCACTCTAGGAACACCACAAACCCCTCTGCACAAAGACAAACTGGTTCTAGAGGAAGTAGGTTAAAAAAAGAGAGTCTGTCAAATCAGAGACTTTGCAAGGGTGGTACAAAGGGAATAGCTGAGATGGTTTGAGCCAGAATGAGCCAGGCAACACAAGGTGGCTCAGGGGAACATTGGCATGTACACAAAGCACCTGAAAAGCAAGGATTTCCATTTATTTGCCTCTCCACCACTTCCCAGAGAGCACAGCAGGGAGCCAGGGTGATGGACAGGCCTTTGCTCTGCAGTTCCTGAGCTTCTACAGCTTGCCAAGCTCCCTGCTTTTCCAAGAAGTAGGACACAAGTTTTACCTCTGGTTTTGTCTTTCTACCTTATCATCCCCATCAAACAACACCCAGCACCCATCCCAGCCCACATGACTCAGCTGTCAGACAACTTTTCAGGTGTTTAGTTCTTACTTTCAGGAATTAAGTTCTTACAAGAAGCTTTTGATCACCAATAAGGAAACTGCAAAGGGCAGATCTAAAAGAGTGAGAATTAGAGGGTGAATTTGGGTGATGGAAAAGACTTATACCTGGAATGTTTTTTCCTTCAAGAGCTCCTGGAAGCCTGCTTGCCTCCATAAGCACAGGCTGGCTCTCCTGTAGTTCAGAGAGGGGCAGCACAGGGAACTCCAGCTCAGGGCACTTTTGGCCTCCTCACGCAGGGCTCCCCGAGCCTCCAAACTCAGCCGTGGCACGAGGTGCTGCAGCTGGAATGGAAACAGCACAGCCTGCACAAGGTGCTGCAGCTGGAAAAAAACCTGCACTTCCTGCACAAAGTTCTGCAGCTGCAGTAAAACCTGCACTTCCTGCACAAGGATAAAACCTGCACTTCCTGCACAAGGATAAAACCAGCACATCCTGCACTGGCTGCCCCAGAAGCAGCCCCAGAGCCTCCTCTGCTTCTGTGCAGCTGCCCCACGAGCAGAGGCACCCAGGGCTAAGAGGGGAGGGCACAGAGATGTATTTCTACACTGTTTTCTTGGTGTGAGTGTCACTTGCACAGGGACCTGCAGCAGGAACTTGGGGTGAGAGTGAACTTTCTCAAAAGTTACAGCAAAACTTTTTCCCTTTTACCTTTTTAATCAGGCCAGGAGGAATCAAGGCACAAAAATCTTCATGAGGGCAGGATGAAAACTTGCACATCAGATAAGCTGCTGCTGCAGTGCAAAACCTGAGAGAGAAAAGGAAAGAACTCCATTGTCTGGTTGGTTCAACCACCTCCACAATCTCTGGAAATCCTCCATGGGAGCTTTCCCAGCGTCCCAAAAACCCGGGGGAGCAGGGAGGGGTGGATGCCCCATCTCACCTCAGGCAGAAGGCAAATGACTCCTCTGTCCTGCACACCAGCAAGGAGCTCCAGTACTCTGAAACAGAAAGGGCCTTTCCAGGAACAGCCTGAGAGGCCCCAAAATTGGCTTCCACGGCAGGAATTAAAGTTCTGTATTCACTTAAGTGGATCACAAAAGCTGCCAGTCCTAAAATATGAGCAGCACCGAGGGAAGGGCCCTGGAAGGTAAAGTGAAGAGCAGGAAAGATATCTTTAGTAACTTTATAACAGCTCATTGGTAATATTCTTACATTTTGTCTCCTTGTAACATTTGTTACATTTGTCTCCTTGAAATGTCATCTTTGATACTGTAACACTTCACTTGTACAATTGTAACATTTTGTACCAAAACACCTTTCTGAAACACCTTTTTTTTGTACCAAAACACCTTTCTGAAAATACTTGGGCTTAGTGAAGGAGCAGAACATTGTTTCTGATCACCAGTAGTGCAGCAAAAACGGAGCAGATGAGAGACAACCCACAGCAGAACTGGAGGCTTCTGTAATACAGCAACTTGAAATAATTCACTGATAATCCAGATTTCGGGATTCTCAAGGCTTTTTAGCCTCTCTGGCAGCTAATTTCATCTATGAGCCTGTTATTTTCACTCTTGCAACATCACAGAGTAGATGAAATAAACCAAGCAATTCCTTAATAACAAAACCATGCGCTGCTGCAGCCCAGACAGGAGTATCTTAGTTTTATTTTTAAATTTTTACTGAATTATTCAACCTGGAAGCTTAGGAATGAAGCATTTTACCATTTTTCTTTTGTCTCTTTCCCTAACTTGCCTATTTTATCTTCTGTTAAAATGTCTCAGAATGCATTAACCTTCCACAAGCAGTATTTCTGTAGGGAAAAATTCTCCTCAGGGTCCTGAGGCAGCTTCGTACTCCCTGACCAAATCAGGGTCATTTTTGGAAGCCTGGAGGGCAGTGAAGTCCCTCCACAGTGCAGCCCAGACAGGCCCATGGCCCCCCAGGTCAGGAAATGGGGTAGGATGGCCTTCAGCACCACAGCATTCCTGGCTGGAAAACCGACCTGGTGATAAATAAGCTGGCAGAGCCTGGCCAGGAGTGCAGGCAGGAGATTCCTGTGTCCACACATCATCTTCACCAGCAGGGAGAGGCACGGGCCCTGCCTGCAGCAGGGGAAACCACAAGCTCATTACATTCATCCCCAGCACAGGAACAGGTAATTAAAAACGCTTTAAACAGCCTGGAGCTGATCCAGGCCTGTCTGTAAACACAGCACAATTATCATTCCATCCACGGGCTCAGAGGAAGGGGCTCTTTTGGGGAACCCGAGCAGAGAGCCCCTACAGACCCCCACCAGTGCCCTGCCTCACACAGTGGATGGCATCTCAAATCCTTGTTGCCACCTCACAAGGCCAAAGTGGCCTCTGAGGTGACAATAAGGACAGGAGGGGCTGCCTGGGCACAGGGTAAACTGAGGCAGAGCAATAACTGGGATCAAAACACACAGCGGGAAGGAATTGCTATAAGGCCCTGCTGTAAAGCAGGGGCAGGGAGGGATTTTCCCATCCAGATAACAGAAAAACCCATCCTCAGAGGAGACCAGGTGGGGGCTGTGCTCAGACATCATTTCCTGGGACTCTTGTTTGTCACAGGGAGTTTTCAGTGGGGGTTTTAGCAGTGATTCATCTGCTCTGGGGCACAGCAGTGCAAGAGAGGGAAGGATGCCCTGGCTGCCAAGGCACAGGGAGAGCACCAGGGCAGCTGGGCTCCCAGCCAGCTCCTCAGCACAGCCTAGCTGCCCAGCAAAGTGATTTTCCACTGACATGCTGCTCGTGATGTTTACAGGCCCTGCTACACGAGGAGGAGCTGAGCAGCAGCTCCAGGGACAGGCTCTGCTGCCTCTCCTCCTCAGCCAGGCCAGAACACACCCAGCCCTTGCCAGGGAAGGAATTCCAGGACCAAAGGGATTGGCTTCACTGCCATCCCCCACCCTGGGCACTGTTTGTGGGGGTGTCCAGCCCCTGGCACAGAGCTCACAGCAGAGCCAAAAGCCACTTTGCTGAAGAGATCTGTAACAACAGGGGAGAAACTTGTTTTATTTACTCATGGGCCTCAGAGTGCATTCGTTCTTGGAGTGCAGACAGCTCACCTGCAGCTGCCAGCCTGGCACCAGGGCTGTGAACAGCCAGAGCCCCTCCTCAGCCCTGCACAAGTGCTGGAATTCTGGTTATCACCCAGCTTTGGTTCTCCTGCTCTTTGAGTCCCACCTTACCTGTCAGGAGGGTTAAAAGAGGAAGCAGCTAGAAGGGTTTGGCAGAATGATGTCAGCAGAAGATCAACAACCTGAAATAAAAAGCACCAGGAATAAACCTGGAATAAAACCCACACTGCTAATTCCTGCTTGTCAGGCTGGATACCTAAACCTCGTTTTCTGCTTTGCATATATTACATTTCCTGACATTAAGACAAGGAAACAAATTGGTCAATGAGATTCACTACAAGTTGTACAGATCCACTGCCACTAAGGATGGAAAATTAAGCCCATAACAGCCCAGAAATTACCACAGCACAGAACAAACACCTAGCCAAGGCTGTGGAGGAAAGCCTTGCTCATCACAGGACTGCTCTGGTAGAAAATATCTCCAGACCCTGTCATCCAGCAACTTCCAGGTGGCTAAAACACAGGAACAGTCAGTGCAGGGCAGCATTAGGGAGACAAAAGGAGAAGTGTATTTCCTGCAGACAAAGCAGCCTTTCACACCTCCCATCCGGATGCATTTTTCCCTGCCCAGCCCCACCCAGGCCAGCTGGTACTCACGCTCTGGTGGCAGGGTGCCAGCCCGGGGGCAGGGACGGCCACCTGGACCGGGGAATTGAGAGCAGCAGCTTCGTTCTCGCTGCTGTCCCCCAGGACACCGCGGAGTCTGTCTGAAAGCACGGCCAGCTGCGCTGCCACCTCTGCGGGGACAGGGGACAGGCGTGAAACATCCACAACCCCCCCAGCAGCCAGAACAAGCAGAATATCAGCTTTGATCAATCACTCAGAACTGTGAAGGATAAGCTTTAATAAGCAAAAAATGTTGGCTGGGACACAGTGGATCAGCATCCTCACCATTGTTTTTTCACACCCCAGGAGAAGTTTTCACACCAGCGGGGAAAATGCTTTCCAAAGGGGGCCAAGTCACCAGGTGAGCCCCAGGAGTGGGGCAGCAGAGGCTGGTGTGATTATCACAGAGATAAACCCCAAATGAGGCATGGGAGTAGATCAGACATTAAAATGTACATATTCATAGCTGGAAGGATTATCAGCTCTGAAGGATTACCAGCTCCAGGTAGCAGTGGCTGCCCTCCTGCTGTGCCTTTGGTCAGCACCAGCCACACTTTATTCAGGCAGCTTTTGGGACTGTCGATGACAAGCAGCTCCCTCATACCTTCCCACTGAGCCTGGTCCACAACCAGAGTCCTGAGCACAGCTAGTTCAGCCTTCAGCTGCTCAAAAGGCTCTTTGGAAAGGCCGGGCTCTGCTTTGGAGTCATCTAGACAAGGAGGAGAGGAAATGCATTCAGCAATCTCTGCGTGCTCTTTCTGCAGAAGCAGAATTTACTTTTCCTGAAGCTCTAACAAAACCCCAAACTGTCAGTCTGCCACACACAGAGTTTTGTTTTTACACTCAGGAAGTGCTATTTAATTAATAATTTATGGGTTTATGCCTAGTTGCAAAAAGGAATTCAGTTTTTAAAGACGAGAGGCAAAAAAAGTTTTGTTTTCAGAGTTTTCTTCCCACTTCCTTTAGCTCTGCCCCTCACAGACACATTTGCTGTCCTCAAGACTGGAGTCAGGCTCAGAATGCAGAGACAGACATTACAGCATGGATACATCATCAGTTTCTCCAGATGCCCCAGGTTACTCTGGCTTTTTGTTTAAGAGAGGGAATAAAAGAAAATTCCTTTTCCCACCAGAAAGACATGCCACCAGCAACTGCCACAGCCCCAGAACCCCCCCAGAGTTCGTTAGACAGGAACAGCTTCTTGTACAGGGGCCAGGAATAAATCACCCAGCAGCAAGAACAGCAAATAACAAAGGTTGACATTGATAGTGGCTGTAAACACGCTGTAAAATGAGGTGTTGGGAGCCCACTGAGTCACCTGCGTGTGCAGGAGCGAGCCCTGACAAATGGGGTTTGGGGCTGCCCACTGCCCAGTCCTGCCCTAAATCCAGGCTGTGTGCCGAGCCCGGGGATGGGGCAGGGCACAGGGCCAGGATCAGAGAGGGGACAGGAGGGGACAGGGCTCAGGAGGGCGGCACACGGCACCACTGGAGGTCAGCAGCAGCACAGGGAGCCCGTGGAGCTGCTGGGATCCTGTGGGTCCATCCCAGCCTGCAGGGATCCATCCCAGCCCATCAGGGATCCATACTGGCCTGCAGGGATCCATCCCAGCCCATCAGGGATCCATCCCAGCCCATCAGGGATCCATCCCATCCCTCAGGGATCCATCCCAGCCCATCAGGGATCCATCCCACGGTTGCCAGGCCAACCCCTTGGCCAGCCTGGCTGCTGCACCTCTGCTGCACATCTGCAGTGCCCAGGGACGGCTCTTCCCTGCCTCTCCAGCCACAGCACCTGCAGAAGGCTCCAAAGGCCCTGAGCAGGGCTTGGCTACAGATCGATCTCATAGAGCAGGAATCTGTAACTTATCCCCACCACTGTCTGCTCTGGGAGCCACCTCTGCTGCCCAGCCCGACCTCTGCATTGTGTGCAGAGCATTGGGAGGTGTGCTTGAAACCCCCACTGGCTGATAGGAACAGCAGAGCTCATTAAACACCCTCATTAAATATCCAAAATCCTGCCCCAGGAAAGTTGCAGTGATAGGACCCGGGATCACCTCCCACCCAAACATCTGTACAGCAGAAGCTGCAATCCCTTTCCCAGCCCCTCCTGCTCCCCCAGATCTCCCTAATCCCCTCCTAAAAGAGGGTGCCAGGAGAGCACAAGTGTCATTGCACAAGGGATGAGCACAGCAGGCTCCCAGCACAGCAATTCCCAGCCCGGGCTGAGCAGCTCAGGCTGCAAACGCTGATTCATGGAAAGGTCTTGGAGGTGGAATTCAGCCAGCTCAGGCTCAGGCATCATCTGCAGCCTCAGCACTGCACTGGGCTCCCAGGGACTGCAAAAATCCCACCCAGGCAGGGCTGGCAGAAAAAGTCATTGCAGGAGTAAGAATTTAACACCTCCATACAACGTAAAAGACTTAACACTTATTTATATGGATTAAATACCTATTCAGCCATAAGTCTTTGAACATTTTCAATTCGGGAGGGCAGCAGTGGAAAAATTAACATTTCACATTGATCCATAAGTAAATGTTGTATTTTTTACCTTGTAACACCTTCTCTTTCATAGCATGACAGGCTTGCAGGTATGTGGAATACAAGTTTGAAGGTATTTTGTCAGCTCTGTGGAAAAGAAGAGATGTATTACCCTGCATAACCACAAACTGCCTTTATTAAATAAGCACAAACAACAGCCCTTCTGTGAAATGTAATTAGAGGGACTCTGAAGCATAAAGAGCATCTGAAGCATTTTTTAATCATCTGACGTGAGGGGCAGAGATTTCTACTCAGGGCTTTCACAGCAAGCATTGCACACGAGTAGCACACGCAAACCCAATACTGTAAATGTTATTAATTCATATTTTAATGCCTGTTTCATATCTAGTTGATGTGTAAGACCCCATAAGAGTGTGAGCTGTGAGATGCAGCATTCACAGATGTAAAACATGAACGTGCTGAGACCAAGGTGTGACCTCTTCTCTGCAGGGCAGGCACTCACTGCTAAGAGCATGTCCCACGAGGCTCCCCAGAACTCAGCTGCTTCCCTTACAACTTTAATTTCACTAAATGATCCAGCCTTTAATTTTAGAGGCAGACTGGAATGACAAGGCAGGGCCAAGCACCTCATTTGCAGGCAGTGTTGCAAACATTCTTTCTTCATGAGAGGTTACAGAGGAACTACTGGATGTAAACTAAAGCTGCTCCTGCAGTGCAGAAAAGCACTTTTAAACATACATGCAGGGCAAGCTGGAGTCCTGAGAGGATCTGTGTCCTCCTGATGCATCACCCTGGTGCCCCTTGAGCATTAACAGACATTTGAGTCCCATCTTTCATTCTGCCCTTGTCCCCTCCCAAAGAGCCTTTCAGAGAGGGAGCTCATATTGCTGGGGAAATTTTATACTCAGCTGTATCCTTCAAGATTTGCATAAAAATGTACCTGGCCTGGAGCCAGAGGGACTCCTAAATAATGATTTCACAGTGGCCAGAGAACTAATTACACACACCTGAAGACTACACAGATAAGCTCCTCCATGCACAGCCTGCAACCCACAGACCTGGGCCACCAAGCCCTGCCAAGAGGTTGGTTGTAACCAAGGTGTCAAAGCCTCTGATAATCTGATATCAAATGTCCCAAAAAGAAAGCCCAGCAGCACAGAAAACAACACTGGGATGTCTGAATACCTCTTTAAGGAGTCTATAAAAGCCATGCGTCCATCTGGGGTTTTAGGGAGCTGCAAGAGAGGAAAAGGCAGGTCAGGGGCAAATTATCTGTGCACAAACACACAGCCAATGGGAGGGGCAGAGAAAAAAGCCAAATACTGACCACACGGGGCCTGAGCAGAGCTGGAAGGAACCAGGAAGTGTAATATGGTCGTCTGAAAATGCTGAGAAAATAAACAGAGCAAAGTATTAACAATGCCAAAGGTCCAAAGTTCCATCTCCACACCTCGGGAGTTAATTTGATGTTCATGGTAACATGAATGACCACAGACAAACCAGGTTCAGATTAGCCAGTGGTTTTTAATTTCTTTCATTTTGCTTTTTATTGTAATAATTTTGGACTTCTTTTTCACAGGGGAATGTGCCTTTTCACTCTCCCCACAAATATCCTCTATTAAGATGACTCCTCAGGAAGTGGGAAGAACTTCCCCAAACCTCCCTTGCTCACATCCTCAATTTTTGTTGTTTCCTTATTTTGATTCAGTCTTGGCTTCTACAATTATTGTTATTATTATTATTATTCTAGCTAAGCCCAGGAGGAGCTGAGAAGCACACAGTACCTGGCTTCTATCACAGAGGTTGGGATCTTCCTGGTGTTTTCAAATATCTGAAGGGCCTTTTCAACATCACGGAGAGCCTGGGCCTGGGGCTGCCTCACACGAGGAACGGGAGAAAGATGTGAGAAATCAAGGGTGATGATGAACTTACCTTTTCTGTTCTGAATTTGCTTTATTGTGATTCTATTCTAGTTGTTCATGTGGAATTAAGACACATCATCTCCACTTCCAGCCTGTGCCTGCAGGCAGAGGCACTGACACCCCGGGTTTCTCTCGTTTGAGTTGTAAGACACCTCAAGCTGCAACAAGTTTCTCAACTGACAACCAGACCAGACTTTGAAAAATTAAATTAAATCCTCACTTATGCCTGTGAGTTCATCATAGGACTGGGTTTCTTGTATTACATTCAGCTACCCTGCCTCCAGCCTGTATTTAATGTAATCATGTAAGTGAGGCTTCTTCTTCTGATCAAAATGTAGGAAGGAATAATAAAGCCAAACACTTCCTTATAAATCATTGTTATTACCCAAAATTTATCATGATCTACAGTGTGAAACTGCAGAATGTAGATTCCACCCCCAAATCTCTTTTGAATACCCACACTTTGGTCCCAGAAAACAGAGATGGAGTGCTCCACCAAAAATAATCAAGATACCTATAAAATGTGACTCCAGTTTTCATGAAAACTGGGGAGATCCGGTATTTATGGCCACCAAAACCTCTGGCTTAAAGCTGGGGACTTGGCAGCACACTCAGCCTTGGAATGGCAGGGAGGTTGATAACCTCAGTGCCTTTCCAGAGGAAAAGGGACGTGGGTGATGAGAAAACTGGGACACAGAGCAGCAGTACCTGCACAGCCTCCCCGGGGGCAGAGAGGTCTTCGTAGAGCCCCATGTCCTCTATGGCCACCTGAGGGAGGTCAGAGGTGCAGGTGGTCACACACAGCAGGCTTTGACAGACCCAGAAAGAACTCTTCTGAAAAGACTTCAACCTTTCCTGACCTTGAGGTCGGCCAGCCGGGTTTTGGCCAGGGTGATGTACTCCAAGAGCAGGGAGCGGTGTTTGGTGGGCACAAAGGGTGGGAACATGATGTGCACCTGAAACGTGACAACCACAACGAGCCTTGCCATTGCTACAGGACACCAGGTAAAATTCTAACTCATTCTGACTACTGCTCACCTCAAATACTCCCCAGAGAAGGCATTATTGCTTGGTTAAGGATCAATCATTTTCATGGCAACTGACATAATTTTTTTCCAATAACAAACAAACAAAATCAGTGAAGTGCCTAAACACAATTCCATGGAAGGAATTTTGCCCATCAATAAAATAACCCTGTCCTTCCTTATTGCAGGAAGAAAAGGGTTTGAATAATGAACCACAAGTAATGCAATTACTATAACTACACTTCTAATGAGATGAGCCTACTGAAAGGCACAAGGACAGTCACTCTGGGGCAGATCTGGACCTGAAAACCATCTCTGTCAGCACCTTCTCACCTTCAGGTACAGTGCAGCTTCAAAGGGCACCAGCTCTGACAGGAACTCCAAGAGGAAAACCAGAGATTTCTTACTGCTCCCATGGTGGCCACCAGCATTCCCAAAGGAAGCCTAAAACAGGGGAAAATGGCAAGACAGCCTTTCATTCTGGAGAGAATCCTCATCCAAGCAGTGCCATAACCGAGCACGCCAATCCCAAATATCCCATTTCTGTCAGGAGAATCTTTCTGGAGAAAAGTCTCCAGAGAAAGTTTATAGACTCATGGAATGGTTTGGGTGGGAGGGACATTAAAGACCACCTAGATCCAATCCACTGCCACATCTTCCACTAGCCCAGGTTGCTCCGAGCCCCATCCAGCCTGGTCTTGGACACTTCCAGGGATCCAGGGGCAGCCACAGCTGCTCTGGGCACCTGTGCCAGGGCCTCAGCACCCTCACAGCCAAGAATTCCTTCTCCATCTCCCATCCATCCCTGCCCTCTGGCAGTGGGAGCCATTCCCTGCGTCCTGCCCCTCCATCCATTGTCCCCAGTCCCTCTGCAGCTCTCCTGGAGCCCCTTCAGGCCCTGGCAGGGCTCTGAGCTCTCTCTGGAGCTTCTCCTCTGGAGGGGAACATTCCCAGCTCTCCCAGCCTGGCTCCAGAGCAGAGGGGCTCCCTTGGATCACAGTGATTTACAGAAGTCTCTATGGAAGTTTGCTGCCATGAGAACACTCAAACAAGGCAACTTTGAGATGCACCAAAAGATTGATATTCATGAGGGAACCACAAATCTGCAGGTTTCTGCACAGGTTTATCTGGGCATTCTGAGGAAAACAACCAGTCTGAGACTACAGAGAACACAACCAGTTTACCTTCTGATAACTCCTGGACACTCTATCAGCCAAAGCTGAGCTTAGATTTGCAAACTCATACAAAAGAATTTCCAGGCTGAATTTGCGTGGAGATTTGCATCGCTAAAACACCCACCTGTTTACAGTTAAAAGCAGCAACCAATTATCTGTAAGGTCAAACACAGCAATTACAGCTGCATGCAAACCTCCAGGAACCAGGAACGCTTCCTCTGCCACAATCCCCAACTTATGCAGTAACAACAGTGCTGCTTATCAAGATACTGAAATCCATCCAAGATGATGATAATAACAGGAATTACATGTCTGCATTCCTAGCAAATAACTAGAACAAGCAAGGTGGACTTAAAAGATGAAAGGAGGGAAAACTGGGGAAAACCAAATAAATTTATTCTTTGCAGACACAAAGGCAGTAATAAATATTCAATCATTCCTAAAATCAATACAATCCCTTGAACTTTTCTTTTTTATTTTTCTTCCCCTTTCTCATTCCTGGTTATCCTGTCTGGAACAAGACTTTCTCCACGCAGCAGAACATTCCTTATGCACAGGTTGTCTCACACAATTAAAAGAAAGCTCACCAGTCAGGCCTCACTTAGTCTCACCTTAAACCACTCAGAGTAAGGCATGAAGACAGCAGGGCCCTCCAGAGCAGCCTGACGAGCGATCAGGAACGCAGTGATCATATTTTCCATGTCATAATTCCCAAAGGCCTTTAGCAGGAGATGGCTCAGTAGATCTAGGAATATAAAACAATAACCTCACACTTTGCTCCTGACAGCAGTGCTGTACATTCTGCAGTAAATGAAGACAAATACCTGTGATAAAACATGAGGCAGGACATGTATTTCAGCCTGGAGAACCTCTGGGGTCTGATTTTATTTTTTTATGCACTTTCAACTGTCAAACACACTTGGATTCCCTGCAGGGAGTCCAGCATTGGGATAATTAGTAAGGAATTCTCACAAACAAGCTCTGCTAGCAAAGGTGATCTAGAACTAAGGTTCAGTAATCACTACACCAATTAACAATGAAGGTAATTATCAAACCACCACCCTGGGCTGTACGCAGAGTTTGAGAAGAGGCAGGCACGAGGCCTGGCATCCACATCACCGTGGACATGGGAAGTCTGAGTGGAAAAGCAGATGCCCTGTCCTGCTGCTCTTTTCCATGCAGGAACCCCTGTGCAGACAGCCCCTGTGCTGACTCCCCTGCAGCACAGGCACACACCAGGCTGGCAGTGCCCACCTACCCTTGAAGAGCTGCTCAGCCTCAGCCTGGCACACCACCAGCGTGGACACACAGGACAGGACGTGCTGCCAGTTCACCTCGTGGGTCTCCAGGACTTGCTGCAGCTGGCAGATGGATTCCTTCACACTGAAGGCCACCAACAGCTGGAGGAGTGATGGCAATTCCTGTTAGCTAGGACATACAGCCATAAGAAAGAGGGGACTACAGACAAGATTGACAGGCTCCTCTGTGACTTTGTCAAGCTAGCCTGCAGCTTTTGGATCAGCTTCCCAGGCCCAAATATCAGCCTGGGCTGGAACCAGCACCAGCTACAAGAAACAGTAAAATTCCCATTCTTTCAGAACTCATGTCTTACTCTGTACCAGTGAAAATTCGTATCTCCAGTCTTTGTTCTCATTAAGCTTTGCACTAGCAAAAACCTCTATCCTTCTTTTCCTACGTGCTTCCTCCTCCCAGAGCTTCTGGCAGTGGGTTTGGATTCTGCAACTGAATAATGTTGCACTAATTTCCAATAATCTGATTTCAGGTTTTCCAGTGGATATTAGCCCAACATAACAAAGTTCTCTGAGTGACACCAGGCAGACGTACCTTGCGATACAGAGCTGTGAGCAGGGGAGAAGTCCTGGTAAAACTCCACTCCTTCTGCATCTGGATGGCATCAGACACTGCACCCACAAAAAGAAAACTTCAGCAGCAGGTTTTAAAATACACCGCAAACACACAGGTTTCCCTTGTGCAGCCATTAAGGGCTGCCCAGTGGAATTCTGTCTCCCATCAGTCTTTGGAACATGGGCTGTGGCACAAGGACTGGGCCATTCCATTATGGCACTGTCACCCCAGAGCTGTTTTTGTGATCCCACGTGCATAGGCTGACATGGCACACGCACAGAGAATCAGCAAGGAATCAGCTTTTCCCTCATTAACCTCTTTCATCTGGGAGCCAGCAATGACACAGCTCTCCCACACAACAGACAAGCAGCTCCAGATCACAGCTCGTGGGGACTTTACAGTGGATTTCATAGCTCAAACATATTTGTTCCTAAAAACATCAAGCTTCACGTTTATTGATCCGGGATTAGAACCTTCCTGCCAAAAATCTTCTCTTGAGCTATGACCCTCGGATGACTTTTCTTGCCTGATTTGGCTCCCTGCTTATACAGACCCCAGGAAGGAGCTGAGAAGCCTGGAGGCTGCTCTGGCTCTGGGTCCTCCAGGCTGGGCCCCACTCAGTGTGGGACGGAGCTCTGGACACACCTGGAGACACCTGGAGACACTTGGAGACACCTGTCCCTGGCCATTCCCACCTTTCAGCACGGGGTTGTAGGTGAGAACCTCGGTCAGGGTGTGTCTGAAAAACTGCCTCAAGGAATCCGGGTGAGCCACACTTCCATACAGGGACACGTTGAACACATTCAGCCTGCAAAGGACAAGGAGACACCAGAAACAATGTCAGCCAGGTGATCAGCCAGACTGATTGAATATCATCAGGCAGGTGTGATAATATATGATCCACCAGCTGCTGATGAAATAGGAACAACCAGGTGCAGCTTAGGGTGAATGACTGATTTTTATTCCAAATCCATCTTCTCAATTTGCCACAAATATACACTTTTTGTTATGTATTAAAAAAAACAAAACCCAATAAAGGAATGGTTACTCAACACAATGTAGCCAGCAGATTAAATGTGAGACTGAGGGGTATCCCCGCATGGGGCTGAAGGTGAAAAATCAGTTCAATGAAACAAGTATGGAAGCAGGGATTGGAGATTTCACCTTCCAGGTGTTTCTGCTCAGAAGCAGTGAGGAAACTTGATGGGGAATTTCTGGCATGACAAGAGGGAGGTCCAGGGTTGGCTCCAGCACTGCCAGAACCCAACTTTCCTACCTGGCCCTTATCATTTTTACAAGCATTTTTATCTGCACATATTTTATTAGAGGAGAATACCAAGCACAAATAGCACTGAAGAGGTGGGGAGGGTGTGTAAGTAAGTAAAAAACACCCCACAGCATTGCTCCTATTTCAGTAAGAAGTGCAACAGTAGATAAAAACCTCTTCCTGTCACTGTTTGGAACGTTTCTTACCAGAACCTCACAGCTTGCACCATGGAAACATCTTCCTGCTTCTCTTTACCAACAGCATCAAGCACCCCTGGACCCCAAAACACACAAAAACCCAGTGAGAAAAGAACTGTGACACTAAACCCCACATGGAAATTAAAAGGAATGAGCAATTTCTGCCCCTTTACAAAGGTGACCCCACTAGGGAAATGTGCTAAATTCTTACCAGACTTTCTCCAAAGTGACACAGGGACTCAGAAAATATTACCACTGACCTTGAACCAATTTTAAAACATTCCCAAGAACATGCTAATAATGAAGCCATCTAAAAATGCATATAAATCAGTATTCCATTTCCAAACCCAGCCCTATTGCATCTGTGAGTGTGAGCATCGTGAAGCCTGTCTGGAGGCAGGGATTTGCACAAGCTGAATTAAGCACCCTGCAAACCATGGTCCAGACAAAGGGCAGAGTGGGGGAGGGTTTGTAATGTGCCATTTGCATAGCAGGAATTCCTTTAAAAGCTAAATCAGCCCCAAAAGACGGGTAGAGATCAAACAGGTTGGCAGCTTGTGCAGCGTGTTGTCTTGGCAATATCAGCCCACACCTCTCCGAGCCCACGGACTGGGAAACCCTCTGCTTTGCAGTCTGCTGCAGCAGCACTTCTGCTTTGTGCCACCCTGCCTCAAAAACCCTCCTCTTTCAACTCTTAATTGAGCTTGGTTTGTGTATTCAAATCATTTCGTTAAGGGAAAAAACCCTGAGCAGGGGCAGGAACCAGAGAAGCAGACGTCCCTCACATGCCACCACAGCTTTAGGATGTAACACTCTCCTCTCCTGCTGAGGAATACTTTAAGGTTAAGTAGGGGAGAATAAAGCAAAGGAGATAAACTCAGCTTATCTTCAGGCACAGCAGTTCGACACTGCCAGATCATTACAGCGAACACATTGCTCCCATGCTACTCCCAGCCTGTCCTTCTCCTCCTGTGAAAGTCCTCAGTAACAGGGAATTTTTTTACATTAAAAATCCTAATGTTCTCCAAGGATTAATGAAGTGAGACCCCTCAGAGGTGATCCAAAAGTATGGATCTTACATAAACCTCATGTAATGCAGTTTGCAGGCACACAGACTGCGAGTGTGGCAGTGCAGGCTGCGCAAATGGGAAGGGCAAATGAAGAGCAGGATGCAGACTCCTGTCTGCCTGCCAACAGCCTGCTCCTCCTCCTCCAAAATCACTGCTCCTCTGCTGAGAAGGGTTGGTTTTCAACTGTTAAAGGGCCACCTGAGATGGGCTTCATGCATATTAAATAATAAAGCACTTCTCTTGCAGCTTTCCCTTTTTGGAAGAACTCACAAGGTCTGTGAGGCATCTCTGTGTACAGACAGTGCTCCCTGCGAGACCTGGGGCAAGGATGGGGCTGGCAGCGCCCACAGGGTGGAGGGGAGGTGCCATGGCCTGGCATGGGGTCACCTTACAGCAGAGAGAAAGCAGCCTCTGCAGCAGCACCGAGCAGGAAAAGTGCCAGCAAGGAAAGCGCTGTCACTAAGGAGACAGGAGTGACAGCAGCTGCACTGTCAGGTGACACCAGCCGGGGTGTGGGACAGGGCAGGGGGTAAGGAATGTGACAACAGCAGGTACAGCATCTCCCCGTGAGGATCAGCTGTGACACAGGACAAAAATAACCCCCGTGTGAGTGTCTTTAGTCCTTCTGCATCGGGATTTGCTGGTAAATCAGGCGCTGCTGCGCTGAGCCCTCAGCAGAGGCACCAGGGCAGCTCAGGCCAGGGCAGGCACGTTGCAGTTCATGAACATTGGTGTTTAGAGACTACACACCTACACTAGATGGCTTGGCTCAGCATAAAAATAGAGGTTTCAGAAAACCTCGGCCTGCAAATCCAAACGTGAGTCAGCAAAATCGCTCAACACTGTCAATTCAAAGTTTAATTTACTAGGCAGAAAAAATAAATCTAAGAAGCAAAGCTGATCCTGGCCTAACCTCTGTGCTCCACCTGCTTCCAATCAAACCTGTTAAAAATCAGGAAATTGGGTCAGGTATCTATATGATGTTACAGCTGGGAGCAGGAAAAAAAAGTAGCATAAAAGGCGAGAAATTATCTGCAGTGTCTGGAGACACTTTAGGAGAACGACAGGGAAAGCAGAGGCAAATAAAATCAGTGACATAAATATTATGCACAACAGCACAGACAAAGCAGCCAGGCAAAGGATTTCTCCTTAGGGATTCAGCAGTGAGCAAGGAATAGAAGTCTTGGAAACAGCAGTGGCTGCACAAAGCTGGGATCACAGCAATACTTACACGCCAGCATTCTCTGTAAGACAGCGTGGCAGATCTGTTCAAAATTGGCAAATTAATGGACTTAGAGTTTTAAAGGGCTGCAGTTCAATGCAGAAAAAGTAAATTGACTCAAAGTTTTGTCCCTCTTAAAGCTTCCCTTAGACCTTAGGCTCTGCAATAGAACAGATAAAATAGACAGAAGGGCAGCACTTTCCAACCTTACAGCATTCCATGTCTCATATTCAAATGGAACACCCAAGCAATCCAGGTGAAAGGAAGTTAAAAAAACCCTTGATGTGCCACCTTGGAGCAATTTTCCACACAAAAAGTCTCAATTCTGGTTTCACCATTTCCCCCACTCCAGCACCTGTACCACCACCCTCTCCTTGCAGCTCCAAGCTCTGAATTACTTGTACTCAGCAAGAGCCAGAGATTAATGGAATTGTTTCATTAAAGCACCGTTTGCAACCAGGTTCATTTTGTCCTTACGTAGGCAACCTTCTGGAATTCCACCTTCCTTCCCAGCTCTGAAGCCTGCTCAAAGCTATTCTGAAGAAACACGATGGCAAAGTCTGCAAATCAAGAAGGAATTGGTGTTCCAGCATCCCCTCTGCACACAGGTCACCTGCTCCTTCCCCTCCCACCTGTCCCAACAGCCTGTGAAAAGCCTTCACTCAGTAGGAATCATTTACTGTCTTGGAGTACAATTATTCCCAGGGAAAAGAACCCAGAACTTCAAGGATTATAAAGGGTAAAGAATTTGCAGTTATGCTCCACGACCTCTGCAGAATTCAGAGGGGCTGTACTTGATCAGCTGCACTGGTTCACACTCACACACTGGAGGGATTTTTTCCTAACTAAACTAAGAAAATAAATAATAGAAATTAACAGGGGGGGGAATGGAACTCTGAAATATTTCTGGCCCAAAATCTCTCTGGGACTTTGCAGAGTGTCACAGTGCCAGTGCATCATCCCTGAACCATGCCCCTCATAATTACTTTCTTGAGTTACCATAACCCTAAAGGACAGAAAAATTCAAACCAATCATTTTTTAAAGGCAGAAATTTTGCTAATTTGCTAAACATATAAAAAATATATTCCCCAGAGAGATGAAGTAAGGAAACACAAAATGAAGCCTGTGTTGTTCCACCTCTGAGGTTCTGCCCTGCACCCAGCCCAGGGCCTTGCCTGAGAGAATTCTCTGTGCCAGCTCCGTGTCCTCACAGGGGATGTCCCCAGCCTGCTCACAGAGGCCACAGAGGCTTCTGCAGAGCCACTCCACTGCTGCTGGGCCTGCTGGGCTCCTGCAACACAAAAGCACCTTCAGTTCAATCCCTCCTGCTTTCTGTAAGGCTTGGCTGTCTCTCCACCTGTGCACTCTGCTTTAAATGTGCCACTTCATTTATTTAATTTGGACCAGCACATTTGCTTTACAAACAGTCACTTTTTATATTATTTGCTTTATAAAATGATCTCACAACAAAATCATGCAAAGGAAAAATGTGGGTGAAATTGTGCATCCAAGTATTTCCTCATCCCTGTCATGAAAGTTTCCATTGAAAAACCTCTGCTAGAAGAATTTCTGTTCCAATTTCTAAGACACTTGGATAAAAATGCTTCAAAAAAGAAATTAAATTCTTAATCTATGCCTTTGGTTCCCTTAAATTGCTTTCATTGTGAACAGACAAGTGAACCAGTATCAGAAGCCTAGAAAATCACTGGGACATTCCTTTGACACAATAAGGTGACAACCTGAACTTCACAAATGGGTGAGTTGTTAGCTCTGTATCATGGAATAATGGAATGGCTTGGCTTCAAAGGGACCTTAATGTTCATTTTGTTTCACTCCCTGCTTGGGCAGGGACACTTAGAGCAGGTTACTCCAAGCCCTGCCCAGCTTGGTCTTGGACACTTTGTTGAGAGACAAAACCTAAAATTCTTAGACTAATAATTCCTGGAGATTAACTCTGCCAGACCAAAAAAGTGTAAGATTTTATGAAGATGGAAGCACCCACCTTCTGCAGAGCAAGACTTTTTCTCAAGTCCACTTGGTGGCCACCAAGAAGCCACTGCACTAAACTGGGCTAATTACCCCAGAGTAACCCCCCAAACCCACAGCAGCTCCTAAATCCTGCTAATCTGATCCCTTGCCAGCACCTGACCATATCCTCAGTCCAGAATACTCATGATAATCCCTGATTATGTTTCAATAGGCTTTAGGAGATCAGCTACATCTGCACCCCCCAGAGCCCTGCTCACCTCTCCAGCAGCTCTGCCAGGCCAGCAATGTCCCTGCTGTGCAGGTGCCACACGGCTTCCAGCACCGGCGGCTCCTAAGGAGATGTCACCAGCAACTCACAGTTAACATCTGGCTATTGCACATGATACATGAGAAAGAAAGCTGAATTCTGCTCATTCCAACTATCCAGCAGTTGTTAAAATTTAAAATTTACAATGCAGGAAATACCTGGTGATGAAAGATTGTATTTTCTAGAAATTTTCGGTGGTTTAGGGTTGTAGATGCATCATCATTTTAAATTTTCATGGAAAAGTAATGAATCTATTCATCTTTTCCCTCTGGAATAATGCTGATTCTGTAGATTTAAAGGAGCAAGGATATCCCAGGAAACATAATACAACTGTGTTTCAGGTCTTGTTAATGCAGATCCAGATCCAGATTAGAGAATTATCTTTTAGTCTACTAACTGTTTATCAGTCCCTGTGGAACAAGGTTGCCACTCTCAAGTCCATATCCCAACAGAGCTGGGATTGCAGGAGACTACAGGGAGAGACTCTGCAATCATCCAGGCAGAAAGGTTGATGGACACAAAGGAAAAAGGAACAAAATTCTGCACCAGGCGCCAGGAATTGCTCCTGAGCCAGCAAAACTGCACTGCAGGGTGCACCTGGCAGGGGAAAGGTGCAGCAGCAGCAGCTTCTGATCATTCCAGGCAGAGCCAACACCTCCACAAAACCTTCCCACCTTGAGAAGGAAGAGGCATTTGGGAGCCTTGGGCACAGGGAAAAGCCAAAGCCACGGGAGCTTTGTGCTGTGCCCAGCAGCTGCCTCACACCCTGACCCCAAACTCGCCCAGATACTTTGTCTTCACAACCTAATTCTTACTGTAACACCCTCAGTTACAGTTATCTCTCCCTTATCCCCATGTCTGCCCCAGGACCAGGAGATCCTAATCAGCCTGTGAAACACACAGGTGCTATTTTCAGCTCAGGAGTGGATATTTGAGACCAGAGCACAGCCCTTTATCTGGGCAGATCAGCCTTTTCCTGCTTTCCCATGAGAGCAGTGAGCAGTCAGAACTGTCCCACTCATAAAAAGCCCTTGACTCCACTCACAGCACTTGTCTCCACAAAATACACCCAAATGAAATCAAGACATCCCGCTTGTCAGTCAGCACAAGCTGTTATCTGCTATCTGCTTTCTTTCTCTGTGACCTCAGTTTGTCTTATCACCATTCCCAGGTAAACAAAGCGGAGAACCGGGATACCAAAGACACTTGCAATATGGCTGGCAAAGCACATGAGGGGCTCTGGGACTGTGCCACCCCACACTCAGCTGGGAGTTTCTGCACTGGACCTGGAGAGCACCCCAAAACCAGCACCTGATCACTACGGTGCTGTCAATGATCTTTTGTGGCAGTTTCCAATAATTCAAACAATTCCAAACCTCGACCGGGTTGAAAAAGCAAATCCCACTGCAGAGACAAGGAAGTTCCCACTGAATTTGCTCCAAAATAAACAGAATGACCAAAAAATCCCACAAGGTCAGGAAAACCAGTCATTCTCAGGAATTCAGAGATGAATTCTCATGGTCAACACCACAGTGTTTCTCCATGAGTTCTCACCTTCATTTTCCACATTTCCTGGCAGAAGAGGGAGCGACAGAACATGTTGTTTGCCAGCAAATCCTTCACAGTCTGAAGCAAGCAGGTCAGCCTCTTCTGGCATCACCCCGGAAATGAAGCAGAAATAATTCCCTTTGTGAATAACATGCTCTCAGAAAAGCAATTTTTGCTTTGCCCTGCTTGCTGCTTTTTAAAGGTTCAAATGATGGAGGGAACTCAGGGGAAAGGCCTAAACTTCTTATTTATCTTGCACTTCTGCAAGCAAATCAAACACCTCAGTGAATAATTGTCCGCTCGTGTTCGGAGCTTAATCAGAGCAGATAAACTGGGCTTAAAGTGAAACCTAACAGTGCTGTTTTGCTGATAAATTAAAGATAAAGCTTTCCCCTTACTCTCTGGTCAGAGTTCAGCAGTGGGACTCTTGAGGGGCTGGCAGAATCCTGGCAGATCCGCTCCACGTTGGCAACGGCATTTTTGGCTGCCAAGGTCGCTGTGGGCACACCCAGTTTTGAGGCCTGTTCCTGCAGAACAGAGACTAAACAAAACAGCAAAGCAGAAGGCTGTCATCGCCAGGCAAGTAAGAAACAAGAGCAGAACAATGAAAAGGAAGCAAAACTGGGGATGCCCATAAAGGCTAAAATTCAGTATTGAGAAAGGGCTCTTCCCCACATCTGGCCTGGTAGATGCTCACCTATAAAAGACTCTGGTGACACTCCCTGGTGCTCTGCCCCATCCTCCACACCTGGCTTGGCTGGATCTCCCACCTGGAAATGAATAAAACCTTAGAACTTTTAGATGTCTGTCACCTATCCCTATAGTAAACCTATCCCTGCACTGCTGGAGCAACTGAAGTGAAATATACACGAAGCTCCCACATGGGAGTGAAAAAGCACAGATTTCACCTTACAAGCGGTGTGTGTTTAGTTATTGTCAGTTTATGCACAAAAAAGGAGATACAGGTCAAAGTTCCTCATCCCCAGGGACCAAACAGCTCAGCAGCAGCACCAGGAGCAGAATTTTTGTAATCCTTACCTTTCAATTCCTTTCTGTGAAGCCATGTGGCCATAAATATTTGATGAAACGTGTCCTAATGTTGTATGATTTTCTAGTTAAATCCCCTTTTTCTTTTTAAAATGGGAAATATTCTCTAGAGAAATCCAGATCCATATTTGCATTATCTGTTGTAAGTGTAAAATCAGTGTGTGAGGAGAGGGAGAAGACAGCTGAATCACAAGATAAGGCTGTCATGAAGACAGTCATGGCAGACAGGCATGGTTGGTAATTCAGAGAAAGGCCAAGTCTCTTCTGAATTGTCTTCCCTAGATTCACAAGAAGCCAGTTCTGACCCAAAGGAAAATGTGCTGGATTTCCCTTTGTCCCAAACCCAAACCATTTTCAGTCTGTACAACATTGATGGAAAAGGGGTAACAATCCCCTTTCTGTGACACAGAGCTTTCAGCTTCATCTTCCTCCTACGCTGCTGGTTTTTCTCTCCACGTACCACGGAACACTGTGTTCCTGGGACACTGACTCCACAGCCGGTGGCACCCACCCAGGACCGTCCCTGTCCCGTTCCTACCTCCAGGAGGAGGTCAGCCAGGTTCTGGTGCTGATCCAGCAGCCGCAGAGCCGCTCCCTGGAGCTCCGCTGTGCTCCCAAAGGGGCTTTTCCTCTTCCTGGCTCTCCCTGCTGAGAAGTTTGGGTTTATTGAGCAGCGTGGTCCCAGGGCAGCCCAAAACCACCTCCCGCTCCTGCTGCTGAGGATGAGGGCAGAGCGGGGTGTGAGGAAAACATTCGGGGGGCATGAGGGCAGGAAGAGGGGGTGTAGGGGACACGAGGGCTCTGAGGAAAGCAGAGCGAGGTATACGAGGGCAGATATTGTGAACTGTGACACGAGGGCTCTGAGGAGAGTAGAGGGGGATGTACGAGGGCAGATGTTGAGTAACGGGACACGAGGGCTTTGAGGAGAGCAGAGCAGGGTGTACAAGGGCAGATGTTGTGTACCGGGGCACGGCGGCTTTGAAGAAGGCAAGCGGGGCGCATGGAGCGGGACATGGGGGCAGAGGGAGGGCTGTGTGCAGATAGAGAGAAGGGGTGTACGAAGGCAGAGGGGGGACATGCACGCCCCCCTGTCCCCTCCGCTGTCCCCGCAGGGAGCGCCCGGCCCCGGGCCCGCCGCAGCCCTCACGTACCGAGCAGGTCCCGCCAGCTCCTCCCGCCCGCGCCCGCCATCGCGGCCCGCCGCTTCCCGCCACGCGAGCCCGCGCCGCCATTGGCTCCCGCCGGCCGAGCCCTCCGAGCCCATTGGCTGGAAGGGAGCGGAGACCGCGGCACGCCCACCACGCTGCCTCTGCCCATTGGCTGGAAACGCCGCGTGGTCCCGCCCCCCGCCGCCCGCTCCGTGGTGGCTGAGGCGGGCGCTGCCATGTTGGGAAGGGCGGCGGGAGGGGACGCGGAGGGCGTGGGGAGACACGGGGGGTCGGGCACGGCGAGGGGGCCTGCTGTGGCTGTGGGGTGTGAGGGACACGGAGAAGGGACCCGCTCTGCACTGGCTGCGAGCTCGGAATTTGTGGGAATGTTGGGGAGCTCCGATCCTCTCAGTTCTGAGCTGCTGAGCCTGATCCCACCCAGGGAAGGGGACAAGAGTGGCTGGAATTCCCAAAGGGAAGAATCGCCAGCATTGCTGGGAGAATAAATAATGGAATTGTGGAATGGTTTGGATTGGAAGGGAATGGTTTGTGCTGCAAAGGACCTTAAAGCTCATCTCGTTTCACCCCTTGCCATGGCAGGGATACCTCCCACTGTCCCAGGCTGCTCCAATCCCTGTCCAGCCTGGCCTGGGACACTTCCAGGGATCCAGGGGCAGCCACAGCTTCGCTGGGCACCTGTGCCAGGGCCTCAGCACCCTCACAGCCAGGAATTCCTTCCCAATATCCCATCTCACCCTGCCCTCTGGCAGTGCAAAGCCATTCCCCTTGTCCTGGCACTCCATCCCTTCTCCAAAACCCCTCTCCCTCTTTTTCCTCAGATCTCTTTAGGTCCTGAATGGCCAGAAAGTTTCACAGAGCAGAATTCCCAGAGGGATTTTTCCCTCGGATCCGATCCTTCCTGATGATGAACTGCTGCTGTTGGCCACCATGGCTGGGAGCAGCAGGGGTGATTTCCTATGGAAAGATGAAGTCCCTGGGGTGTGTCCAGCACCAGGAAGCAGCTCCTGCTGAGGTTGGCCTTGGATGGTTTATTGCAGTGTGAGTCAGCAGCACATGATGCCAGGAGCAGGGAGAAGTTCCCGGCAGTGCTGGCAGATCCATCACGGATTCAGCATGGACAGTGCTGTGGGATCCCACCGAGTCTGGGAACCCTGGCCAGAGTCACATTCCTGAGTCGCCTTAACCCCCGTGCCATCTGCACCTTTGTTTCAGCCCCAGATTTTGGGGGGGTATGGGCAGCCCCAGCATTTGGGATCCCCCATCATGACTGGGCCCAGCAGGCATCCAACTGCGAGCTCGGCATTCCAGAGTGCTCCCAGTGTTTATTCCCAGCATCCCCAAGGGTGTTCCCATCGTCCTTGGAATGCCTTCAAGGTCTTCAGGGAGCTTCCAAGGGTGACCTTAAGGTCCTCATGGTGTCCCCAAGGTCCCCAGGGTGTTCCTGATGCCCCCAAGGGTCACAAGTGTCCCCAGGCTGTCTCTCAGAGTGTCCCCCCTCAAGCTCTGGCCAGCACACAGCAGGAGGAAGGCTGCCCAGTAAAATGCTTCCTCTTTCCATGTTCCCAGTTTATTGCAGCATGGAGGGAAAGCAGGATAGGCACATCCACCCCACAGGCGCTCTGTGCGCTCATCCCAGGTTCCTGTGGCTTTGTGGGGAATTTTTTTTTTTTTGCATATGAGAGCTGAGACCCACGGGAATGGATTATCCACGAGGAAACAGTGGCACAGCCCTGCTGCAGGTGGCTGGGGAAGGGCTCTGCCTGCTCTCCATCCCAGCTCCCAACCTCACCCTGCTTCCACACTGCAGGAGCCAGGAGTCCAACCCTCCCATAGCGCTCTGACACCATTTCCCAAACACTTCATCTTTCTTCCCCCCTGTTTCTTTCGGCTTTAATTCTATTTCCCTCATCCACACACACGCTTGGCTTCTGTTTGTGTTTTCCATGCGGTAGCTTTTAATTACACAACGATTCAGTATTAATTACAGATTTACCCAAAGCAAAGGGCTCCGTGCTTTATCATGCAAATGCCTTGCCATGAATCCTGCAGGGTGGCTTTTCCTTCAAACGCCGCACGTCCTCCCGCTCCCATCCCCGACGGTGCCGCCCCGGCTGTGTCCGGAGGCGCTGGAAAGCTGGCACGGCACGGCACGGCACAGCCCTGCTCCCGTGGGCAGCACAGCTCTGCTCCCGGTTCCAAACAGGCTCCAACCCGGCTGATTCCAGGGTAAACCGGGCATCCAAACCTCTCAATCCAGACCCAGATGTCGGCGCCGCAGCCGGGGGCTGCAGCTGGGCAGGATCCCGTGCGGATCCGGCTGGAGATGAAGCTGGCACCGTGCTCCTAACTCCGGGCAGCATGGTCCCACCCGCCCACGGTGCATTTGAGGTTCCCAGAGATGCACAGACACCTTGGATCACCCATATCCCTTCTCAGCTTTCTCAAACCCCAGGGCACCACGCAGGGCTGTGTTACCCGGTATCCCAGCTCCATTATCCCAGTTTGTTCCCCAGAGATGGAGCTGGCACTGTTCAGGTTTTCTGGGATGGGCGCTGAAAGGCTTTTCTGCTCCATCCCAGGCTCTTTGACAGACATCTCCAGCCCTGGAGCAGCTCTTTGGCCATGTGGGACAGAACAGCAGCCATGTGTCATCTCCATCCCTGTCCCAGCCCTGCCAGCACAGCTCTGGGATTGATCCCAGTTTATGCTCATTGGTTAATGGAGCTGAGACAGGGTTTTATTCCCCTTCCATCATGGAAATGGGAAGCTCATCATGACAAGAGTGTTCATTTGCTCCCTCTGACCTTTCCCATGCACTGGTTGTCCTTTCTGCTCTGTCAGGACAATCCTGCTGTGTGTCTGACGGGACCAGCTGGTGCCCAAAGGTGATCCTGATCTCATGTCAAACTTTCCCAGTGGCTGTGGGATGCCAACCCCACACCGTATTCCCATGGGATATTGTCTGCCTAGAGAGTCCAGTACATCCTGGCACCTTCATTCAGCTCCTGCTGCTCCTGGCCATGCCCAAACTGCCCTCTGGCACCTGGAACTCTTGTCCTTCCCTCCAGGAAGTTTTCCTGTCCCAGCCTGGCCCCTTCCCTGTGCCAGCTCCTCATCCCAGCCGAGTGCCCCAGGGCTCCCCCAGCACCCCACAAGGCAAGTTCCTCGTGGCAGGAGTCCCCATGGGCACTGGCATCCTGTGCTCCTGCCCTGATTCCTGCTCCTGTGTCCCCAGGTGACCCTGGTGCCAAGGCCATCGTGTCCCTGCACGTGCTGCCCCACGTGTGGCATGGGGGCTCAACGGGGCAAGAGCCAGGGCTGGGGCCGAGCCACGCACCAAGGCCACCCTGCTCCTCTTGGGGCACAGGGGGGTCTCGTGTCCCTCGGGGGTGTCACCCAGCGCTGCTCCGCACCCATGCTGGGCACTGCCCCCATCGCATGCCCCGCAATCCACGCCTGTGCCCTGTGCCCAGCTGTGTGCCCTGAACCCTGCACTCTGCACCTAGCTAACCCAGTGCAACCGCTCCCTGCTCCCAGCCCTGCAGCTCTGCTGTGCCACACTGTGCTGTACCGTGCCATGCCGTGCCAAGCCATGCCATCGGTACGAGCTGTTCTGTGCTGCTCTGAGCCACGCTACAGACCTCTGACGTGCCCTGCTGAGCCATGCACAGCCGAGCTGTGTCGTGCCATGCCAAGCTGTGCCATTCTCAGCCATACCATAGTGTACCACGCCACACTCTACTGCCCCATCCCGTTCTGTCCCAAGCTGTGCCAGACAGTACCGAGCCGTGCCACACCGTGCCGTGACAGACTGTACCGAGCTCACCACGCCGTGCCGTGCAGTGCCGTGCCCCACCGTACCGTCCCGTTACTGTACCGTACCGTCCCGAACCGCTCGGCCCGGTATGTCCTGCACCGTCCCAAGCCCTGGTGGATGCCTGCGGCGGGGCCGGCGCCGGTGCCGGTGTCGGTGCCGGTGCCGCTGCCGGTGCCAGTGAGGGGGGCGGGGCCTCTCTCAGCGCCCCGCCCCTGCCCATTGTGGCCCCGCCCCCGCCGCGCGCCCCGCGGTGCGGACGGGCCCGGCGTGGGCGTGGCCTGTCGGGGCGTGGCCCCGCGCGGCCTCGCCCCGTCTCCCCCGGCCGGCGCGCCCCGCCCGCGCTCGGCGGTGCGGGATGGGGCGATGGCGCGGGCGGGCGCGGGGCCGCCGCGGGAGCTGTCCCTGGAGGAGGTGCTGAAGTGCTACGAGCAGCCGCTGAACGAGGAGCAGGCCTGGGCGCTCTGCTTCCAGGGCTGCCGCGCCGCCGCCGCCGCCCCCGTCGCCCCCGCGCCGCTCCGCACCGCCGACATCCGCCTCCGCGCCGACGGCTCCCTCCGCCTGCCCGCCCCGCCGCACGGTGAGGGCCGCCGCCGACGGGGGGGGGGGGGGGGGGGGGGGGCCCCCGCGGGGGGGGGGGACGGGACGGCACCGCCAAGCGGGGCTTACCGGGGTTTACCGGGGCTTACGGGCATCAGGACTTGCTGGGGCTTACCGGCTGGCACCGGGGCACCGGGGCTTACAGGCAGCGGGAGCGGGGCACCAGGGTTTGCCGGCTCTGGGAATTATCGGCACCGCGGGAGCGGAGCACCGGGGTTTACCGAGGTTTAGCGGGGCTTACCGGCACCGACCCCGGGGATACCGGGACGCACTGGGGCTTATCGGAGCTTACCGACGCTGGGAGCGGGGCACCGGAGCTCACCTGCACCGAAAGCAAGGCGCCGGGAGCGGGGCACCGGAGCTCACCGGCACTGGGATCCGGCACTGGGGCTTTCCTGCTCCGGAGCTTAGCAGCACAAAGAACGGGGAACTGAGACTTACCGGCACGGGGGCACCAGAGCTTACCGGCACCAGGGCTAGCTAGCCCCGGAATCCGGGATATCGGGACTTACCAGCACCGGGACTTGCTGGTGCAAGGAGCGAGGCGCTGGCATTTACCCGCGCCCGTGCTTGCTGGCACCGGGAGCAGCCTACGGCGCTTACTGTCACCGGGACTTCTCGGCACCGGGATCCGGGGCACCGGGACTTACCAGCACAAAGAGCGGGGACATGGGACTTACCGGCACCGGGACTTACCGGCACCGGCAGGGGGTGCTGCACCGGCGTCGGGGACGCGGAGGGACCGGGGGTATCGGCAGTGGGGGGGGGTACCCGCAGAGGCCGCGGCGGGAAGGACCGGCAGCGGCGGGGAAGAACCGGTACCGGAGCGGCAGATCGGCAGAAGAAGCAGCACTGAAGAGGGGAGGCAGGCATCGAGGCACCGGCAGCAGGGGAGCAGTGCAGGGGGTCACCAGAGAAACTGCGAGGACAGGGAAAAGGGCCGGTGCCAGCACCGGGGAGCAGGAGGGCAGCACTGGCAGGGATGAGGGTGAGCCCCAGGCCCGGCCCTGGCGAGGGGAATGACAGCAGCACTGCCGGTATCGGAGCAAGGGGTGGCCTGGGGCCTGGGGGAGGGCGTGAGCTGGTGACCTGGGGGTCTGGGACTGGTGTGGCACTGATACCCACACTGGCACCAACCAGGTCACTAGCACTGGGTGACCCGGGGAGGCTGGAGCTGGTGTGTGGGTGTTTGTGTGGTCCTGGAACCATCGTGGGGCTGCAGGACACGCAACAAGGACAGATGGACAGACACATGGACACCCACATGGCACATCCACGGGCACCTGTCACCCACATCTGCACCACAGGGGACCTTGTCCCGCACTCCAGGCCCCGGGAGTGGCACATGGGATAGCGCCATCCCTGACCTTTGGCCTCCCAGCCATCCTTCCACAAGTGGCTTGCACTGCCAGGTATGGCTGTGACGGTTCTGGGCTGTCACCAGGCTGGCTGCCAGCGGTGACACCGGGTGGCCAGGCGCCACGAGGAGCACTTGGAGCATGGCCAGCCCCTCCACCCGTCTCGCCCCACAGCGAGGTCTCTGGGGATGGAACCTGGTGTCGTGGGGTTGCTGTGGGGCCTCGCTCACATTGGGCAGGGACACTGCGAGGTCACCATGTGTCCTTGGTGCCAGTGGCTGAGCAAACACCGGGCGCATCAGGTGGCTCCATGCCCAGGGCAGGGACACGCACAGACAGGGCACGTGCCCGTGGCAGCTGGGCATGGCGTGGCCACACCGGCTCCACTGGTCCTGCACAGGAATGGCCCCACACCCTGCCCTGAGCCACCGCAGGGCTGGAGCCGGTGTCACCTGCCAGGTGCTACCTCCTGCTCCCGGGTTGCTTCTGTGCCAACCTGAGCCATTTCCCCAGGGATGAACCAGTGAAGCCTTCACAGTGAAGCCTGAGGCTGGCAGGGCTCCGGGTGCCTCTGGGTGACACTGCAGGTGGTGGCAACGGCCTGGCACGTGGCTTTGCAGCTCTACCAGGGCACAGGGCTGGATCCGGGCTGGATGAGCCAGCAGCACCCTCTGGAACTGCTCCAGTCCCCCATTCTATGGGAATCCCCCCCTCAGCTGCACCCCAGTGACTGGCAAGAGCTGCTGGGACCCACCAGGTGGCATCCCAGGGGCTGGTACTGCAGTGGGAGCCGGGCACAGTCCAGGACATGTGTTTTTGATGGGCTTGTGTGTGGTGCCATGGCAGGGCCACCACTTATTCTGCCTTTCCTGTCCATTCCTGGCTTGCACACGGCTGGCACACGGCTGGCACATCCTGGTGGCTGCCGCATTGATCATCTCAATGCAGAGCTAATGATGAGGGAAGCAGAGCCCGGAGCCCTGGGGACACTGCAGAGGACATTTGTGTTCCTTTTCCCGCAGCTGCCAGGAGGGCTCCCATGGGAAGCTGCCCACAAGCATGTCCTGGGCTCCCCGTGTGTGCATGCTCCAGCTGTGGCTGCCAGTCCCCACACTGCCGGTGCCTGTGCTGCTGGTGCCCACACTCCTGGTGTCCACTCTGCCAGTGCCCACATCCCACAGGGGTGCAGGGGGCATCTCCTCATGGATGCGGAGCTCTCAGCTCTCTCCAGCCCTCGCAGTGATGGGTACATGGGTGCTTGTGCCCATTCAGTGTGCCCTTGGAAGGCTGTGCCAGCACTGTCTGATAGCAGGGCTCAACGTGGAGGTGCCCACTGTGCCTTGGAGCCATGTCCTGGGACCAGGAGAGCACAGGATGAGCCAGGGAAGGGGGGAGGAGCGGCGGGGGATGTGAGCAGGTCAGCGTGGGGACTCCACGGCCGGAGTGGGCGGGTGGGCGGGTACCACATCCCTTGCGGGGTGGTACTCAGCACGGGGCCGTGGGTGACTCTGCCCTCCTCCCCCAGACCTGCCCGCGCTGCTGACGCCCTCTGCCGAAGCCCAGGTACGTGGGGACCGGTGACCGGCCCCGTCTGCCATCACAGCCCGGTGTGGGCTGAGCACAGCACCTGCCCCCCTCGCCCAGGGGTCACAGGTCCTGGGACGGGACCCAGCACCAAGGAGGGGCTGGGGACATCTGGTGCCAGGTGCACGCTGTCCCCAGCCGGTGCTGTCCCCCGCAGATGGTGCAGTCGCTGGGCTTTGCCGTGTACCGGGCGCTGGACTGGGGACTGGACGAGAACGAGGAGCGGGAGCTGAGCCCGCGCCTGGAGCAGCTCATCGACCTGATGACCAACAGCGACTCCGAGGACAGCGGCTGCGCCACGGCCGACGAGGGCTATGGGGGGCAGGATGAGGAGGAGGAGGGGGGCGAGGGGCCGCCTCGCTCGGTGCGCACCTTCGGCCAGGCCATGCGCTGCTGTGCCGCCCGCCTGGCCGACCCCGCCGGCGCCCCGGCGCACTACCAGGCTGTGTGCCGCGCCCTCTTCGCAGAGACCGTGGAGCTCATGGCCTTCCTCGCCAAGATCCGCGATGCCAAGGAGGTGAGCGTGGGCTGCTGGCACCACGGCCCTGCCGAGGAAACCACCTGCAGTGACAAGGGACTGGGGAGGCTGCACTGCCTCCTCTGCCCATCCCAACCAGGGCTGCTGGTGCCGGTGTTTGGCCATATAGCCCCTCCCAGACTGCTATGCTGGCTGGGAATCAGGAATTGGGGTGCACCTCAGTGCTGCAGCCCCATGGCACAGTCCTGGATGGACCTTCAGTGCCACCAGGACAAGGTAACAACATCTTGTGTCTCAACAGCTCCTGCAGAAGCTGAAGGAGGATGAGGAAGAGGAGGAGCGGCCGGTGGCAGAGCTGGGCAACCTGCGCAACACAGACTGGGTACGGCAGCGTGGCCGGGCACAGGGCTGTGCTGGGTATGGGGGCTGAGCCGGGCATGGGTGGGTGCTGACACCATGTCTGTGTGTCCCCCCAGGCCCGGCTGTGGGTGCAGCTGATGCGGGAGCTGCGGCACGGTGTGAAGCTGAAGAAGGTGCAGGAGAAGCAGTTCAACCCTCTGCCCACCGAGTACCAGCTCACGCCCTTCGAGATGCTCATGCAGGACATCCGTGCCCGCAACTACAAACTCCGAAAGGTCATGGTGAGCGTTGCCATCGTGCCAGCCCCTCCTGCCACTCTCCAGCCCAGCACTGACCCCCTTCCCTCCCCAGGTGGATGGAGACATCCCCCCCCGGGTGAAGAAAGATGCCCATGAGCTCATACTCGACTTCATCCGCTCCCGGCCCCCCCTTAAGCAGGTGAGTGCCAGCACCGGGTCACCTCCCTGGCATGACAGCGTTGGTGGGTCCCATGGGTGCCATCCCTGAGCCATGGCCACACCTGAGGTCCCATCTGTGCATCCTGCAGGCATCAGAGCGGCGGCTGCGGCCGCTGCCCCAGAAGCAGAGGACGCTCCATGAGAAGATCCTGGAGGAGATCAGGCAGGAGCGGAAGCTCCGGCCTGTGGAGCAGAAAGGTAGCCACGTCCCCTCCCCGCTGTGGTGTCACCTGTGTACCCATCCCCACGGCGCTGAGCCCGTCTCTCTGCAGGATACAGCTCCTTGCCCTGCATCCCACACGCCTGCGCCGGCCGCCTGAGCTCCAGCTCCTGCCTCGAGCTGTCCCGGTGCCCAGCCAGCGCCGTGCCTGCCCGCCCACGGCCACGCGTCCTGCTCAAGGCGCCCACCCTGGCCGAGATGGAGGAGATGAACCTCTCCGAGGCAAGGGAGAACCTGCAGAGGTGGGGAGACACGGGGGTGCTGGGGTGCCCTTGGTGACACGGTGCCCACGGCCTTGCAGGACGAGGACTCTCCGGCCACGGAGGTGCCACTGAAGAGGGATCGCTCCTTCTCAGAGCAGGACCTGGCCCAGTTGCAGAGCCAGCTGGGGGGTGACCAGGCTGTGCCCCGGGACCCAGAGCCACTGCAGCCCGAGCCACGGCCCCGTTCAGGTACTGCCAGGGGTCCTCATGTCCTTGTCTCCAGGGATTCTGTGCCATGCCTGTCAGCGGTAGTGGCACTGGGAAACACATCCTTGCCACAGCCTCCCTGTCCCTCCCTGCAGGCTCTGTCCCTGCCAGCTGCCACCCGCTGCCGGATGGCCCAGCACTGCCCCGGGCTGCCCTCGGAGCTGTGGAGGAGAGGCCAGAGGATGGATCCAGCGCTGCCCCTGCCAGCAGCTCCAAGCACCTCTGGCTGGTGGGTTTCAGCTGGGAACACTGGGGCTGGGGACACCAGGCAAGCATGACCGTGGGCACATGGCAGCCTGGCACAAGGACACAGGATGACTGGGGGGGTCCTTGTGCCAGAGATAGTCTGCCTCTCCTGGGACACCCTGCCTATGCCAGGGATGCTCTGCCCATGTTTGGAGGCTCTGCCCTGGCACAGGAGTGCTCTGGACCATGCCTGTGTCACAGTGCAGTGGCATCCCCCACGTCCCACAGGAATTCAGCCACCCTGTGGAGAGCCTGGCCCTGACTGTGGAGGAAATGATCAACGTGCGCAGGGTGCTGGTCAAAGCTGAGATGGAGAAGTTCCTGCAGAGCAAGGAGCTGTACAGCAGCCTGCGGAGGGGCAAGGTGGGAATGGGGACGAGGGGCTGGAGGGACTGGGGACCGTGTGTCCGCACCCACCCACCCCCAGCTCACCCTGCTCTGCCCACAGGTCTGCTGCTGCTGCAGGGCCAAGTTTCCTCTCTTCTCCTGGCCCACGTCGTGTTTCTTCTGCAAGCGGTGAGCACTGTGCCCAACTGTGCCATGCTGTGCTGTGTCACAGGGCTGGGAGGGCAGCAGCAGGGTCCCCACAATGGGCCCTCTCACCCACCTCTCTCTGTCCCTAGGTCTGTCTGTAGTTCCTGCAGTCTAAAGGTAAGGAACTGGCTCTGTGTGGGCCGTGCCACTGTGCCCCTTGCCCTGCCCCTCTTCTGCCCTATCTTCTCCCTGTCCCTGCCCCATCCCACTCCACTCCTGTCCCATCTCGTCACCCTGACCCATCCCCATCCCTGTGTGCCCTATCCCATCCCTGTCCCTTTCCCTGTTGCTGTCCCATCCCGCCCTGACTCCCGCATTCCGGCAGATGAAGATGCCTTCCAAGAAGCTGGCTCACATCCCCGTCTACGCGCTGGGCTTCGAGAGCCTGCCAGGCTCGCTGCTGCCCAAGGCCCCGCCGCTGCGCCGGAGGGAGCCCTTCCAGTGAGTCCCTGAGCCTTCCTCCCCGCTCCCCTCCTCCTCCTCCTCCGCCGGCGGGGGCTGACGGGGTGCCCTGTGCCGCAGCTCGCTCTCGGGGCCGTGCTGGCGCCGGGTGGAGGAGGAATTCCCCCACATCTACGCCCAGGGCTCGGTCCTGCGCGACGTCTGCTCCGACTGCGCCGGCTTCGTCACCGACGTGGTGAGCTCCAGCCGCCGCAGCGTGGCCGTCCTCAACGCCAGCGCCGCGTCCCGGCGCCACGCCAAGGCGCGCTCCCTCTACAGCGACGCGTGGCTCAAGTGAAGGGCAGAGCGCCCCGGTGAAGGTCGCCACGGGGGTGCCGGTCACCCCGGCACAGCCCCCCGATGTACATATATACATAGGATGGATACACACAGCTTCTATATTTATATACATTATGGACCAGGGGGCAAAAGGACCCGTTCCCGCTGTCCCTGACATCCCCTTGCGTCCCTGCCACCAGCCCCCGAGGGAATGGATCCTGCTGTGGGACACCTGCAGCCCCCCGGGAGGATGGATCCCGCTGCGGGGCAGCTCCTGGGGGCTGGATCCTGCTGTGGGACACCCACAGCCCCTGCGTTCGCCCCCGGCCCCGCTTCTGTGCCAAGCCCTGGCTGTGCCGGGGTGCCCGGTGCCCTGGGCTGGCACGGCTGTTCTGTATGTCCCCTCCATAATAAACCCGCTGGGCTGCCCTGGGGCCGCGTGGCTGCTCCTGAGTGGATGGGGGAGCGGGGTGAAGGGTGCTGCGGGCTGCCAGGGGATCGGGGATGGGGGCGCTCCGTTTCAACGCGCACATCTCCCACCGCCATCCCTCTTCCGCCCCGGGCTGTGCCCACCCGTGACCTCGCACAGCACCGTGGGCACATCCCGCTCCTCATTCCTGCGCTTCCCTCCCCACGCCCGCGCGCTCCCACCCCAGCCTGTGCCCGGTCCCCGCCCTCGTCCCGGGGCCGTGCCCCGTTTTCCGTGTCCCGGGCCCTGCCCCGGTTCCCCGTTTCCCCGCTCCCCGGCCGTGTCCCGTTTCCCCGTTTCCCGCCTGTGTCCCGGGGCCGTGCCCCCTTTCCCGTTTCCTCGTGTCCCAGTTTCCCCATTTCCCCGTTGCCCCTTTTCCCCGTTCGTCGTTTGTTTCCTCGTTTCCCGTTTGTTTCCCCGTTTCCCGGTTTGTTTCTCCGTTTGTTTACCCATTTGTTCCGCCGTTTCCCGTTTGTTTCCCCGGTTGTTTCTCCGGTTGTTTCCCCGTTTCCCGGTTGTTTCCCCGGTTGTTTCCCCGGTTGTTTCCCCGTTTCCCGGTTGTTTCCCCGGTTGTTTCCCAGGTACTTTCCCCGGTTGTTTCCCCGGTTGTTTCCCAGGTACTTTCCCCGGTTGTTTCCCCGGTTGTTTCCCCGTTTCCCGGTTGTTTCCCCGGTTGTTTCCCCGTTTCCCGGTTGTTTCCCCGGCTGTTTCCCCGGCTGTTTCCCCGTTTCCCGGTTGTTTCCCCGGCTGTTTCCCCGGCTGTTTCCCCGTTTCCCGTTTGTTTCCCCGGTTGTTTCCCCGGCTGTTTCCCCGTTTCCCGTTTCCCCGCTCCGGGACACATTTCACGCGCGGACCCCGGCGGAGATCGCGGCGCGCAGGGGGCGTGGCCTGCCGCGCACCCGCCAATGGCCGCGCGCGGTGCGGTGGGCGGGGCCGGCGCGGGGCGGCGCGCAGGCGCAGTGAGGGCGCAGGCGCGCAGCGGGCGGGGGCGATGTCGCGCCGGGCCCTGCGGCGGCTGCGGGGCGAGCAGCGGGGCCAGGAGGGGCCGGGGCTGGGCGAGCTCGGCCTCCACCCCGGCCCCGAGCGCGCCCGGGAGGGGGGGCCGCCGCCAGCCCCAGGGAAGGGGCCCCGCGGGCCGCCCCGCGCCGGCGTCAGCAACCGCTTCGAGCTGGTGAGGAGGAGCAAAGCCGCGGGGTGCGGCGGTTGGGGGCGGGTGCTGGGGGTGGCAGGGACGCGGGGGACAGTTTCTGTGGGGTCAGCGGGGGGGGGGGGGGGGGGGGGGGGGGGGGGGGGGCGGGGCTGCGGGGGACAGTTTCTGTGGGGTCAGCTGGGGGGCAGTGACTGAGCTGGGTGGGCAGTCGGGGACACTGCTGGGGACACTTACTTGGGGGATAGCTGAGGTGGCGGTCACTGGGGGTGGCTGGAGCGACGGTGACCTGGGAGCAGGGGCTGACGGGCTTTGGGGATACTGGAAGGAACAGGGGGGCAGTGACTGAGGGGTGGCAGAGGTGACAGTGTGTATGGCAGTGATTTGGGGTCAGAGATTGGGGTGGAAGTGGTTGGTTTGGGCGGTGGGTGAGTGGGAAGGGTGGGGGGCAGCAGCTGGGGCTGGACCAGGAGGAAGTGGCAGAGAGGCCTGGGTTTGGATGTTGTCAGAGCTGGACTGGTGAAAATGTTTTTAGGAACACCCCTGCCACCTTCCCAGCACTGCAGGATCCCAGTGCTGGATGTCAGATGGGCCCTGCTGGCTCCTTGGGGTGACAGAGCCCGGTCCTGCTCCCCAGACACCTCCTCCAGCCCCAGCCATTCCCTACCCTTCCCCGGGGCCTGGCTGTGTGAGCATGGGCAAGGCCAGGTTTGGAAGCTCTTCCAAGGGAAGAGTGGAGTCCATGGTGTGAGGGGACACATCATGGGGGTCCTGTGCTCCCCTCCGTGTGCGTGGGACTGTGGGCAGCCGCTGGGTGACAAGCAGCTGTGCTCCCAAGCGTGTGCTTGACACGAGGGGTGTCCAAACCACCATCTGTGTGCAGGAGGAGTGTTGGATCAGATCCGTGGGCAGTTCCATCCCTGGGCTGTCCCTGCAGCTTGTCCCTGTGTTTGCAGATCCCAGCTGAGGAGTCGGAGGACGAGCCAGCGGCCGGAGAGGAGCGACCGGAGCCCCGGCTCAGCGAGCAGGACACGGCGGGAGGGAGCCAGGAGGGGAGCAGGGACGGGAGCAAGGAAGGGGCTGGGACCCCTTCGGAGACAGACGGTGATGGGCAGAGAGAGGAGCAGGAGGCCGAGCAGCCGGACGGAACGGTAATGCTGCCAGGGATCCCTGGCAGGGACACACACTCCAGCCTGGGAACTCCCTTCTGGGTAGGGCGAGCACTTTGCTGCTGGGGCTGGGTTTGTGTGCAGGATCCAGAGGGATTCGCCAGCTGCAGAGGGGAGGCCCCATGTGAGCGCTGAGGTCGGGCCAGGGAGGAGTGGTCTCACGGAGCCATTTGTTTTGGAGTAGGGGATGTGAGGACTTCACTGAACTTCTTCCCCATAGTACTTTGTTGTCATTGGATGTCAAGACTCCTCCTGTGGTCTGTCTCAGCCCAGAAGTGTCTCCTTGTAGGATTTTCTAAGGAAAGGGGCATTTAATTAACAATCTGGCATGCCCAGATCTCACCAGAGAAGAATGTTGGGGGAGCAAAGGGGGTTGGCCCCTGGTCTCACTTGTTTGCTGTGCATTTGGGGTTTGTGTCCCTGGTTTGGGTGGCAGAGGAGCAAAGTCCACTGTCTGTGCATTCCAGCTGTGCCAGTGGCCTCTGCCAGCCCAGGGGCTGTGAGTGCTCTGGACAGTGAGTCCCGGTGTGAGCAGTGGCTCCAGGGGTGCTGACCTGGTGAGTTGGCTGTGCCAGCACTGCAGGACACACCTGTGGCTGCTCCCAGAGCTCCAGGTAGGACGTGGGAGCCCTGGGCAGGCAGCTGCTGCTCCTGGGTAGAGCCAGGACAAGGCTTGGAGCAACCTGGTCTAGTGGAAGATGTCCCTGCTTAGATAGAGGATAGGAACTGGATAAACTTCGAGGTCACTTCCACCCCAGACCATTCCATGATGCTGTGATCCTTGCTGTGTTACCTGCTAGACCCTGGAAATGCGCTTCCCTCCCAGCTGTGCAGTCCAGGTAAGAGCAGCTGTGCCAGCAGGTTAGGGAATGCCCCCAGCATCCTGAGCTGAAGCAGCTCTATCTCTGGGGAGAGGCACTCTGGCACTGGGACCTTTGTCAGGTGTTGGGACTGAAAGAGGCTGAAGCGTTTCCTCCACACCTGGCACAGCTAAACTTGTTTCTCTCCTGATCTTGTAGCCTCAGACACTGATGTGAAAGTCAGCTGAGGTTTTGCCCTTTTTGAATCTTTGGTGCTTTCCTCCATTTTCTCCATGTGATTTGATTTCCACCCACTAACAAACACTGAAGGATGAATTTTGGTTTCATTTAAGGACCCTCAGTGTGCTGATTTCCTGTGGGAAATGCTCTTCTTCCCAGAGCTGGAACCCCTGGGAATGCTGACAGCTCTTCCCTTTGTCTTTGCAGCTGGCAACGAGTAACAAGCCACGGAAGAAAAAAAAGAAAAGGAAAACCAAGAAAAATTCAGCAGGAGAGACTGTGGTACGTCCGTGTGTGTTCTGAGTTAGGGTCCAGTGGTTCCTCGAGTGGGGCTGGCAAAGTGGGAATTCTGAGGTGACTGTAGGAGAGATTCAAGGCAAAAAAAAAAGCAGTTTCAAAATTTAAAGTTAAAGAAGCCTCTTTAGGATCGTGGCATCCTGGAATGGTTTATATTGGAAGGGACCTTAAAGCTCATCTCATTCCATCCCCTGCCATGGGTAGGGAGACCTTCCATCACAGCAGGTTGCTCCAAGCCCTGTTCAACCTGTCCTGTCACTATGTCCCTATCCAAAGTCCCTCTCCAGCCCTCTTGGAACACCTTTAGACACTAAGGGGCTCTAAGGTGTCTCCAGAGCAGAGAAGCTCCAGCCCTTGGAGCACCTCCCTGGCCTCCTCTGGACTCGTTCCAGCAGCTCCACATCCTTCCAGTGCTGGGGACCCCAGAGCTGGAAATAGCAGATGGATTAAAGTCATTGATCTCCTTAATTCAGTAGGGTTGAGGTTCAGGTGGGAGCTGGTTTGCTGCTGATGTTTGAGTCTGAACTGTCCACAGAATTACAGGATCCTTAAGGTTGGAAAAGACCTCCCAGACCATGGAATCTAACCTCCCTGTTCACTCCAGGGAGATTCTTTGGTCCACATCCTGAGCCACTGGATTCTGGAGTGAATAGCTAAGACATGACAGCAGGGCCACCTCCTCTCTGGGAATACCACTCAGGAGTGAGTTTCTGAGATGGAGGACCCTCTTGGAGAGCCTTTTTCCTTTCCCAGTCCAAGAATATTGAGCAGCAGGGAGACATGTGCCAGCTGGAGGCAGGGGGGACACCCAGACCCAGGCAGTTGGGTTTGCCAGTGAGGGATAATACAGCCTCTGTTCCAGCACTTCCATGCAGAGCACATTGTCCCTCCCTTTCCTCTGTACACTCCACACAGGGGCTATATTTAGCTTGAAAAGGCAGCCTGGCAGTGCTGCTTGGGTGTCCTGAATGGAATTCTGTGTTCCACCCATGGACATCATGAGGAGGATGTGAAACAGGCACATAAGAAATGTGTCACTTGTTGTTTGTTGGGGAAAATGGAGGGAAACCAGGGTTAAAGTGTTATATAACTGTTAGATGTGAGCAGCTGGATGCATTCCTGGGGTGGCTGGAAAATGGGGAACGGGAGATTTGGATTAAAGTCATGTGAGTGTTTGAGACCTTGTCATGAGGCTCACAGCAGTAACTTGGTGTTTCTGTGGAAAGTAGAGAGTGAAGGTTGGTTATTTAAATATTTAAAATGTCTTTGGACAAGGGCCTGGAGTGTCAGGACGAGGGGAAATGTCTTCCCACTATCAGAGGGCACGGTTAGATGGGATATTGGGAGGAACATCTTCCCTGTGAGGAGAATGGTGATACCCTGGCACAGGCTGCCCAGAGCAGCTGTGGCTGCCCCTGGATTCCTGGAATTGTCCAAGGCCCGGTTGGCCGGGGCCTGGAGCACCCTGGGATTTGTCCCTTGTTGCTGTGGGAAGGTGTCCCTGGCCATGGGACATGGAACGTGATGAGCTTTAAGGTCCCTTCCAACCTAAACCATTCCGAGATTCTCTGAAGAGCCACGGCCCCTCACTGAGGGATCAGGATGAGCTGGAGGCAGCTGGGTGTGATCTGTGCTGTGTGACCTGCAGGCTGCTGTGACTCAGCCTGTCATGAATGCCTTGGCTTTGCCTTTCTTAAGGAAGACAACGACCTGGAGGACATCGAGAGCCTTTTGGAGAGGATCGAGGACCCCAGGCTGGCCCCGCAGAGCCAGGGCGGGATCACCGACAGCCGGCCTCTGCTCTACGTGGAGCACAGGTACTGCTGGCTCCTCCTGCTCTGGCTTGGTGTAAGGACATCTGCTCCCTGAGGAACGGAGCTGGGGCCTTCCCAGTGTGGTCTGGCCAGGAGCTCCCAACCTCGATTGAAAGGGTTGGGATGGTTGTGTACATCCCTGCTCCTGTCCGCTCCTCTGGGAGCTGTGTTTGCTTCTGATGGGGATTCTCTGCTGCCAGGCCTGCTTGCAGTGGTGGCAGGAGCAGATTAGTCTCCAGAGGGACCTTCCAGCCTCAGATCCTCTGCAGAGGTGCCAATAGCCCTGGTGTGTAAAGCTTGTCGTGGGGTTCACTGTGCTCCTGAGCCCTGGCTTCTCCCGGGAGCATCCCAGCTAAGGCTCCAGCTGCCCTGGAGAGGGCAGCAGCAGTAGTATTCCCCAGCTCTGCAGCAGGGCAGGAAGAAATGATGGAGCAGGGCTTTCCCTTCCAGTTTTGGCAGTTTCAGTCTCTTTTCTCCATGCTGTGTCTGATCACAGAGGCACTTTGGAGTCCTGGGTGTTGATGGAGAGACTTGAGTGTAGCACTGTTTAACTGATGGAGTTTTTCTTTCTTCTTTCCACCTTCTCAGAAACTTGAACCCAGAGAATGAGTTGAAGAGATACTTTGGGGCTCGTGCTGTGCTCGGGGACCAGAGGTTAGTCCAGAATTTGGTATTATACCCTTTCCAAATACAAGGAGGTGTGTCTGTCCTGCCCTTGGCAGGGCTCATGGATTTCCCAGTGCCTCACCTGGGCAGGTAATCCCAGGCTCAGGGTTTGTTACTCATTTCGTAGCTGCTTATTGGGACAGAGGAATATTTTCTGAAACATGTACAAGGTGGGAAAGACTTCTCCAGGCTTTTACTGGCATTTGCTTTTTCTTTTGCTCCTTTCCCCTCTCATTTATTTCCAAACCACCCTTCAAAGTCTTTTCACTCAAGTTCACAGAGTGCTGGCACATAGATTTTGTTTGTTTCTCCACATTTGATCCTTGTTGCCATTCCAGAGCCTCTGGACAGAAAGTGAACCCTGAATGCTTTCAGCATTTCATGCTCCTTGCATCCACGGGCCCAGGCAGCCTGTTGGTCCAGAGATATCAGTGATATCTCTGCATTTATCCACTGCACTGTTCTCACTGTCATCCACAAAATCCCCACTTCCATGAGCTGGTTGGAAAACCAAGAATGGTCTGAGCTTGGAGCCGTGCAGGTGGAAGAGAGAGAGTCTGTGGAAGAACATTTGGTGCTTGAGGAAGAAACTGCAGTCCCTTGGGATTGTCCTGGGCAGGGCCAGGAGTTGGACTTAATAATCCATGTGGGCCTTTTCCAACCCAGGATAGTCTATGATCCCTTTCTGAGGAGGCGTGACTCCTTCAGGGTAGTCTTGATCCTGAATTGCTGCTGAACCAATAAATTGTGCATTTTTGAGTACAGTTTAGAGTAATCCAGTGGACATTTGAAGGCACTGCTGGAAAGAGAGATGAGTCAGAGGGCTGTGGGGCTCACCTGATTGGACCTGAGAAGCTGTATGAAGCACAGAGGCAGCTGAGAGTTTGGCAGGGATAAAACCGGGGAGGGAAGCGCTGGAAGTGGAGATGCTGGAGGCACTGGCTGGCCTAGATGGTGCACATAAGGCAAAGCCTGAGCACAGGTGTGTTGTGTCTTGAAGGCAGACGCAGAGCTCTGGGCACAGCTCTGTGTAGCTCTCAATGGGGAAGAAATTGGATCTCATTTTTCCCTTTAACATGGCTTCCTCCCTCCTCCTGGTGTCAGTGCAGAGAAGCTGTGACCTGTGTTCCCTCCGCAGGCCGAGGCAGAGGCAGCGGCAGTACGTCCGCAGCATGTGGCTGACGGCTCCCAAGAACACCTGGCCACGCTACAGCAAGACAGGTGAGGCTTTTGGGGCTGCCTCCTGCCCTCTTAGCCCTTGGCCCATGTGACATGGATGCTGCTCAGGGCATGGAATCTAAGAGGGAACTGCTCCTCAGCTGGTGGAAATACACCTCCTGCCTCAACAGAGAGCTCTGTGGAGTTGTACCTTATGATTTGGGTTTGTTTCCCCTTCTTTTGGAGGTAGCAGGGCATGGGTGCTTCCCATCTTAGCAGCAGAATTGCTGGATAATGAGAAGTATCCCTGAGGAGAACAAGGGGCCTGGGCGTTTTGGGTGGGTTTGGGACTTGGACTCATGAGAGGGGGAAAAGAGTGAAATTCTGTGGGAGTTTCCAAAAACATGTGTGTCTCTGGACCCAGTGATGCTGTGAGAGAGCAGAGGAGGTTCTCTTGGGGTACCCAGATCTCCCCTGCACCCTGCAGGTATCACCATGCAGCTGCTGGACACCCGGAGAGGGGTGCAGCACTTCACCTTTGAGCACCACCGTGAGTACCAGCAGGTCCAGTTCAAGTTCCTGGATGCTGTGGAGTCCATGGACCCCAACAACATTGTGGTACGTTGGGTTGGTCGTGCTGTTCCATCCTGTGTTCCTGCAGCCCCTTTCCCTGGGAAGTTGGGCTGGTGCATTCCAGTGGAATAATTTGCGTTGGAAAAGCTTCTAAGCCAACTGTTCCCCCAGCTCTGCCAAGGCCACCCTAACCCTTGTCCCCAAGTGCCACATCTACACAGCTTTTAAATCCCTCCAAGGATGGGGAATTTACCCCTGCTCTGGGCAGACTGGGGCCAGGGCTGGACAACGCTTCTGGGGAGAAGGAATTGCTCCAAATATTCAACCTGAATCTCCTCTGCCACAGCTTGATGCTGTTTCCTCTTGTCCTGTCCCTGTTCCCTGAGCGCCTGAGCCTTCTTTTCTCCAGGCTGAGCCCCCCCAGCTCCCTGCATTGTTTCTGCTGCTCCAGACCCTTTTCCAGCTCTGTTGCCCTTCCCTAGACATGCTCCAGCCCCTTGATGTTTGTGTTTGGGTAAGGGGTCCAGAACTGACCCCAGGGCTGGAAGTGCCCCAGCAGTGCCAGCACAGGGGATGAGCACTGCCCTGGTGCTGTGGCCACACCGTTGCTGACACGGGCCAGGTGCCCACCTGGGATCATGTCCATCCACTGTCTCCTGCACCCCCAGGTCCATTCCCAGCCACTTTTCCCCCAGCCTGTTTCATTCATGGGGTTGGTGTGACTCACAAGCAGGACCCAGCATGTCACCATGTTGACCTTCATCCCACTAGCCTCATCCCCTTGATCCATCCTGTCCAGATCCCTCTGTAGAGCTTTGGATTATTTATTTCCAGTCTTGTTTGGGCTTTTAGGACTTGTTTGGACAGTAGATCCCTGTGTCCCTCTGTGTGGGGTGAGGCAGCGCTGAGTGCTGAGCTGTGCTGTCACCTTGTTAATCAGTGACCCCCTTGGTGCAGAGGAGGGCTGGTGGCTGGTGGCCGAGCCTTGGTGGCTCTGCCAAGCACGTGCCAGGTCACCTTCTGTGAGAGGAGCCCACAGGAACTGTCCGTTTGGCTGGAAGGGTGGGAACAAAGCCCCCTTGTCTCAGCTCTGAGCTGGGAAAGGAGGAATATTGTCTAAACCCATCGTGAACTGGCAATCCAAACTAACAGCTGTTCTATTTATAAACTCCTGCAAGGATGAAAAATGTGTCTTTTCTTGGTATTTCAGCAGAACAGGCTTTTGTGTTGGGAGTCCTTCATGCGTGTCCGAGCTCATTAAGCTGTATGGTAACATTTATAGTTTGGAGTGATAGGCAACAGCAAAATTGCTCTGCACCCAACTAAACCATAACTGAGGGATGTTTCTCTGAAAGGTCTGGCCACATGAGCTGGGATACATGCCCTGGAGATGTTCTTTAAAGAGCCCATTGTCTGCTAAATAAAGTTTACTTCCTTCTGCTTTCCCACCCTCGGCTCAGGGCCACGGGCTCTCTCCAGCTCAGCAGTTCTGCCTGGATTGAGGGATTTGGATTAGGTGAGCCAAGGTAATTCCTGTGCAGCAGTGAGTGTCCCAAGGACAGCTCAAGCTCGGTCCCCCACACAGGACAGGCTTTCCATGGTGTTTTAATCTGGATGCTCTGACCCCCTTAGGGGACCTGGCTAAATTTGAGGACATTTGTACAGCTTGAAGTCTTCCCCTTTTCTATCAAGGGTAAGATCTAACAGATGGATTTGGCAATTCCACACAGTTTGTCCATGGTCCCCACAGTCCTGGCATAGCTGGAGCCCGGCTCTGTCCTGTTGCTGTGGTTTCACCACAGAAACCATTACTTTTGGGGAGCCTCTTGTTCAGTCAGTGTTTTTTTCTGCACTTGCTGGTAGGTTCACAAGTCACCCTTGGTGAGCTTTTCTTGGCTTCTTCCCATCACAGTGCTCCATGTTCCTGAATAAAACGGACCGGAAAGGAGCTTAAGAGTTTTACCCCTTAAGGAGGAGGTTAAGCATCAGGCAAGTGGCTCCAGGCTGGGCTGGGCCAGCCTGGAACATCTAGTCTTTGTGCTGTTGGTGGTCCCACAGGTCCCCACCCTGCAGATGGAAACTTTTGGAGTTTTGGAAGCTTTATTTTTTCAGTTTTAGGAGAAAAAAAAAATCCCCAAACGAAACCGTTAGAAGATTTGTAGCTTCGGTATTTTTTACTGAACTGAGGTTTTAAGTATTTGAGAAAAGCCTGTTTATAATATAATTAGTGAATTGATAAACTTTTTAGATTAAACGTCTCTTCTGAAACCTGGAAGTAAATATTTATTATTATTATCCATTATTATTGCTGATTCCTGGATTTGTAATAGATGTGTCCAAATATCCTTTGAGTATCCAGAGAATGCAAAACCTGATCAAATGCTCAGAACTGTTGAGGGATAGGTTTAAAAAAAACCCAAACCTTTAACAGTGCCTGCATCTCGTTCTCTGCTTTCCAAGGAAATGGAGGAGCTGGGAGAGATCTGGAGGAGGACAGTGAAGATGAGAAAAGGCCTCTGCTGGAAAAGCTGGGAGGGAACTGCCCCAGGGGAGGCTGCCATTGAGGGCTCCCATCCTGCACGTGGTGGAGACAGAGCTCCCTGTGCCCTTCCAGCTTGGGGATGGATCTGGCAGGGTGGGATGAGGGGAGCTCTTGGCATTGTGTGCCACAGCTGGCTGCTGGATGGTACCAGTGACCAAATTCCTGAGCCACTGGTAATGACACAGAGTCTTTGCGATGCCCTTGTGCAGCTGCTGCTCCAGATGAACCCCTACCACGTGGACTCCCTCCTGCAGCTCAGCGAGGTGTGCCGCATGCAGGAGGACCAGGAGATGGCCCGGGATCTCATAGGTAAGCGTGAGGTGAGGAGCAGATGTGTTGGTGTGAAATCCTTCCCTGGCAGTGGCAGTGGAGGGCAGGAGCTTGGCTTTTCCTGGACCAACCTCAATTCCAGAACGGTTCCTTTTCCCACCCAGAGTGTGATGTAAGGTGGAAGTGCTCACTGCCCTGGTAGCTGTTGCCACCACATTGGAAGTAACTTTGTGGCTCGCTGGGCTGGGGATGAGCTGGTTTCCTCTCTTTCGGGCTGAAGCGGGTGCAGGGCGGTGCTGTGCTGGGCTGGTGTCCCTGCCCTGTCCCTGACACTGACCTTGCTGTCCCCAGAGCGGGCACTGTACAGCCTGGAGTGCGCCTTCCACCCCGTGTTCAGCCTCACCAGCGGGACCTGCAGGCTGGACTACCGGCGCCCAGAGAACAGGTGGGCAGGGCTGGGCAGCAGGGAGGCTCAGCTGGGGCTCCTTTGGCCACAGCCACCCAGATTCACCAGGGTGCTCATCCAGGGAGACCCCCGAGTGTCCCTTTCTGGTGGGGGCTCCTGGGATGGTGCTGGAGCACAGGCAGCTCTTGCACGGAAGCTTCTTCTGCACAAGGCATCCCTTTTCCCAAGGGATACCCTCCTGCAGCAGCAACTGTCCCTCCCTGTCATATCCCTCTCATGCCATTAGTACCCCTTAGCCCAAAATGGTCACAAAAATCTTTGCTGTGTGTTTCCATCCATCACCCCCAGCACCCACACTCCTCCCAGCCTGGATCTTTATGTAACTCCAGCTCTGCAGCTGCTGGGAAAGGTGACTTTATTCTGGGAATTTTCCAGTCAGCTGACCCAAGCCATCTCTCTCAAACTGCTGTACCTGGAGGGTGCTCACATTTCAGTCCCCCTGGCTGACACGCTTTGTGCCATCAATGACCTGTATCACCAGTTCAGGTGTTGGCCCCCCCCTCACTCTGTGTCACTGTCCCCACACCCCTGGGAAAGGCAGGATGTGGACTTGGGGGATTTACTTGTCTTGGTCCCAGTCTCCAGAGCAGGTCGTGAGTTTTCTGTCCCTGTTCTTGCACAAAAAGATAACAAAAACAAGTGATGGGAACGTTTAGGGGTCTGTGGCACCCCACACCATACCACAATGTGATGCTTGGGGGTGTGGAGCTCTTGGTGACCGTGTCCCCTTTTTTGAGTGATACAAAATAATCCTTTCCACGTCTGACCTCTAAGTGCTGCTGCTGTTCCCATGCAGGGCTTTCTTCCTGGCTCTCTTCAAGCACCTGATGTTCCTGGAGAAGAGGGGCTGTCCCCGCACAGCCCTGGAGTTCTGCAAGCTCATCCTGAGGTAGGTGCCTCCACCGAGGGTGGAATGTCTGGGTTTGGGGGGGACAGTCACCCCAGACAGGTTCTGCTGCTCCTGGGTTTGGTATGGGCTCATTTCCACCCTTTAGAGCTGCACAGGTCTGTGCTGGGGATCTGCTGGTGCCCTTGGAGAGGTGATGGGTGAGGAGGGGCCCTGGGTGGCCTGTGACTGCCAAGCTGTGGCCTGAGCTTGGAGGCTCAGCAGAGCAAAGTGTGGCAGTGGCTTCAGCCCACTCCGTTTGTGGCCACTGATCCTCCCCTGGTGGCAGGGGACTGTCCCCTCTGCAGGGACACAGAGCACCACCCTGTCATCCCGCTGGCCATGCGGGATGCGTTCCTGTTCTCTCCACTTGCTGAGTCACTGGATGTCACTGGGAGAGGCTGTTTGACTCAGAAATCAGGGCAGCTCTCTCAGCTGTTGTGACACTGAGTTTGTTCTCTCCCCCTGCTCCCAAGCCTTGATCCTGAGAATGACCCTCTCTGTGTGCTGCTGCTGATCGACTTCCTGTCCCTCCGGGCCAGGGAATACACCTTCCTGACCCGCCTCTTCCAGGAGTGGGAGGTGAGTGCCCAGCAGGTGAGGGTGCCTGGGGTGCTCCCCACCAGGTGAGCCCTTTGGAGAGGATCTCACAGCCCAGCTGCCGTTCTAGCAGCATTGGAGTGATCCACAAAGGCTGGAATGTTGGTTCCTGTAATCCTTGGGTCCTGCAAATACTTGTAAGAACTCAAAATGCCCACTCAGCTGTGAGGGCACCGAGCCAGCGGCTGGGAGCTCACTTAACCCCAGCAGGCAGAGCCCCGACCCCGCACAGCCCAGCTCTGCTGCACAGCGTCATTTCTCAGTAACTCTCTCTCCCTGATCCTGCAGAGTCACCGGAATCTGTCCCAGCTGCCCAATTTTGCCTTCTCGGTGCCACTGGCCTATTTCTCCCTGAGCCAGCAGGAAGAGCGCCCGGAGCTGGAGCGGAGCCAGGCCCGGGAGCGAGCGGCCCGGCTCATCCAGCTCGCGCTCATCATGTTCCCAGGCGGTGAGTCTGTCCCCTCCGGTGAGGCCATCCTCGGTGAGGCCATCCTCGGTGAGGCCATCCTCCAGGGCTTTGTCACCGTCCTCTGGGAGAGCCGGGACCGCATTCCCGGCAGGCGGGACTGGATTCCTGGCAGGCGGATGCCGAGGCAGGAATTTGCCAAGGGCCTTTGAGGAGGGAGCCCTGAGTCAGAGCAGAAGCAGTCAGGCAGTGCCTGTGCCCAGTGTGGTGGGGGGAGTACAGTTCTGGCTCCTCACCCCAGCACAGACACTGAGGGGCTGGAGCGTGTCTGGGAAATGGAACGGAGCTGAGGAAGGGGCTGGAGCATCAGAAGCAGCTAAGACAGCTGGGGGGGCTCAGCCTGGATAAAAGGAGGCTCGGGGGGTCCTTCTGGTTCTCCACAACTCCCTGACAGGAAGGTGCAGCTGTGAAGGGTCAGGCTCTGCTCCCAGGGAACAGGAACAGGACAAGAGGAACAGCCTAAAATTTTGATATTTGGAACAATTCCTTCCCCAGCAGTGTTGTCCAGCCCTAGCACAGCTGCCCAGGGCAGTGGTGGAGTCCCCAGCCCTGGAGGGACTTGAAAGCCATGTGGACACGGCACCTGAGGACATGGGTTAGGGGTGGCCTTGGCAGTGCTGCGGGAATGGTTGGGATCAATGACCTTAGAGGCTTTTCCAGCCTTTCAGTTCTGTGGTTCCATGATTCTGTCCTCCCTCCCCAGAGCAGGCGATGCTCCTCCACCAGCAATGGTCAGGGGTGAGCAGGCTGGGGGAGGGTGAGAGCTGGAATACTGGAGCAGGGAGATGTCTCACTTCCTCAGGGCTGCCCGGAGCAAGGACAAGCCAGTCTCCTTGGCTCTCCCTCCGAGGCACAGCTCTGTTTTGGATGTGCTTCCCCCATGGGTGCCCATCACTCTCCCTTTCATCCTGTGGGTGCTGCTGTCCATGAAAGGAGCACACAGCCCTGAGGCCAGGGGAGGGTGTGTGCAGCAGGAAGAACCAGCTCTCCAGCAGAGATTCAGTTTGTGGGGGCTGGAAACATCTTTCAGGCTGCTTGTTGGGGTGACTGAAATAACGCTCCTGTGAGCACAGGGACCAGCAGTGTCCTCATCCCCTCCTTGTGTCCTCGCTGGTGCCCCAGAGGGTCCTGGTGACCCCACCCCACACTGCCCCTTACCAACAGGTCCAGACAAGTTCTCTGCTTTGTCTTGCAGTTCTGATGCCACTGCTGGATCACTGCAGTGTGCAGCCTGATGCCAGGGTCGCCTCCCACCCCTTCTTTGGGCTGAATGCCCAGATCAGGTAAGGCCTGGAGATGTTCTCAGCAAAGGGAAGGGATCGATTTTGCCGGCGGCGGGGATCTTGCATGCTCAGACAGCTAATGGAGGAGCTTGTTTGGGTTCCCTGAGCAGGCTCATTTGATAATGCCTCATTTGATAATCCTTTTGATAATGGATTTCCATAATGCCTCTGGATCGGGCTGACAGACCCACCTCACCTCAAGGTGGACGGGTCAGAAGTTCACCCCAGAGGCTGTTGGTGTGTGCAGGGAGGGAGAGTGAAGCGTGTGTCCTCGAAGGGCAGGCTGTCTCCAACCAGTCTGCGTTCCCTTGACACGTGGTCTTCCTCAGCGTGCGAAGGCCCTGCCTCAGGCCAGGGCAGTGTTCCCTTATTTCATGGCTTTGCTTAGCCTAAAAATAGATGGAGGCAGAAGTTCTGGTGGAGGTGGATGGCAATATCCAGGCAGGAGCCTGCGAGTGCTCTCGTGTTCCCACGCCAAAGGCCAGCACAGAGCTGAGCCCTCACCGTCCCGTGAGGAGCAGGAGGAGGAGGAGGAGGAGGGTGCCGTGAGTAACAGCCATCTCCCATAGCCAGTCACCCGCCCTGAACCAGCTGACGTCCCTGTACGTGGGCAGGACACACGCCCTGTGGAAGGACCCGGCTGTCATGGCCTGGCTGGAGCCCCACGTCTACGAGGTTCTGAGCATGGTGGACGCCCAGGACGCGCTGGTGCAGGAGGCTGAGCACAAGTGAGCACAGAGGATGGAGGGCAGGGTTCCTGTGGCAGGGACAGAGTGAGACAGGGGGTCTGTCCCGGGCAGTGGCAGTTCCAGTGCCTGGGACAGGGCTCAGAACCCCATAGCTGCTGGTCTGATGCTGAAGGTCACAGCATGGGGCCAGGAAGGCAGTGATTCTTCCATGCTTTTCACAACGGGAATGTAGAGCTGAAGCTGCACTGCATATCCTGCACTGCCTTCCCCAGGCTTGGCCGTCACCTGTACCCTGGAAACATCCTGGGGAGGGTGGAGGGGTGGCCTGGAAGGGCAGGGATGCCCAGGAAGGTGACAGCTTAGAAACACTTCCAAGTGCTGAGAAACAGGAGAGAGCCAGCAGGTGTCCTAAACCAAGGTCAATCTACTCATTCCTGAGCTCTCTGCTCTTTCTCCGAAGCTCAGCAGCTCCCACCCCTTTGGCTCACTCTAAGCCAGCTCCATCCAAGATAGCCTTGTCCCCTAGAGCCAGGGAAGCTGCTGACACTGCACCTGGAGCAGCAGAAATGGGAATGTGCCTGCTCAGGGCTCACTGCTCTGTGTCCTCCCCGCCTCAGGAGGAAGATCCGGTACCAGAGCGCTCCCAGGAACATCTACCGGCACATCATCCTCTCGGAGATGAAGGAGGCCACGGCAGCCCTGCCTCTGGTGAGGGGCCTGATGGGACACAGGAGCTGTGGCTGCATGTGTTGTGGTGGCACCTGTGTCCCTGCTGGGCCTGCTCTAGCCCTGTCACTCATGGCTTCTGTGGGCGCCCATGTTAGCTACTGCTGGATGCACAGCCTTCATCCCTTCTCTTCTCCTTCATTCCTTCCTTTCTCTTTCATCCCTCCTTTCTGCTCTCCCTGCAGGAGGTGACCTCCCAGCCAGTGATGGACTTTGACCCTCTCCCTCCTCTGGATTCCATTGTTTCCTACACCCGACCGGAAAGGTACCACCTCCGCCGCCGGTGCCGGCACTGGCACAGCCGGCCGTGTTCCCGGCGTGCCCTCAGCCCCAGGCCACGCTGCACACGGGCACTCGGTGCTGGCATCCTCCCCCATGGCAGAGGAAGAGCTGTGGTGCTCCAGGCAGGCAGAGCTACAGGCCGGACTGGTCCTGCTGCTTCCCATGGTGATCACCACTGGCCATTCCCAGCCACAGGGCAAAAACCAGGGAATACCCAGGCCACGGCTGACTGGGAGGATTTGGTGTAAATGGAAATTTAAATCCAGCCAGTCCTGGTATTGGGGTGATGCCATGTGTGTGTTCCACATCAATCCACTCAAGCAGAGCTGGTAGGATCATGGAATCCTGGAATGGTTTGGGTTCAAAAGACCTTAAAGCTCATCTCATTTTACTCCCTGCTATGAGCAGGGACACTTTCCAGTAGACCAGGCTGCTCTTCCAACCCTTCCAACCTGGCCTTGGTTGTGCTCTTAATGGCTGGTTTGCTCAGAGTTGCCTGAATTCATTGGAACTCCCCAGTTCCCTCCCTCAGGGCTGGTTCCAGCAGCACATGGTTCTCCCAGCACCGCCACATCCCAGAGAGGAGTCACAAACTGAGCAGTACCTTCACCGTGGTGCCCCTTGTGTCTTCCAGGACAAGCCATCCCTCCAACGAAAGCACTTTATCCCTCTTCTTCCGCTCGCTATTGCCAAATTTTAACTTGCAGGTGAGTGCACGCTGGGATTTGGGTGTACCATTCCCCCATGGTGTTCCTGCTCCAGGAGCTGCTGCTGGCACCAGCCTGGTGCTGATTTGGCGCCGGTGCTGTCCCTGCCACTGCCACCACAGTGCTGCTCTCTCATAGGGGGACATCCGGCACGACGGGGACGACGAGGCCAGGGCGGCGCAGGACCTCAACCAGGGGGTGAACAGGCTGATGGCGGCCATGCGGGACATGCTGGCCAACATCCAGTTCCAGGAGCCCCCCCGCGATGACAATCCCGAGGGCGACGGCGACTGGGATTGAGCCCGGGGTGTCTGTCCCCAAACCCTCTGGCATCACCCCTCGATTTGTGTCGCACTCCAATAAAGTCACACAAACGGACTCGCTGTGGGAATGGGCTGTTCTGAGGAGGGGGCTGCGTCCGTGGCATGGTCTCCATCCAGGGAGGGGGGCTGGAGCCACAGCGATGGGCCTTGCCCAGGGCCCCTCTCTCAGCAGGGGACAAGGGCTGTCTGAGCATGTCCGAGCTAATCAACAGCAGCTGTCCCTTGTCCCCCTGACAGCTTGGTCCCCTTCTGGCCTCCTCTGCACACAATTTCCATCCTATTCCCCTCCCTGTTCTCCTGGCTCTTGTCCTTAATTCCCAGAGGGGTTTTGCTGCCCTCTTCTTCAGCTCCTTTGTATTTCCCGTAGCCTGGAGCTTCCTTCCGTCCACAAAATACTCTGCACTCTCACTACCCTGAACCTTCCAACGGTCTGAGAGTCCCCTGTGCCACTAGAATTATGCATGGAGCAGCTTTTTCAGCCTTGTAATTATGTTTCGAGAGGAAATCTTTCCCCTCTTCTTTGTCTATCCTTTATTCTCTCACCTTCTAGAGTAAGGATTGAGCTAAGCCACAGTCAAACGTTAACTCATCCTTGTTCCCATAAAGCTTTTTTTCCCTTTTTTTGCTGAGTAATGGTGAATACACGGAATAAATCCCTGTTTCTGCTGTATTGCCTCCCTGGGGGCTGTAGCTGAGCTGAGTGTGCAGAGCCCGAGTCTCAAGCTAGCCTGCCTTGGCTCCATTCCCCACTGCTATATCCAAATCCCATGGGATCCCATCCCTGTAATTTGGCACCGGGGCAGCCTGGGATCCCATGCCCGGTGTGTTGGGCAGAGCCATTTTCACCCATTCCAGAGGGAAGGGCTTCGCAGCGGAAGTGGATAACCGTGGGATCAGCCTGCTCGTGGAGCTGTGAATGGCTCTTTGGCAGCCGCGCGGCTCCAGGCATCAACACGGACCTAAGGCACATGATGGTCAGCTGGGTCCTGTCCCCACAGCCTGCCTGGGATCCCTGCGGCGCCGGGCTCTGCAGCATCCCATTTAACGGTGCCTGTGACGATCCCTATCGCGTCCCATGCCTGCCCTATTGTACAACACCTTCCCTGGGGCCATGGGAATGGGACCCCTCCCAGCCCCAGTGCATGGCACAGCTTGGATCCTGCAGTGCAGAGGGTCCTACAGGGGTCCCCAAGGTGCGTGGATAGCTCAGGGGGTGTGTGGATGGTCCCCACGGCAGATGGGAGCCCCCAAGACACGAATCCCAGGGGCGCACTGATCCCCTAGGACACAGAGGCCTGCAGGGCACAGGGGACCCCTCAAGATATGCAGGCCCCCAGGCTTCAGGGGTCCCTCCCAGCAGACCCAGGACCTCAGGACACGTGAGGACCCTAAGGTGCACAGTCCCACAGGGCACAGAGGACCCCTGTGGCAGCACCCCCAAGGTGCATGGACCATCCCAGGGCATTTGAGACCCCTGGGCACGTGGTGATCCCAAGCAATGGGGTTCCCCAGGGTCATCCTGGGCGTGTCCCAGCCCTGGTCACAGCAGCGGCCCCCCTCATCAGGGTGCCTCCCTCATGCAGGTGCCCACCCTCCTCGGAGGAGGAGCTGCGGGAGCCGCTTTAAAGTGGGGCAGAGAAAGGGCCCTTTCTTCCCCAGCACCCTGGGCCGGCGGGCGTGGGACGCGCAGCAGTGCTGGCACAGAGAGCGGCCGCCACACCGGAGGGTCCCGGCGGGCACACAACCCCCCCAGCACATCCCACGCCTCCCGTCCCAATTCCTCGGCATCCCCTCGGCCTCGCCGCCGGGCGCTGCAGGAGAACTGGCGGGGCACGACGGGGGCTCGGGGGCTGTGCGGGTGCCACGGAGGGCCCCGGGGCTGAGGAGGGGGTTATGTCGACGCTGGCCCCCCTGCGTCTGCTGCGCGAGCCCTCGAATGCCAGCGAGGGTAACCAGAGCAACGCCACGGTCGGGGCCGGTGGTGGCTGGTGCCAGGGGCTGGACATTCCCAACGAGCTGTTCCTGGCACTGGGGCTGGTGAGCCTGGTGGAGAACCTGCTGGTGGTGGCTGCCATCCTGAAGAACAGGAACCTGCATTCGCCCACCTACTACTTCATCTGCTGCCTGGCGGTGTCTGACATGCTGGTGAGCATCAGCAACCTGGCGGAGATGCTTTTCATGCTGCTGCTGGAGCACGGGGTGCTGGTGATGCGCCCCAGCATCGTCCGCCACATGGACAGCGTCATCGACACGCTCATCTGCAGCTCCGTCGTCTCGTCCCTCTCCTTCCTGGGGGTCATCGCCGTCGACCGCTACATCACCATCTTCTATGCCCTGCGCTACCACAGCATCATGACGCTGCAGAGGGCCGTGGTCACCATGGCCAGCGTCTGGCTGGCCAGCACTGTCTCCAGCACCGTCTTGATCACCTACTACCACAGCAACACCATCCTCCTCTGCCTCATCGGCTTCTTCCTCTTCATGCTGGTCCTCATGCTGGTGCTCTATATCCACATGTTTGCCCTGGCCCGCCACCACCTCCACAGCATCTCCAGGCAGCAGAAGCCAACCACCGCCCACCGTGGAGGCAGCCTGAAGGGTGCTGTCACCCTCACCATTCTCCTGGGTGTCTTCTTTATCTGCTGGGGGCCCTTCTTTTTCCACCTCATCCTCATCGTCACCTGTCCCACCAACCCCTTCTGCACCTGCTTCTTCAGCTACTTCAACCTCTTCCTCGTCCTCATCATCTGTAACTCGGTGATTGACCCCCTCATCTATGCCTTCCGGAGCCAGGAGCTCCGGCGGACGCTACGGGAGGTGGTGACCTGCTCCTGGTAGGCCGGGGGACACGGTACCGACCCGGCCACCCCTGCCCTGAAATGGACAGATAGATGGACTGACGGATGGACAGGACGAGCTGCGGGGTGCCCAGTCCGGGCGAGGGACTCACGGTTCCCAATAAAAGCTCTTTGCAGTGACGCTGCGGCTGGCATCGGGCAGCCCCGGGGAGCCCCAGGGGGAGAGTCCCTCCCGCTCCCGCCGCTCGGTCAGGGGTCACTTGCTCCCGGAGGGAACCGGGAAAGACCGGCCGGGCGGCGGGAGGCTGGACACTGCGCGGGGGGTGGTCCCGGCCGCCCCCGGACAAAGGGCCCATCACCGTCGCCTTTGTTCTCGGGCCGCGCCCGCCGCCGCCCACCTCATCACCGGCATCGACACTGTAGCCGCTCCCGCGGGGGCGGCTGGCGACCGGGACCCCCAGGGTGGCCCTCCCGTGCCCTGTCCCTACCCCTCCCCGTTCCGGGACGCGGCTGGGAGGGGTGTCCCCCGTGTGTCCCCTTGCCCCGCCGCCGCCGCCGCCGCCGCCGCGCCGCCCCGGGATGCTCCCGCCGCCGCCGGGTGGTCCCAGGGTCCCCGCACGGATCCCGGGGTGTCCCCGCTCCCCGTGGGTGCCCCCCCGGCCGTGCCCCCCGCGGGTGCCGGTGTCCCCGCTCCGCCGCGGCGGGGCGTGGCCGCGGGCGGGGCCGGGCGGGGCGTGGCGGGCGGTGCCGGTGCCGCAGGGCCGTTGCGGCGGTGCGGCGGCGGCCGCTGATTGGCTGCGGGCGGCGGTGACGTCAGCGGCCGGCCCGGTGCGGCGGCGGGAGCCTATAAAGGATGCGGCGGCGGCCGCGCCGCCCCCCGCGCTCCCGGTGCCGCTCCGCTCCGGTGCCGCTCCGCTCCCGGCCCCAGCCCGCTCCCGTCCCGCTCCGCTCCGGCCCGGCCGCACCATGAGGGAAATCGTCCACATCCAGGCGGGGCAATGCGGCAACCAGATCGGCGCCAAGGTAACGGCGGCGCCGCCCCGCCCCGCCCGCCGCGGCGGAGCCGGGCGGCGGACAAAGACAGACCGGCTCCCCTCCCCCCCTGCCGCCGCACCGGGAGGACAAAGCGCCCCGCCCCTACCGCGCCCCCCGCCTTTGTCCGTCAGCACCGCGGACAGCGCCCGCGCCGCGCCCCGCCCGCCGCCTGGGGGTCCCGGCGCCCCCCGCCCTGCTGAGCCCCGCTCGGGGTTTGCGGGTGCCCCCCGCCCTGCTCGCGGTTTTGGATGTTTGGGGGATCCCCCTGCCCCCGCTCCGCTGAGCCCTGTCCCGGGGTTCGAGGAGTCCGGATACCCCCCGCCCTGCTCGGGATTTGGGGTGTTCGGGAGATCCCGGTGCCCGCCGCCCCGCTGAGACCCGCCCAGCGGTTTGGGGAGTCCCGGTGCCCCCCCGCCTCTCCCTGCCTGGGGATTTCAGTGTTTGGGGTATCCCAGTGCCTCTCGCCCCACCCAGCCCTGCCTGGGGATGGGAGGATCCTGGTGCCCCGTGCCTCGCCGGGGGCCTGGGGGTGTTCCGGTGCCTCCTGCCCTGCTGAGCTCCCCGTCCTCCCCAGTTCTGGGAGGTGATCAGCGACGAGCACGGCATCGACCCCAGCGGCAACTACGTGGGGGACTCGGACCTGCAGCTTGAACGCATCAGTGTCTACTACAATGAGGCCTCTTGTAAGCGACCTCCCCCTCGGAGCCTCCCCCGGCAGGGTAGCCTGGCACCCCTACCCTGGCCTGGGCGGTGGGGCCCCAGTCTGACCCCCCAGTGCAGGAGGAGCTGCGTCTGCCGGGGTGGGGAGGGGGGCAAATAGACACACCCACCCCATGGAGGTGGGGGAGGGGGGCAGGCATGTGCATCGGCCCCGTGGGACCATATAGTTTGGGGCAGGGGGAAATCGTGTACACCCAGTTCCATGGGACCCTGCAATTTGGGAGGGGTCACACACAACACCTGCACCCCAGCCCTGCTGGACCCCGGGAGGGCAGGCATGTGCACCTCCCCCCAGACCCTGTCATGTGAGGGGGCAGGGGGCACGTGTGCCTCCAAGTTCATGGGACCCTGTCTTTTGGGTGGGGGGCATGACACATGCCCCCACCCCCTGGGACGCTGTGGTGTGGGGGGGGACACCACACATGCACCCAGGGACCCCTGTGGTTTGTGGAGAGAGGGACACCTGCACTCCCCCTGTAGGATCCTGTGGTGTGGGAGGGACAAAACACCAACACCCACCCAGCACACGGGGCCTGGGGGGGAATGGGGGGCAGATGTGTGCACCCACCCCGTGTGACCCCCATTGTTTGGGGGGCACGAGACACGCACCCACACCAGGAGCCCCTGGGATTTGGGTCGGGGGGACACGACCTGTGCACCCAGCCCTGTAGAACCCTAGGGGTCCTGGGAACACCTCTGGGGGCAGGATGGGGGGGCGGCAGCAGGTCCCCTCCCGTCATGGGGTCTCTCTCAGCTCACAAGTACGTGCCTCGCGCCATCCTGGTGGACCTGGAGCCGGGGACGATGGACAGCGTGCGCTCGGGCGCCTTCGGCCACCTCTTCCGCCCTGACAACTTCATCTTTGGTAGGTCCCCGGGCAGGGTGGGGTGCAGCGTCCCCCGATGTTCCCCCCCAGCCCCAGCATCCTCGGACCCGCTGGGCCAGTCGCCGTCCCCAGGGCGCTCGGCGGGCACACCCCGCCCGCGCCGCGGGGCCCGGCACTGCCGGCTCGCCGCCAAACCTCTGCGGTTCCTGCTTCCCACCCCGCCCCGGCGTCAGATCTGCCTGGTGCTGCCGGCGGCAGCGGCTGCTCCCAGCCCCGATCCTCTCCCCGGTCCCCTCGGGCGGTGGGCGTGGGGGGCCAGCGGCCATCGGAGCCTTTTCTTTTCCCAGGGCAGAGCGGTGCCGGGAACAACTGGGCAAAGGGGCACTACACAGAGGGGGCCGAACTGGTGGACTCAGTGCTGGATGTGGTGCGGAAGGAGTGTGAGAACTGCGACTGCCTGCAGGGCTTCCAGCTGACCCACTCGCTGGGCGGGGGCACCGGCTCGGGCATGGGCACGCTGCTCATCAGCAAGGTGCGGGAGGAGTACCCCGACCGTATCATGAACACCTTCAGCGTGGTGCCGTCCCCCAAGGTGTCGGACACGGTGGTGGAGCCCTACAACGCCACGCTGTCCATCCACCAGCTGGTGGAGAACACGGACGAGACCTACTGCATCGACAACGAGGCGCTCTATGACATCTGCTTCCGCACCCTCAAGCTGGCCACCCCCACCTACGGCGACCTCAACCACCTTGTCTCGGCCACCATGAGCGGCGTCACCACCTCCCTGCGCTTCCCCGGCCAGCTCAACGCCGACCTGCGCAAGCTGGCCGTCAACATGGTGCCCTTCCCGCGGCTGCACTTCTTCATGCCCGGCTTCGCGCCGCTGACGGCGCGCGGCAGCCAGCAGTACCGCGCCCTCACCGTGCCCGAGCTCACCCAGCAGATGTTTGATGCCAAGAACATGATGGCCGCCTGCGACCCCCGCCACGGCCGCTACCTCACCGTGGCCACCGTCTTCCGTGGCCGCATGTCCATGAAGGAGGTGGATGAACAGATGTTGGCCATCCAGAGCAAGAACAGCTCCTACTTTGTAGAGTGGATCCCCAACAATGTCAAGGTGGCCGTGTGTGACATCCCGCCACGGGGGCTGAAGATGTCCTCCACCTTCATCGGGAACAGCACGGCCATCCAGGAGCTCTTCAAGCGCATCTCGGAGCAGTTCACAGCCATGTTCCGCCGCAAAGCCTTCCTGCACTGGTACACGGGCGAGGGCATGGACGAGATGGAGTTCACCGAGGCCGAGAGCAACATGAATGACCTGGTGTCCGAGTACCAGCAGTACCAGGACGCCACGGCCGAGGAGGAGGGTGAGATGTACGAGGACGACGAGGAGGAGTCGGAGGCGCAGGGCGCCAAGTGACGCCCGACGCCGCCCCCCAACACTGCCCGCGGCCCCCCCGGCTTCGCGCTGCTGCAGCCCCAGGTGCTGCTCCCCCGCCATCCCCTCAGTGTCTCCTGACTCCATCCCCCTCTGAGCCGGCTCGGCCCCTCGCCCCCCTTCCTACCTCCCCCCTTTTCATTTTTTACTGGTTTGTGTCTTATTATTTTTTTTGAATACTTAATAAATTTATTGCTGTCCAGGTACTACCTGTCTCTGGCTGCTGGGTAGGGGGAACAGGGGACACTCACACAGTTCTGCCCCTGCAGCCATTCCCAGCCAGGGGAGGCATTTGGGAAGCCCCCGTGCACTGCCCCCCACCCTTTTGACCCTCATATCCAGCTGCACCAGGCAGGCTGAGCCTTTGTCCCCACTGTCACCTTTCTCCATGCTCAGGGGGTGTGGCCCTGTGCCAGAACACAGGTGGCCCTTTGTTCCCCAGTCTGAGGGGGTAGCACAGACCCCAGGGATGCCAGGGTGTTTTCCCAGGCTGGGTGTGTGCCCAGTTGTGGAGGATTCGGGGCACTCCTGGATCTGAGCCCCCTGGCTTTGGAGGCCATTGACCAGTAGGGCTGTGGACTATAGGAACAAGGGGCTGTGGGGCTGGAGGCTGTGAGGATGGGGACACTGGGGATGAAGGTTGTAGGGGTAGGGTCTGAAAGG
>QUSF01000100.1:557131-588253 GCA_003676055.1 Chloebia gouldiae | reverse complement strand
GGTGGTCACACCCTGGTGACAGTCACACCGTGGTGGTGGTCACACAGCGGTGGTGGTCACACCTTGGTGATAGTCACACCTTGGTGGCGGTCACACAGCGGTGGTGGTCACACAACAGTGACAGTGACACAGCAGTGGCAGTCACACAGCAGTGGCAGTCACAGTGCCCCGTTTGCCCACAGCTGCAGGACCGGCAGCACTTTGTGGAGAATGATGAGATGTACTCGCTGCAGGACCTGATAGACATCGAGGCTGGGCGCCTCGGCTGCTCCCTCACTGAGATCCACACGCTCTTTGCCAAGCACATCAAGCTGGACTGCGAGGTGAGCCCATGTTGGGGGGCAGAGCCCTGGGGAAACCCCTGTGGGGCCAGTGGAGAGCAGGCAGGGTCACCATGGTCACCTGCTGCCTGCTCCCCCAGCGATGCCAGGCCAAGGGCTTCGTCTGTGAGCTGTGCCGGGAGGGCGACGTGCTCTTCCCCTTCGACAGCCACACCTCGGTCTGCGCCGACTGCTCTGCCGTCTTCCACAGGTACCGACATGCTGGGGCGGGATGTGGGGACGTGGGGGTGGCAGGGGGTGACCCAACACTGTCCCCACCCTCTCCAGGGACTGCTACTACGACAACTCCACCACCTGCCCCCGGTGCGCCCGGCTGAGCCTGCGGAAGCAATCCTTGTTCCAGGATTCTGGCACGGAGGTGGAGCCCTGAGGGGGGTCTGGCCCCATTGTGGGGTCTCAGTCTGCCCCCCACCCACCACAGGGCCCTGGGATGGACACAATCAGCCCAGTGCTGGTTTGGGGACTGGGGTGGCCCTGGCTCTGGGATCCTCTGCTCATGGACATGGCAGCGCTGCCGAGAGGGAATCGCTGCTGGACCCCAGCCATTGCCGGGAGCATGGAGAGCCTCACCGGAGGGGCCAGGATGGGGTTAACTGGGATCCGGTAAAAGCCCCGCAGCGGCTCCTGCCGTCCCTGCCTGGAACCGGGCTGCAGGGACGGGCGCAGGCCGGGGCTGGCGCTGCCCTGTCCTGCAGTGACAGTGACAGTGACAGGCGCTCAGCCCCGGCACCGGGATGGGACCGAGTCCCTCCCACACACAGTACTGGACTGTGCTCCCTCCCCAGCCCACGGCACCACCGTTACCGGGGCCGAGCCCCGGGGGGATGCTGCGGGATCTTCCCCGGGCTGGAGCCGCTGCCTCCCCTTCTCCCCGGTGGTTCCTGTAGCATTAACGAGCCTCTCTGCGCAACCCAGCACTCGTGTCCCTGCTTCGGGCGGCGGCGGGGGCACCGGGGGCACGGGCAGAATGTGCGGGGCTGGCAGCCCGGGATCTCCCGCCGAGGCTGGGGCTGCCGGGGGCGAGCACCGGCACCGACCCGGCCCCGGGCCGGTCCGCGGGCCAGCGCCGCCCGCGGGATAGAATCGCGCTGCGCGACGTCGTCGGGGATGTGCCGTAGTCACCGCCGGTCTCCCATCCACCGAGAGTGGCCGCGGCCACGCTGCCCCGGTACCCGGTACGGCCGGGCACCCCCCTTCCCAAGGTGTTCCGTGCCCCCAGCTCCTCCCGCTCCCCCACGCGGCGGCGCAGACGGGCAGAGGCCGGCGGTGGGTCGGTCGGTCGGTTTTACCGGATCACAGCACTGCTACATCAGAACCGGGCGGGCACCGGCACCGGCCGCGCTTCATCGGGCCGCGCTGAGCCGTGCGACCCGTCCCGTCCTGCCCCATCCGCCGCTCCCGGCAACCAAGGCCGTGCCGCTCCCGGGGCGGCGGGGCCGGCCCGGTTTCCCCCCGGGACCGCGGGCCACCGGCTGAGGGCAGCCCGGTACGTCCCCGCCGCGGGGCTGGGGCCGCCTCTGCCTTCCGGACGGGCTAACGGGAGTCCTGCGCCCGGGAACGGGCTCCATCGGTACCGACGGGACCAGCACCGGCGTATCCCGGTGTCCCCGGCGGGTTTGGTCCCTACGGCTCCCGCGGGCGCTCGGCGGGCAGGAAGGCGTCCGGGGGTCCCGGGGGTCCCGGCGGCAGCTCGGGGTCACTCAGGTGCTTCTTGTCCCGGCCCTGCTCCCGCGCGCGGGTCCAGGAGGGCGAGCGCAGGTACCCGGCCCGCGGCGCCGCCGGCGGCTGCAGCCCTGCGGGACGCACGGCCGGGTGGGCGGTCAGCGACGCACCGGCACGGGCGGACAGGCCGGGACCGGCGGCCCCGGACCCCCGCTCACCGCCGGGCGTCTCTGCGGCCACGTTCTCCTCGTCGGAGTCAGCGAAGACCTCGGCCAGCTCCTGGTCCGACATATCCGTCAACTCCGTCAGGTCCAGCAGGTCGAAGTGCACCTCCAGCGAAGACACGCTGCTCAGGGGCTCTGCGGGCACCCGCCACAGGCTGGGGACCCACCGCTGTCCCCAGTGGGGGAGGCGGGGGTCTGCTGCTTGGGGAGCTGCGGGACGGGGGGACCCCTCATAGAGGGGCTTGGGGGGCGACCATCACTGGCTGGGGGCTAGCAGGGGACCCTAGAGGTGTCGGGACCCCAGGGACAGGAAGGAGACCCCAGGGGATGACAGAAGACTGGGGACAAGCAGGAGACCCCAAGGGCTGGCAGAAGACTCTCAGGGATGGGCAGGAAACCACGGAGCAGACCCGAGGTGCTGGGGACAGGCAGGTGATGCTATGGGCAGGAGACATCCCAGGGACAAAGCAGGGGACCTCAGGCACAGGCAAGGATGCCAGCATGGCAGGGACAGGCAGGGACCCCAGCTCGGGGCCTCACTCACGTCGGCGCTCGGTGACCTGCAGCAGGCCGGCGCTGGGGATGGGGATGCCCCCCTGCTCCTCCGCGGGGACTCGGGGGATCTCCTGGGCCGGCCCGTGCGTGGGGGTCCCTGCGGGGTGCTCCGGGACCAGTGGCTCCTTGCCAAGCTCTGCCACATCAGCACCTTCTGTGTCAGTGAGGGCAGCTCCTTTTGGGGCCCCCAGCGCTCTCGGGGTGCCCAGCTAAGGGGCCGGGGACAGGAGGAGCCCCGGGGAGGAGCGGGAGGACGGGCAGAGCTGCCCGAGACCCTCGTGTCGGAAGCTGTCAGCCCCCGCCCCGCGCCCCCCTCCCCGCGCAGCCCCTTTGTGTCGGCGAGACAAAGCGCAGGCTGTGCGGGGCCGGACAAGGGCGGATTGTGCTGGGACTGTCCCCGCGGAGAGCCGGGGGGACAAGGCGGCCGTGGCACACGGCCACGGTCATGGCACAGGCCGTGGCACACGGTGCTGGTACAGCCCGAGGCTGTGGCACACAGCGGGGGCACAGCCGTGTCTCGGGGCTGAGCGGGCACTGGGGTTGGGAGGAGGCTCTGTGTGCCCAGGGCAGCCCGGGGTCACAGCACCCTGTCCCCGCGAGTGCCGGTGCCCTGGCAGCACGTGCCACCACCAAACCATGCCACCACTGAGTTACCGGGTGACACGGCACAGGGGTGGGCATCGCCTCCCTCCCACTAGGGTGGTGGCAGCAGGGCACGGTCAGAGACCTCCAGCCCGACGGGGAAAGGGATTTTCCTGCTGCTGGCAGGCGGAGCTGCGGGACATCGGCAGGACAGCAGCGGGACAGCAGCCCTCTGCCCCGACACTGGCTCTGCCACATCCTGACCCCGCAGGGGGATCAGGCACCCCGCGCTGACGGTGCGTTCCCCCGGGCCGGGAATTGGGGTCCTCATCGCACTCCAGAGCAGAGCAGATCTCCCCGGGGCGGACACGGGGGCTGCCTGCCCTTGCCCGCTCCCGCCGCCGTGCCCGGCGCGGTGCACGGCCCCGGTGGGCGCCACTGTGCCGTGTCACCGTAAGGAGCACGGCCCCTGCCCGCACACGCCCCCACCCACCAGGGCGCTGGTCCCGGCTGCAGAATTCCCCTCTGGCCTCCGCCTGCATGGTCCCGCCGTGCCACCGGCCGTGCCACCGGCAGTGTCACCAGCCGCGCCGCCCGCTCCGGCCTGGGCTCACCGGCTGCCTGGCGGGAGCGGGGCCGGATCAGGGATCTCCCCCGCACGGCGTGTGCTGACTCACGGCAACCGCAGAGCCGGGCAGCCGCCGGTACCGACACCCCACGGCACCCGCAGCCCGCCCCAGCGGCACTGTCCCCCCGCGGGCCCGGCGTCCCGCCGCTCCCCCGGTGCCACGGCCGGGGCTGCCCCGTGCTGGCGGCTACGGCACAATCGCACAGTCGTGTGCGGGCCACACGCGGGAGGGACGGGCGTTCAGGGCAGCTCTGGCACCGCCTCTGTCGCCAGGTGCAGCCCCCCCATAATTCTGGGCCCCCTCAGGTGCACCAGCGCAGCCACCTCCCTGTCCCCAAGCCCCGCCGCACACCGGCACTGCCACCGCTGTGCGGGATGTCTGCAAGGCACCCCACTGCTCCCCACGTCCCCTGGGCACCCCAGAGTTCCTGCATGTCCTGCGAGCACCCTACTGCTCCTCTGCTCCTCCGGGCACCCCACTGTGCCCCCACATTCCCCGGGCACCCCGTGGCAAGCCCAAGTCCCCGGTGCCCTCCCCTGCTCCGTCTGGCCACCTGGCCACCCCACTGCCTCCCCTGGTTACCGCACTGCACCCCCACCTCCTGCGAGCATACCGCTGCCCCCCAAGTCCCCGGGGCGCTCCAGTGCTTCCTCAGACCCCTCAACACCCCCGTGTCCCCCACATTCCCTGCGTACCCCACTGCTCTCTCCCTCCATCCCCGACTCTCCCTGCACAGAACCCCCGCGATGTCCTGCCCCCGCCCCCCCAAATCCCCCTCCCCCTGCAGCCGGGCACCCCCAGCTCGGCCCCACGCCCCCCTTTGCACCCCAGCGCGCCCCCCATGCAGCTCTTCCCGTGGCACCCCCGCCCTACATCTCCTCGTCCGCCCCGCGGGGCCCGGCCCGGTTCCACGGTGATGGGCGTGCCGGTCCGAGCCTCCCCGCTCTGCTCCCCGCCCTCACCTCCGGTGGCGACCGCTGCCGGAGCCGCCATGGGCCGGGGTCGGGGCTGATGCCGGTGCCGGTGCCGGTCCGGTGCTGGGCGGGCCCGGTGCCAGCCCGCAGCCCGTACGGTCCTGCCCGCCGCGGCGGGGGCGGGGACACCGGGGGCGGGGCACCGGGATGGGCGGAGCCGAGGGGCGGGAGCACCGGGGGGACAAGGGAGGGCGCGGAGGGGACCGGGAAGAGCGGGGGGGCACGGGGACCGGGGGTGCAACGGGGACCGGAGAATGCGGGAGCTGAGCCGGGGGACCGCAGCTGTGGGGACAGCCCCGGTCACAGCGGTGGGCGCGGGGATGGAGGAGCCGGGACCGGGCACAACGGGTCCCTCCGGGTTTGTCCCCCCAGTCCTCCTCGAACTCCCCCTCCCTCCCGGTTCCCTCCGAACCGCTCGGTTCCCTCGGTCGCCTCGTTCCCTCACACCGCTGCCCTCCGCTTCCTCCTCGCCCAATCCCCGCGATGTCCCCCCGCTTCTCTCCGGTGTCCCCTCCCGGTCCCTCCCGGTCCCTCCCGGTCCCTCCGGTCCCCTCCGCTCTCGCTGGCCCCGCCTCCGTTGCCAGGGCGGAGCGTGGCGTTGCTAGGGGGCGTGTCTTCACCCCGCGCGGCTCTCGCGAGATCTCGCCGTTCTCTCGCGGGATCTGCCGTCCGTTGCCCGGAGACGCTGGCGCCGCCGCCATGGTGAGAGCGGGGCCGGGACCGGGACCGGGACCGGGACCGAGCCGGGGGGAGAACCGGGGCCGGGGGGAGAGCTGCGGGGTCCGGCAGCCGGGGTGTGCAGGCAGGGGAGGGCGGTGGAGCCCCGCGCTCCGATGTCTGCGAGCCCCGTCCTGTCCCGGCCCGCTCCCGGTACGGAGCCGCCCGGCGCCGCGGCCGGCGCCGCGGTGCTGCCTCTCGGGCGTTCCTTTGGGTACGGGTGCTTTGTGCCTTAGGGCTGCACGGAGCTGAGCCGGCCGTGGCAGCGCACGAGTCTCTTGCCGGCCGCTCCCGGCTCCGTGTCGCCGTTGTCGCCCGTCCGTGCTGTGAGAGCAGCGATGCTCCGGGGCCGGCACGGGGCGTGCCCGGTTTCCTCCTCACTGCTTCACCTCCTCTGCTTGGCTTTCTGTCCTCAGGCACCCAAAAAGAAAGCAGGGAAAGGAGGCAAAGGCCCGGCGGTGGTGGATGGCCTGGCCCCGGAGGACATGAGCAGGGAGGAGGTGAGCGGTGCCCGGGGAGGACGGGCAGGGACGGGCAGGGACAGCTCCGGGCACCCTGGCCCGGCTCTGGGGACATCAGGTGCACAGGGTGACAGCGCCGGGCAGCCGGGCTGTGTCACTGGGGCCGGGGCTGGTGGTTCCTGCTGCTCTGGCAAGGAGCAGCCTCCTCATCCCACCCTCTGCTCTCTGTTCTGGGCACTGCTGAGGCCATACCTGGAATCTTGGAGCCCCTCAGGACAAGAAAGAAGGGCTGGAGCAGGTCCAGAGAAGGGAATGAAGCTGGGGAAGGGTTCAGAGCACAAGGAGGGGCTGAGGGAGCTGGGAAGGGGCTCAGCCTGGAGCAAAGGAGGCTCAGGGGGGACCTTGTGGCTCTGCACAGCTCCTGCCAGGAGGGGACAGCCGGGGGGGTCAGGCTCTACTGCAGGAATAGGGACAGGAGGAGAGGGAACGGCCTCAGGGTGGGCCAGGGCAGGCTCAGGGTGGAAATTGGGAAAATTTCTTCCTGGAAAAGGTTGTCCAGTCCTGGCCCAGGCTGCCTAGGGCAGAGGTGTAGTCCCCGTCCCTGGAGGGATGTCAGAGTCATGTGGATGTGGCACTTGGGGACGTGCTGGAGGGACAGTTAAACTTATTTTGGATGCTTTTCCAACCCAAACAATTGCATGAGCCAGAAGTATCTAAGCACCTGAGTGTTGTGACAGGTAGAAGAATTATAAAAGAAAGGCTTCATAAAACCAGGTCTGCTCTGTTAAACTAATGGTTAGTCTGTCACTTCTAAGTGCAGCTAGTACTTTGTAAGTTCCCATGCAAAAACAAACTTGGAATGAATAGTTTGCTAACATAACAACCTATTCTTGGGTGAAAAATAAGTGCACCTGCATAAACATTAGATCTATTCCATGACAACCCACAAAAGAAAAATGTAAACAATCTGAACCTTAGCACGTACACACAAATCACCTTCTGACCAATAAACAGAGGTAAGAAAACTACCAGCCAATAGATGTTGCACATGAGATCTGTGAAAATGGTATAAAATGAGTTACATGAATAAAGACTGGGTTTTTCCCACATGAAGAAAATGGAGTGTCTCTTGTTTTATTGCAATACCTGAGAATGCTGTTACTGGAGCCTGCCAGGCAGAGCCCCGTCCCAGGCAGATGAGGTTTTGTGACTGCTTTCTGGGTTAGTCAGGGACAGCTCCACAGCGGTGACAGCCCCACGTCCTGCCGGGTTTGGGCGTGGGGTGTCCAAAGGCACTGTCCAAGGCCTCCCTGCCCCCTTCCCTGTCTCTTCCCTTGGCGTCGCAGCTGCTGGAGCACATGGTGCGTCTCCGGGGGGAGCTGGAGCGGGAGCGGCAGGAGCGGAACTCCTTCCAGCTGGAGTGTAACAGGATCCAGAGCTACTGGGAGATCACTCGCCGGGAGCTGGAGGAGAGGAACGCGGAGCTGCGGAACCGGGACCGCGAGATGGAGGAGGCGCAGGAGCGGCACCAGCTGGAGATCAAGGTGGGGCTGAAGGGCTCCAGGTGAGCAGCTCTGAGGATGGGAGGAGGAGGAGGAGCTGGGCAGGATGCGATCCAGGAACGTCTCACCAGCATCCCAGTTCCTGGTGAGTCCTGCTGAGCCCCTCACGCGGTCTCTGGCCTGTCCTTAGGTGTACAAGCAGAAGGTGAAGCACCTGTTGCACGAGCAGCAGGAGAACCTGACGGAGCTGAAGGCAGAGGGACTCCTGTCCCTGAGGCGGGCCCAGAAGGATCACTGGGACCAGGAGCAGGAGCTGTGGAAAGAGAAGCGCTCCTTGAACATAAGGCTGAAGGAGCAGGAGTTGGCCAATGAGGCAGCCATTACAAACCTCTGCCTGGTATGTCCCTGGCTGGGCTGGAGCCTCCCGTGAGGTGCCTCATCCCCAGCATGGGAGCAGGAGTGGGATCTTGCCTCCCTGACTCTCTGTGGGACGAGATGGGATCCCTGGTGCTGGAATGGAGAGAAGGGATTCCTGGGTGACCCCTGTCCCACAGCGGGGAGCTGTGAGAGCAGCTGGAGAACCCGCAAGCCACTGTTTGCATTCACATGGGATCAGAATCCTTTCCCAAAGAGCAGGAGGGAATCCCTGGGCATGGGCTGGCTTGGGATTTGGTTGTTTCTTCCAACATAGAGTTTCTTCCTCACAGAAACATGAGGAGGAGATGGCCCAGCTACGCAACAACTTTGAGCTGCAGACCAAAGGTGAGGGCATGAGGCAGATCCCATAGGAGCATGACAGGGAGAGCTGCTTCTGGTTCCCAAGCAGCACCTTGAGCACGTGGCAGCAGGTTCTTCCCAGGTCTGGCCATTTTTCCCTTCCCTGTTCTGGCCAGTTTTTCCTCCCACTTCTGGTCAGCTTCCCACCCCTTTTGGCTGATCTCCCCCACTCAAGGTTCTGGCCAGTTTTCCCCACAAGTTCCAGCTGGTTTTCCTCCCCATATCAGTCTAGTTTGCCCTTTAGTTCTGGCTGTTTTTCCCTCCCAGTTCCAGCTGGTCCCAACCCACACAGTTTTGGCGAGTATTCCCTCAGTCATGGCTGTTTTTTCTCCCTTCCCCATTCTGGTCACTTTTCCTTCCTAGTTTCAGCCAGTTCTTCCCCAGTTCTGACAATTTTCCCCCCAGAGATGGAGGCCAAGTACACCAGGAAGATGCAGGCACTGCGGGATGAGATGGACCTGCGGAGGAAGACAGAGATCCATGAGCTGGAGGAGAGGAAGAACACCCAGATCAGTGAGCTGATGGGGAACCATGAGGGGGCTTTTGGTGCCATCAAGAACTACTACAACGATATCACCGCCAAAAACCTGACACTCATCAAGCTCCTGAAGGTATTGCCCGTTCCTGTGTCACCCCTCCAGCCAGGCACTGCTCCTGCCAGGGTGTCAGCTGGGTCTGGCAGTGCCCAGGTGTCAGTGTGGGTGCTTCTGGTGGCCTGTACCCTGGTACACGAGTGGGGAGGGTGTCCTGAGGGTGTGGAGCACTCTGAGGGGCTGGGCAGCTCCCAGGAGCCAGCACTTGTGTTCCCAAGAACAGGAGCAGGTGGAAGACCTGAAGAAGAAGGAGGCTGTCCTGGAGAAGGAGAAGGCAGATGTGGTGCGCGAGAACAAGGGGCTGACAGAGCCGCTGCAGGAGGCCCAGGAGCTGGTGGCTGAGCTGCAAAAGAAGTTGGTTCACTATTACAGGGACAAGGAGGCCCTGATGGTGAGTGGCCAGCCCCGTCCTTTCATGGGCTCATTCCTGGAGGGAAAACACTCACTTCTGCCACTTGCTGTACCTTGATTGCTGGGCAAAGCAAGTCCTGTTCTGCTTACTGTGTATTTGTGGGATCTCAGGTGGGGATCCAAAGAGAGACTGGAAGGGAGACCAGCCCCACTGCAGGGCATTTGGTATGGGTGCTGCCTGATTTTCTCTCTGCTGCTCACTTTCCTACCTTCCCAGAACACATCTCCAACACTTCCCAGACAATCCTGTGCTCTTTAACCCTCCCTTCCCGTTCACAGAACTCTAAAGCCCATCTGAAAATCACCCAGAAGGAACTGAAGGACCTTCAGTGGGAACACGAGGTGCTGGAGCAGCGGTTCAGTAAGGTGAGACCTGCAGACAGTGCTGTGCATCCCATTCCCTCTCCAAACCTTCTCCAAACCCTCTGCAGAGGACAGGGCGTGGGGCTTAGCAGAGGCTGTGCTTAGCCCAGGGCTTTCCAAAGCTAATCCAGAGTCGGGTGAGAACCGCTGCTCCCAGCAAAGCTGCTCGCAGCTCCAGCCTCTCCCACGGTCAGCAGACAGGCCTGGCCTTGTCCTTTGCTGAGCAATCATGCACGCTGCAGCGGGGCCCCGCGCTGCCGGGGCTGCATGGGGCAGAGCCGGGATCGGGGGCATTGCCACGGGCCCCTCCTTCTGCCAGTGTGCCAGGGTCGCTCCCTCCATGCTGGGGTGCTCGGGAAGAGCCCTGCAGAGCGAGTGCTCCCCCCACTAACCCAGATAAATCTTCTGAGGCAGGAGAGAGCTCATTTGCAATTCGTAGAAATCCCCAGGAATATGAACATTGATCCGAGGCCTCATTAACAATCCATCATTAAGACAGCGCCAGATTCAGAGCGTTCAGAAATAGGCTTTGGAGGAGAGACTGTGTCCTAATTAGGACACTTATTAACTAGCTGTGAGCCAAGGACTGCTGCCAGCTGTGGGGATGAGAGGAGAGACCCCCATGTGCCGGGGGCCCTCGCTGGGGTCTGAATGAGTGCTGCAGGGAGCCATTGGGGCATTCCATGCCTGGAGGGGAGGAGGAGGAGGAGGGAGAAGCGCAGGTGCTGCACCATGGAGGGAGGGAGGGAGAGAGGGAGGGAAGAAGGAAGGGGGGGAAGCTGTGCCGCAGCACCTGCCTTCCCTGTGGGCTGCAGGTGCCGTGGGGAACGGCCGGGCCGAGCTGCTGGACCAGTTTTGTGCCGTGTTTGTGCTCCACACCATTGTGCAGGCCCCCATGTCCCCTGGGGTCCCGAGGGTGCTGTGACACTGTGCTGCCTCCCGGAGCAGGTCCAGGAAGAGCGAGACGACCTCTATCAGAAGTTCACTGTAGCCATTAACGAGGTGCAGCAAAAAACGGGGTTCAAGAACCTGCTCCTGGAGCGGAAGTTGCACGGACTCCTCACCCTTCTGGAGCAGAAGGAGGTGGAGCTCAGCGAGGTCGTTGCAGCCTCCAACCTCGAGCCCAGCGCTCTCTCCTTGGTCTCACAGAAGCTGGAGGTACTGGGGCCCGGCGAGGGCTGGATTTGGGTGGCAGAGCCCACTGTGGGGTGCCTGCTGCCCCTGGAAAGCACCAGTCCCCATCCTACATGGCCGTAGGTGGCACGTCACTCGTTCCCAGCACTTCCAGGGCCACGTGTGGTGCCGCAGGGCACTCGGCTCTGCCTCGAGAGCGGAGCGTGTGGGTGTCGGAGTTTGGCACTGATCTGTCCCTCAGGTGGGGCCTGTTTTGAGGAGCATGGCCGCAGGCTCCATGGCACTGCCAGCACTGCCACACAGCCAGCCTGACTGCCAGCGGGTCCGGTGGCACCCAGGGGCTGTGTGCAGGGGGGGCTGCACCTGGTGAGCCTCGCTTGGCCATGGGGACAGTGCAGACAGGATCCTGGGGCTCTGCGGTGTCTGCCGTGCTAAAAATACCTCTGCAGAGAGCCTGGAGACCCACATTCCTGCCGCAGCTGGAGCCAGGGAGCAGCGCTTGCTGCGGGTTGGGAACAGACACAGGGAACGAGGGCTCCGCCACCTGGTGCCCTCTTGCTTGTCCCCACCCAGGTCCCTGCTGCAGGGGGAGTCGGGGAAGCTCTGGGGTGCTCTGGGATGCATACCAGACCTATGGGACAGGCAGCGGATGTGTCACCTCCCAGCAGGTGGAGGGAAAACACATTCCTGGGATGGCCTCACTGGCGTCGGGCTCTGCTGCAGCTGCTGGGGTCCCTGAATTCCTCCTCTCAGCTGCCTCGGGGAGCCTGGCTCCCTGTAATTCCCGTGGTGCCGCGGCAGCAGGGTGGTGCTGCTGGAGCAGTGCTGCCAGCACGCCCCACGCAGCGGGGCAGACCGGGATGGCTGTAGTGTTCATCCCTCTCCCTGCCCGGGGCTGGCTGTCCCTGGCAGTGCCACTCAGAGGGGGCAGGGTGGTGGCCACCTGCCAGGCTGTGCTGCCGGCGCTGCAGCTCCTCCGTGTGCTCTGCCACGCCACACCCGCTGGTGGCACGGCCAGTGTGTCCCCAGGGCTGGGCAGTGCAGCCTCATCCCAATCTCCCCTTGCAGGACGTGCTCAATTCCAAGAATGCCACCATCCAGGACCTGCAGCTCCAGCTGGCCAGAGTCTGCAAGGTAAGGGCGGGGAGGAGTCCTGGACAGGTTTAAGAGCAGTGTGGATGTGGCACTTGGGGACGGGGGTGAGTGCCAGCCTTGGTGCTGCTGGGGGACCCGTTGGACTCGGTGAGCTTAGAGGCATTTCCAACCCAAACGATTCTGTGATTCCATGGCTTTGGCTCGGGGTTGGAAATGAGCCTGGGGGTGCAGGGAGCTCTCCTCTGCCGACAGAGGGGCTGACAGGGACCCTTTCCTCACAGGCACACAACGACATGCTGCAGACCTTCGAGGCAAAGCTGACAGCCTTTGGCATCCCCCTGGACAACCTGGGTTTCCAGCCACTGTCCTTCCCCTTCCCGGGGCAGGAACTGGGGCAGGGCCCTGCTGGACTCGTTTCAGTGCCCACCTGATGCTGGCAGCACTGAGGGTCCCACTGGCACACTGGTAGTGGGGCTGTGCTCTTTTCCTGCTCCGTGTCTTTATACAGACCCCAGTGAGCATCTTCAGGAGCCTCTCCTCCCAAGGGGGACCACAGCTGGAGGGCTCCAGGCATCTCACCCACCCCACCAGGCTGCCCCTGGGGCTACCTCTGTTCCCACAAAAGTGGAAGGAGATTTTTTGAGACAAATGGTGCTGTTTGGAGTTTTTAATGGCATCAGTGGCGTCATTCCTGCGTCCCCAGGGGAAGGCTGTGCCCTTCTAACTGCCCCGGTATGTTGTGTAGGAGTAGGGGCTGATCAGCAGTGGGACGTGGAGTTTCTGTGCTGGGTCAGTGATGATGAAGATGACCTGAAGGAGAGTGAGGAGATAGCAATGGGAATCCCCCTGCCATAGTGAGGCCCAGGGGACTGCAGCCCTTTGAGCCTGGCCCCAGCCCTCAGACATGCTGTGTCACCCATCCCAGTCTCCCCACACTCCCTACCTCCACGAAGGGGTAGAAGCTGGTGTCCCCTAGTCCCTGCCAGTACTCAGCTGTCTCAAAGTGCAGCTTGTAGGTGCCAGCCTTGGCCTGTTCCGGTGCCAGGAGGGGCTGGCAGCGCCCATCCGCATCCGTGTGACTGAAACCAGACCAAGGCAGTCCTGCTGTACCCCAAAACACAGCCCTGCCCTCCCCCAGACCCTGCCCTGGCCAGACCCCCAAGCACCAGCCCTGCCACCGGCAAACCCCAGGTGAAGGTTGGGCAGCCAGTTATGCCAGGAGCCTTTGAAGAAGCTCATGGAGCACTGGCAGCAGTGTCCCTGCCCCACTCCTACCACCCAGAGGTGCCAACAGCTCTCCTACCTCTGCGCCAGCTCCGTCCACTGCGGCCCTGGCTCCTGCAGCTGGGCCAGGCGGACAACAAGGCCGGCTGCTGGCAGCCCCGTGGCCGTGTTCAGCACATGGGTGGTCAGAGTGCCCTTTCCCACCTCAGACATGCCGTCAGCCTGTGGCACAGGGGGAAGCAGGGCTGGGACCTGTCCTGGCGGCACCGGCTGCCTTCCTGCGCTGCAGCCAAGCCCCTGCACTTCACTCTTCCCCAGAGCTGGGATATGGAAAGCCACGTCCTTCCACGTGGTGCCGCGGTGCTCAGCCCCAGGCACCGCAGCCACGGTGCGTGGGTGCCAGCTGGTTCCCACTAGGATGCAGGGCTCTGTGCTCACGGCAGAGCCGTGCTCCCTGCTCACCTGCCTGTCCTGGTGGGCCTCGGCACAGCACAGCAGCCAGCCTGGACCCAACGAGGAAGCAGCCCTGTCCCAGCAGCCCCATCCCTGCCCACAGCGTCGTCACGTGCGGGCGGACGTTGACCCTGCCCAGCTCTCTGGAGCTGTTTGGCATCAAGGTCAGCACTGCTGGGGACAGCCAGGCCCCTTCTTCTCCTGGAGCTCCCAGGCTCGGATGGAGCACGATTCGGGGCTGTGTCAGCAGCCGGCAGGACCAGGCAGCGTCCTTGGAGCCGGACCAGCTCCCACTGGCAGCCCGACACCAACACCGGCTGATGTGGGGGTGCCACAGAGGCACTCCGGAGAGCTTACCTGGCTGTCCTCTGTCCCACTCGGCCAGGGACCTGCGGCCGGTGACCCCACACAAAACGCCATCCCCGGCCTCCCTTGCCGGCGCCACAGCCTCTCCCCGTGGAGCTGGCGTGGCTGGATGCCGCTATCCTGGCACGGGGCTCCCGCAGAACCGGGTGCTCCTCCCCAGCTGGGCTGAGCTGGCACGGGCAGCTTCCCAGGAGCCCCGCTGGCACCCACACTCCGGCAGCGCTGTGGCCCTGAGGCTACCGGCCCAGAGCCTGGTGGGAAGTTGGGGCGCCGGGCCAGGAGGAGCCAAAGCACAGCTGCCATCCCAGTCTCGCCTGCTACCATGGAAAGCACCTGGTGCGCATCGGTGCTGCCGCAGCCGGGCACATGGGGCTGGCAGGAGCCAGCGCCGGCTTCACCACAGCCTCGCCTGCCCTGCACCGCCAGGGCACCGGGGGGGCTCAGCGCCTCACCTGCACCCGGATGCGGGCGGTGGCGGTGGCTCGCAGCCCGTATCCCCCCGAGTCAGCAGCCTGGATCTCCAGTGTGTATTCAGGGACCGCCTGTGGCAAAAGGCCGTGTCACCCAAAAGTGGGGAATGAGCTCGGTGGGGGCTGAGTCCGGGGTTTACCTCTGCCACCAGCCCTGGCTCAGCCACAGAGACCAGCCCAGAGCTGCTGTTGATGGTGAACATCCCAGGCTTGGGCTTCTCTGGCACCTGGCTCAGGATGGAATAGCTCACAACACCATTGTTGGAGTTCACGGCATCGTCTGCGTCAGTGGCCAGCACCTGCAGGACCGATGTGCCTGGAGCAGGTGGTTATTGCTGACCTGTCACACAGCCCTCCCGTGCTGCCTGCCAGATGGTGGCAGTGGTCCCACCTGGCTTAGCTCCCTCCAGCACAGAGCCGTGGAAAACTGCCTGGGTGAAGACAGGCCGGTTGTCGTTCTGGTCAGTGACGGTGATGATGATCTCCATGGGGTCTTCCACGGGCTGCCCATTGGCCAACACGGCGTGGGAGTAGAGCTGCAAGGGCACAGTCAGTGTGTGTGCAGTCCCCAGGACTGTCCCCATCCCGCCACAGATGCCCCCTCACTCACCACATATTTATCCTTCTCCTCCCGGTCCAGGGGTTTTGTCACCTCCAGCCACCCCGTCTCCCGCTCGATGATGAAGACACCCGTGGGGATGGTATCCGCTCCCTGCCCCGTGATGCTGTAGAAAACCTTGGTCTCCTTGTCCTTGTTGGATTTGATCTGGCAGCGAGGCAGGAAGAGGGGCGTGAGACGTGTCCCAGTGCCCCAGGGATCCCCCTGGATCCTGCCCGGTCTCCCTGTACCTGTGCCAGCTGCTTGGGGAAGGGTCCCTTGTCATTCTCAGGGCAGTTGATGGGGGGGATGATCCAGTCTCTCTTGTGCCGCCGGAGGCCGTGTCCGTGCTCCGGGAAGGTCAGCATGTCCTGGGGGATGGAGAGCAGGGCTGCAGGGCCACAGAGGGACACGGCTCTGCCCAGAACCTCCGGGGGATGGCCATGCAGCACCCCGGCCCCACTGCGATGGTCCCACCAGCAGGAGGAGGAGGAGGGTGAAGCTGCAGGGTGCCATGGCTGTAGCTGCACTGGCTGCTCCCCCCAGATGCCAGCTGGGAACCTTCCCTGTTGTGTCAGTGACCTTGGCCAGGAAAGCAGAACCGGCTTTCCAGAGCTGCCAGCCCCGGGGGGGTCTGGGGGTGCTGTGTGGGGGGACCCAGCACACGAGATGCTGCTCCAGGCTGGGGGGACGATGGAGTGCAGGAACCCCCTCGGTGGCCATGGGAACCCCACTGCCGTGGGGCTGGGGTCACACACAGCCCCCCCCCCCCCGAGGGTTCCAGTGCACCCACAGGCGGCAAAGGGGGTGCACGGAGGAATGGGGAGGGGGGCTGCTCCTCCTTGGGGCGGTGGTGGAGGTGCCATGGGAACACCGGGAGGGACAAACGGCGGGACCACAAAGGTGCCTGGAGATACCGGGATGCCCAAGCGCATCCACCGGGCTGCGCTGAGGGGCTGGGGGGGGCAGCGGCGGGGGACGGGGGCACCGGGGGGCGGCACTGGCAGACCTGGCGTGCCCGGCGGGGACGGGGCGGTGCCCGACGGGGTGACCAGGGAGGTGTCGCGGATTGCCGAGGGTTGCCAGGGCGTTCCAAGAGGCTACCAGGCGGTGCCCCAGGGTTCCCGGGAGGTATTGCGGATTGACAGGAGGATTTCAGAGGGGTGCCGGGTATGCCCGGAGGGTATTGAAGGTTCCAGTACCGGCCGGTGCCCGAGCGGTACCGGGCTGTGCCTGGATCTTGACGGGTGGGTGCCTGGGAGGTAACATGGGGTACTGGGGATCGCCATGGGGTTCCAGGGGAATACCGGGCATGTCCGGGTGGTATCGGGGTGTTGCATCGAGGGTTGCCGGAGGTTTCCGGAGGGGTACCGCGGTGTAACGGGGATTGCCGGGGGTGTTGTAGGGGGTGAACCCCCGGTAGGAGGGTCCCGGGGGTAATTGAGGGGTCCAGGGCATTGCCAGGGAATGCCTGGGGCGTGCTGGGGCCGCTCTCCGGGGCGGGGCGGTACCTGCGCGGCCGCCGCCTCACCTGGGGCGTTGCGGGGCGGGGCGGGGCGGGACGGGACGCGGCGGGCGGTGACCGGAGCGGCGGCGGCAGCAGCAGCAACGGACGGGCCATGCGGGGGCCGCGCTCCGGGCTCTGCCCGCTCTCCATCTTCATCCTCCTCCTCCTCTCCCCGCTCCTGCCGGCGGCCGCCCTCTCCCCGGCCCCGCCGTGCGTCCTCCCGGGGCTGCGCCGCGGGCCGCTCCCCGCCCCAGGTAACTCACACCGTCGGGGCGCGGCAGCACCGGGACCCCCGGCACACCTCGGGGACGGGCTGGGGCCGCGATCGGGACCGGGATCGCGGCTCCGAGCGCTGAGGGGAGCGGCAGGGCCTCCCTCACTGCCGGGATCAGGATCGCTTTTCCTCCGGTGGTGGGGCCGCTGCTTTTCGGGAGGACCTCGCAGTGCCTCAGCTGTGGGGCTGTGCCTTGGGGCTGGCTGGGCTTCTGGGGTCTAAGGCTGTGCTTCCCCCCCGGGCTGTGGGGCTCGGCCATGGGGCTGGCTGTGCCCCGTGGGGCCGGCGGTGCCCGTCTGGTCTCACTGGGCTGGTGGCGGCTGATGCCAATGCCTTTGGCCCAGCCGTGGGGCGCCCGCTGCGAGCAGGGCTGGGTCCCCGCAGGGTGGGCGGCCGGCGCCGGGCTGGCAATGGGGCTGGGTGCCCGAGGGCCACCCTTCTCCGGCTGCGGGGTGCGGGCTCTGGCCGGCCTGAGGCTGGGCAGGGTCCTGCTGCTGCCAGCCCTTGGCTCGCTGCCGGAGCTTGGCCCGGGCCCGTTGCCCTCTTCGCTCGGCGGCTCCCGGGAGATTGGGGCTGCCCGGGAACGCGGCCGGAGCCAGCGCTCATCTAATGGCCGCGGGAGCACTAAAAGCTCTCCTTGGCGGTAAGTGCTAGGGAGGGGCCTCGACCTCTGCCTGCTGTGGACACCACATCCCGTTTCACATCCCTTTTCCATCAGCTAAGCCTGCCAGGACTGGAGGTGCGCGCTGCCAGGCCCCTGCTGTGGGCACAGGCTGGGGTCTGGCCATGCCACTGCGACCCCCGTCCGTGGGCAGCACATGGCCCCGGCACCGACCGGGCGGCTCCGCCTCGGCACCCAGCGGGCACGGTGCCCTGTGGCCCTCCATGGAGGGACCCCCGAGGAGATGGTGGGGGACCCCTGTGCCCACGGGCCCTTCGGAGGGAACAGCAACCCGTGCCGCAGCTGGGGAGCAGGGCTGGGGGCTCCCCATGGCAGGGGCTGGGGTCTTCCCCAGGCTCCCCGTGCCCAGCTTGCCAGGGTGACTGATGCCCCTCCAGCCCTATTAAAGTTCTTTATCGCGGCCATCGCGACTGGGAGGGGCCCCGGTGCTGCCCTCGGGGCACGGTTGCTGCTCCCCACGTGGCCCCACCGTCGCCCTCGGGGCTCGGTCCCTCCGGTGTGGAGCAGCCGTGGGCACAGCTCTCCCTGCCCCTCTCCACGCCTTCCGCAGCCCCCCCAGCCCCCCCGGGCCGCTCGGCCGCCCGGAGCTGGCTCAGCTCCGCTAATCCCCTAATCCTTCCCCCGGGGGGTGCGGAGCCGGGGCTGTGTCCAGCACGAGGGATGCAGCGTGGGAGGCGGGGGAGGGAGATTCAGTGCCCAGTGATCTGGCCACGGGGGGGTTGGGAGCCCCGAGGGGGTGACACACCGGGAGGGGGCCGGGGCAGGGCTCTGCCCGCGCAGGAATTTCCCATCATCTGTGAAACAAAGCCGAAACTTCCACCGAAACTTCCACTGCGTTCCCGTACGGCGCCCGGTGTTCCCTGCCCCGCTCCTGGTGTCCTCTCCCCATCTTCTACCGTCCCCTGGCTCACTCCGCCTCGGGACTCTGGGGGATTGCAGGGTCCTGGACTTGGTGGTTGCGGCACGGGGGTGTCGGGGGAGAGGTTCCCCCCATCCCCCTGACCCCTCACCCTCGCAGGGAGCTCCGGAGGCTGCGCGGGGCCATACAGGACGGAGGAGCCCGATGTCGGGGTGCGGGAGGACGGGGGCCCCGCGCAGCTACCGGGGGTGGGCAGGGCGCTCGCCGTGCCCCCCCGTGATGCTGGTTCTCCCCGATATGCCGCTGGCCAGCCAGACCCTGCCCCAATTCCCGCAGAGAGCAGGCACTCCCCCCAGGTAAAGCTGCACCGCATATCCCCCACCCCCTGCTCCCCCAGCCGGCTGTGCCCTCACTCACCCCCATTCCGCAGGAGCTGCCCAGGGCTCGCACTGTTCTCAGGAGGCAGAAGAGGGATTGGGTGATCCCCCCAATCAAGGTTCCTGAAAATGAGAGGGGCCCCTTTCCCAAAAAGCTGGTTCAGGTATGACTCTGGTCAGTCTGGGCAGGAGCTTTGGGCATGGAGGTGGGTGCTGGGGGTGCATCCCCACTGCTTCGGGCAGGGTGTGGTGGGGTGGGGGATACTGACCCCATCCCCTTGGTCTGTGTCTCCGCTCAGATCAAATCTAACAGGGACAGAGACACCAAGATCTTCTACAGCATCACAGGGCAGGGAGCGGACGCCCCTCCCGAGGGCATCTTCACCATCGAGAAGGAGTCGGGCTGGATGAAAGTGACGCAGCCGCTGGACCGCGAGCACATCGACAAGTACCACGTAGGTCCTTGCCTGGGGACACCAGGGGGATGTTGGGGTGCTGTGCCAGGCCCCCCACTCACACTCCACCCCACAGCTCTTCTCCCACGCCGTGTCTGAGAACGGGAAGCCAGTGGAGGAGCCGATGGAGATCATCGTGACAGTGACAGACCAGAATGACAACAAGCCCCAGTTCACACAGGAGGTGTTCAGGGGCTCTGTGCTAGAAGGAGCTCTGCCAGGTAGGACCCCGTGCCTTGGGGAAGCTCTGCATCCCACCAGCCATATTCCTTGGGCACAGCCTCAGCACTGTGCCCCCCAGCATCCCACTTACCTGCACATCCACTCCCCAGGCACCTCCATCATGCAGGTGACAGCCACGGATGCGGACGATGCAGTGGAGACCTACAATGGTGTCATCGCCTACTCCATCCTCAGCCAGGAGCCACGGGAGCCCCATCCCCAGATGTTCACTGTCAACCGGGCCACTGGCACCCTCAGCGTGATTGCCAGTGGCCTCGACCGGGAGGTGGGCTCTGCAGCACTGTGGGGCAGGGGTCCCAGCCCCAAGCAGGGACTGACACAGTGTCTGTCTGTCTGTCTGTCCACCACAGCGTGTGCGGGAGTACACACTGACCGTGCAGGCAGCTGACCTGGATGGTGAGGGACTGACCACCACAGCGCTGGCCGTCATCGAGATCGCTGATGTCAATGACAATGCCCCCGAGTTTGACCCCAAAATGGTAATGTGGGCACCCCTACTGGTGTGATTCTCCCTGGTGTCCCCTGGGCCATGGTGCTGATGGTGCCCCTGACCCGCAGTACGAGGTGGCCGTGCCAGAGAACGTGGCCGGGCGGGAGGTGGCCCGGCTGGCTGTCACCGACCTGGACGAGCCCGGCACGCCGGCGTGGCGAGCTGTCTACTCCATCCTGCGTGGCAACGACGGGGGTGCCTTTGCCATCACCACCGACCCCGCCACCAACGAGGGCATCCTCCGCACTGCCAAGGTCTTTGTCATCCCCTGTCCCCCATGCTGCCCATGGAGGAGCCCTGCCTGTCCCACTCTCACTGCCTGTGTCTCCCCCTCTCCCAGGGTCTGGACTATGAGGCCAAGCAGCAGTTCGTGCTCCATGTGGCAGTGGCCAACGAGATCCCTTTGGTTGTGAAGCTGCCGATGGCCACTGCTACGGTGACAGTCACTGTGGAGGATGTCAATGAGGCCCCGGTGTTTGTGCCGCCGCTGCAGCTGGCCACGGTGTCTGAGGATGTGCCCCCGGGGCAGACCCTCACAGCCTGCACAGCCCAGGACCCTGACAAGGCGCAGGGCCAGACGATCAAGTGAGCAGGGACAGGGTTGGAGTGGAGGTTTGGGGGATCTCTGCTGCCCCTCGCTGTAGCACCAGCTCCCTGTGCCCCCCAGGTACCTGGTGGGGCACGACCCGGCAGGCTGGCTGGCCGTGCACCCCGAGAATGGCCTGGTGACCGCCCGGGACCACCTGGACCGCGAGTCCCCCTTCGTCAAGAACAGCACCTACATAGCTGTGCTGCTGGCCGTGGATGATGGTGAGGGACATGAAAGGGCCCTTGTTCCCCCTCCCGCGTGAGGGGCACGTGCTACCATCACCAGGAAACACGTCCCAGCTCCTGCATGGGTAGTGCCAGGGCTGCCTGGCCCCACCCCTGCCCAGGGAACCCCAGCTCCCTGAGGATCCTGGGTTTGGGACTGCCCCCTCCAGCATCACTCCTTGCTGTTCCCACCCTTACCCAGAGAGTCTCTGTCCCTGGGAAAGCCTTTGTTTTGAGGCTCCCCCTGTGCCCATGCCTGCTTGGTCACCCATGTCCCCATGAGAGCCCTGGGTTTGGGATCCCCCCTCCAGAACTGTCCCCACCAGGCTCACCGCCGGCCACGGGCACGGGCACGCTACTCCTCACGCTGCTTGATGTGAACGACAACGGCCCCGAGGCTGAGCCACGGGACATCACAGTCTGCCAGCGCAGTCCCCAGCCCCAGCTCCTCACCGTCACCGACCGGGACCTGCCCCCCAACACCGGCCCCTTCCGCGCCGAGCTCACCCACGGCTCGGGGGACAGCTGGGCTGTGGAGGTGGGGGACACAGGTATTGCAGGGGGGCTGAACATAATGTGGGGTGTCCTCAGCAGAGGCAGCTGTGCCATGACTGCATTCCTGGTGCGTTGTCCTTGAGCCCCCAATCTCACGTAGGTGACACAGTGACACTGCAGCTGGTGGCACCGCTGGAGCCGGACACCTACAGCGTGTACCTGCGGCTGCTGGACCAGCCGGGCAGAGCCCAAATGACCATTGTCACCGCACGGGTCTGCGCCTGCGAGGGGCAGGCACAGGGCTGTCCCCAGAGGTCCCAGCCTGTCAGCGCCCTGCCCTTCGTCCTCGCCACCCTGGGCGCACTGCTGGCCCTGCTGCGTGAGTGGGGATCCTGGGGCTCCTGGGACTGTGAGGATACCCCAGTTCTGGGCACAGTGGGGGACACATATCCCTCCTGATGGCACTCTTTCCCCCAGTCATTCTGCTGCTGCTGCTGCTCTTCATGAGGAGGAGGAAGGTGATAAAGGAGCCGCTGCTGCTCCCTGAAGATGACACGAGGGACAACATCTTCTACTACGGGGAGGAAGGTGGCGGCGAGGAGGACCAGGTGGGTGTGGGGGTCAGGGGCCTGGTGACAGCGTGAGCAACCTGACTCTGCCCCTCTCCGTGTGTGTGTATGTCCCCAGAACTACGACCTGAGCCAGCTGCACCGGGGGCTGGACGCCCGGCCCGAGGTGATCCGCAATGACGTGGCCCCCCCGCTCATGGCGGCCCCCCAGTACCGGCCCCGCCCCGCCAACCCCGACGAGATCGGAAACTTCATTGACGAGGTGAGTCCTGACCCGGAGAGCCTGGGGGGTGACACGTCCCTGCCACCCCAGCGCAGGGGACACGGGTGCTGAGCCCTCCGTTCCCCCAGAACCTGAAGGCGGCCGACACGGACCCCACGGCCCCCCCCTACGACTCACTGCTGGTGTTTGACTACGAGGGCAGCGGCTCGGAGGCCACCTCGCTCAGCTCCCTCAACTCCTCTGCCTCCGACGGCGACCAGGACTACGACTACCTCAACGACTGGGGCGGCCGCTTCCGCAAGCTGGCCGAGCTCTACGGCGGCGGCGAGGAGGACGATTAGGGACCCCCGGCCCGCTGCTGCCCCCGCCTTATTGCTGCTTTTGTGCCTTGGGGGTTCCCCCTGCCGTGCCCTCCCCACCCCAGCGCAGCCCCTCACCTCCTCGCCTGCATTTTTGCGGTTATTATCTATTTTTTAAGGTATGAAATGATGGCGTGTGATGCTGCGGACAAGGGGATGGGAGCTGGGTCAGTTTTAATAAAGGATTTGGTTTTTTTAGATGTTCCAGGCTCTGTGTCACTTTGTGCCCTGGAGATCGGTGCTGCCCCCAGCCCTACCATGACCCCTTCCCAGCCCAGTCCCCCCTTGCCCACTGCAGTGTGGAACCTATGGCACAGCTGCAGTGTCACCCATGCAGGGGCAGTGCCCATGCCCCCTGTCCTGGGGTGTCTTTGTCCCCAGGGGGTGTTGATGGGTATGGGCAGTGCACTGACCACCAGTCTGTCCATGGGAGTGACACTGGTGGCACTGGGCATTCCTGGTGCTAAATCTCTCCTGGCCTGGGCAGCCAGAGCCCTGCTGCCACCCCAATCCCCTGAGACGACCATGGGTGCTAGCATGGGTGGGCACAGCAGCCTCTGGCCTTGGCAGGACCCCAAGCTCTGGGGATCTCCCACTGACTCCAGGATCAGGCCCTGACACATGGGATGGGGGTCTCCTTCCATAGGGTCCCCTTCCCCAGCTTTGGGGACAGAGGGGTATGGGAAAGCCAGGGACTGCAGCATCCTGAGGGGCCCTTCCTGCCTGAGGGGTCCCTGGGTACGATGTTTGTCCACTGCTGCAGAGCTGGGATCTAGGCTGTGGGGGTACTCCTGGTATTCCTGGCTCCTGTCACTCACCAACACCCCCTGCTCCCACTGCCCTGCACGGGAGAGGCATGGAGAGCTGTGTGGCTGGGGCTGGGAATATCAGAAGCACGAGGAGCTGTGGGTACCTGGGACGGGCAGAGCACCAGGGGTGTAGAGGGTACCAGGGGCTGGTGGGGTACTGGGGGTACCACGGGCTGAAGGGCTAACGGGAGTACCACGGTACCGGGGACCGTGGGAGATGTACCGCACCAGTACCGTGGGGGGTTCCGGGATACCGGGCGTCGGAGGTACGGGGAACGCTGGGGTACGGGCGGGGAGGGACCGCCTCCCGTCGGGGCGGGACGGGGCGGTTCTCGGCGGGGTCAACACCTGCGAGGAGGGATCGGGAGGGGACCGGACGCACCTGCGACTCCGTGGCGGCAGCGCCCCATCCCTCCGGCACCAACCGGCACCGGCTATGGGGCGCCGGGCGGGCTGCTCGGTCCCTCTCTGCCTCCTCCTGCTCCTGGTCCAGGTGAGCCACGGAATGGGGCGGCAGGACCCCGCCTAGGATCCCGCCGAGACCCTGCCCGGGGCAGCGGGACCTTGCTCGGGACCCTGCCCGGTGCTAACGAATCTCTCCGGGCAGAGCGGGCAGCGGCTGTGCCAGCGAGCAGCGTCGTGCCAGCCCGGCTTCGCCGCCGAGACCTTCACCCTGACGGTGCCGCGGGACAGCGTGGCGGCGGGACGGGCACTGGGGCGGGGTAAGGACACGGGGACAACCGGGTATGGGGACAGGATGGCTGTGAGGATGAGGACGGGACTATAGGTACAGGGGGGTGTGTGGGACAGGGACGGGCAGCGGGGGACATAAAGCCGTGTCTCTGTGCCCGAGTGGTGCTGGCGTGGCCACGGGGATGGGGCCGTGGGGACAGTGCTGTGGCAGCAGGGATGGCGCTGTGGTGGTGGCGACAGTGCCATGACGGTGGGGACAGGCTTGCTGTGGTGGCAGGTGGCACGGGGGACAGAGCCTGGTGTGTCCACACGCAGCGGTGGGGCCACACTGAGGGCACTGCTGGTCCCAGCGCAAGCAGCAGCCAGGGGTCCTGGCGCGGCGGGACGGTGGCGCGGCGCGGGGGCAGCGGCAGCCGCTCCCCGGGGTGCGCCGGCGCGGGCGGCGCTGACTCAGGCACCGCAGACCTGTCGGGGCCGGCAGGCTGGGGTGTGGGGCACGCAGGCGCCTGCCCTGCCCCGCGCCTCACCTGGCACCCTGGGTTCACCCTGCTTTCGACCCACTGCGTAGGCCGCCAGGCCAGCTCTTGGCATGGGGATGGGCACCAGGATGGGCTCCTGGGCTTTTGGGGACGTTGGTGCCCCACTGTGTTGGCACTAATGCCCTGTTCTGGTATGGCAAGGGGGCACTGGGGACTCATGTGCTGGGGACCTGCTGCCACTCTGGGATACCCAAAAGGGACTCCGTGTGCTCTGGGGCTGTGTGCAGTGGCTGTCATCATCTGCACCAGTTTGCGGCTGAGAGTGGTGCTGGCACCGCAGTGTGTGTGCCAGGGTGGCCAAGTGGGCACAGGGCCGAGGGCTACTGAGCATCCAGTGCTGTACCAAGGCTCCCAAACATCCTCGGCTCCATAACGGCTTCCCCTGGGAGAGCCAGGAATTGGACCCTGCCCCATACCCCAGGAATTGTGTATGTTTGCCTTGTGGTTGATCATTAACATGCACAAGTTGATGTCCATCAGGGCTGGGCCTGATATGGGGAGTGACGGGCAGCCCTGTGACTTCTCTGCAGCACTGAGACCTGCTGGAAATCCTCTGTCCCAGCACCAGCACTTTCAGTTTTGGGTTCTGGGCACAGTCAGGGCGTGGGAGGAAGGAAGGGACCGTCTGCTCTTGAGGCCTGTGTGGCACCCAGTGATTCACAGCTGTGCCACTGTAATGTCACCGGTGGGGTGGCCGAGCCTGGTGGATGCCAGGCCATGCTGGGCCATGGAGCACCCCAAAGCTTGCAGCCAGGCTGCCGATCCGGCCTGTAATTAGCTTGATGAGTTGAGTGCTGTGTTTTCCCTCCAACAGGCCCAGACAAGCCCCACGCGGCGCCTGGGCGGCGAACAGCAACACCTGCGTGGGGGCTGCGGCACCGCCAGGGCTCTGCTCCGTGGGTCGGGGGGCTCTGGGGTGGTGGGGGCTGGGATAGTGCCCGTCCGTCCTGGGTGGAGAAACCTCGAGAGTCTGAAGTCACAGCGAAACCGGGGGTGACGTCAGTGGGATGTGTCACCCGCAGCACCTTCACCCTGGGGTGAACCCCCTTCCCTGGCACAGCTGCATGTGGGCAACATATGGGGCGGTGGCACTGCAGGGATGGGGACACCCTGCTCTGCCTGTGCCCAGCCCCATTGAGACTTCGCAGGACATGAGGTGGCTTTGGGGGGCTGCCCTGATCCACTGTGTGGGGCCTCAGCCCCGCACCCTGTTTGGCAGCCTGGTTGTACCACTCTGGTTGTCCCAGTGTCCTGTAGGTGGTGGTGGGGTACTGAAGTGGGGGGATCCCACTTGAAGTGGGGGGATCTCCCTGAAGGATTCTCTGAGTTCTTTTTTTCTCCCACCCCCATCATTCCCAGGAGAGGGCCCCCCTTCCACCCCCCCAGCTCCCAGCCCCGGGGAGAGGAGTGCTGGGGCCAGCCCTCCTTCAGCCGAGCTGGAAAAACAGGTTGTGCACAGCCAGGTGGGAAGGGGGGGAGTTGGAGGGGGAAAGCGGGAAGGGGGGAGCTGGTTCTGAGCACCCTCCTTGAAGGCAGTGCGAGCTGAGCACTGAGCACTCATTGCACCCGGTGTGGGGCTGGGGGCCCCGTGCCGCCCCTCGCTGCACCCACCGGGCCCCGAGCCAGGGCTGAGCACTGGGGCTGCGCCCGCGGCTGCCTCTCCTTCCCCGCCTGCCCCGGCACGCTCCTGCCCAGCCGGCCCCACCGGCTCCACCAGCCCTGGCCGGGGGTCCTGCCGTGGGGCTGGCATCGCACCGGCGGCTCCTCCCGGGCCGGGTCGGGGGCACCGTGGTGGGTGGGGGGCAGCGACTGCACCCCCCCCCCCGCATCCCACAGCCACCCCGCATTCCTGGGCTGCTCGTGGGCTGCCGTAACCCACGGGCCCCGTTCGTTCCTCCGTCCGGCGGTGCCTCCTGCCCACCCCGGCACGGCCCCTTGCCGGGGCGCGGGTCAGCCGGGGCGGCGGTGCCAGTGCTGGCTCCGGGGCCTGGGTGCCGCTGGCTCCAACAACCCTCTCCCAGACAAAGGCTGTTTGTTCGGGAGCGCCGCCCAGCTCATGTGATGCCCGTGACCGCTGCCTCGTGGCGGTCCAGCTCTGCTGCGCCCAGCCAGGTGCCCACCTAGTGACATCGGGCCCCGCCTGCCCGCTGAACCTGGGGTTGGGGGTCCCAGAGCTACCTGGGCAGGTTGAAGGGCATGACTGCCAGGACACTGGGTGCTAGTGCAGGTGGATGACTGCTGCCCTTGTTTTTATTGAAAAAGCAGCTGGAGCAGCATAGGCACAGTGGTGGTGACATGCTATGCTTGGGGACATGCTGTGCCACAGGGATACATCCATATGGGGATGTGCCGTGCCCGGTGCCATGCCATATATGGTGCTGGGGACAGGGACATGCTGTGCCAGGTGCCACTTGCCCCATTGTCACTGTCCGGCAGGGATCCTCTGGCACAGTAGGTCCTGCCATGTCCCATCCTGGACTAAAGCCAGAGTGGGGATGCAGTGTGTGTTGTGCCCAGGATGGAATCCTGGCAGGGTATCTGTCACTGTCACTGTGTGCGGAGCATCCCCACCACTGCTGTGACCCCACACCCCAGGCTCCTGGAGTGGGGCTGTGCTGTGTGTGCGCCCATGTCCCCAGAACCCTCGGCCACTCAGTCCCTTGTCCCCAGTGAGCTTTGTGGACTGTGGTGAGTCACGCCGTGCTGCCTTCCTCCCGGATGACACGCGCTTCAAGGTGAGCAGGGATGGCACTGTCTCTGCCACACGGCCCCTGCAGCTCCAGCAGCGGGAGATCACCTTTGCTGTGCACACCTGGGACACCATGGGCAAGAAGCATTCAGCCAAGGTGACCCTGCGCCAGCGGTGGCACCAGCACCGACACCGAAACGAGCGGATGCAGCAGGTAAAGCACAGACCCACTCCCTGGGGTCACTGCAGCTCCCGTCTCTGGTGCAGAGGGCTCAGCTGCAGAGGGCACTGAGCAGAGCCACTGTCCCAACAGGACACAGTACCGGACATGCTGATCTTCCCGGAGCACGGACACGGCCTCCGGCGGCACAAGAGGGACTGGGTCATCCCCCCCATCAACTGCCCTGAGAATGAGCGGGGGCCCTTCCCCAAGAAGCTGGTGCAGGTATGTGTTCCCACAGGAACCAGGCAGGGTCCAGGGGCATCCCCAGAGTGCTGGGACATGTCTCCACCTGCTTATTCCTGCCTCGCTGCCAGATCAAATCCAACAAGGACAAGGAGACCAAGGTTTTCTACAGCATCACGGGGCAGGGAGCGGATACCATCCCCGCGGGTGTCTTCATCATCGAGCGGGAGACGGGGTGGCTGGAGGTGACAAAACCCCTGGACCGGGAGGAGAAGGATAAATATGTGGTGAGTGAGGGGGCATCTGTGGCGGGATGGGGACAGTCCTGGGGACTGCACACACACTGACTGTGCCCTTGCAGCTCTACTCCCACGCCGTGTCGGCCAACGGGCAGCCCGTGGAAGACCCCATGGAGATCATCATCACCGTCACTGACCAGAACGACAACCGGCCTGTCTTCACCCAGCAAGTCTTTGTTGGCTACATTGAGGAGAATGCAAAGCCGGGTACATGGGGACTGTGAGCTGGGACCACACAGAGCCCTGAGAGCAACCAGTGCTGGGGTGTCTGGTGGATTCTGTCCCATCCTTAAAATCTCCCTGGCTTGTCCCCACGTCCAGGCACATCTGTGATGACCGTGAACGCTACAGATGCAGATGATGCGATCAATGTGAACAATGGCATCATCGGCTACTCTATCCTCAGCGAGGAGCCCAAGGGAGCACAGCAGATGTTCACCATCAATGCCGAGAAGGGCATCATCAGTGTCATTGGCACAGGACTGGACCGGGAGGTGGGCATCTTGCCACAGCCTGAGGGAACCTGCGGCTACTCCACAGTGGGATGTGCCATGGGGAGAATGGGATACTGCAGCCCTGGGGTCCATCTGGTTTTGGGATGTGACATCTCTGGGTCACTGTCCCTGGTTGTAGAGGTGTCTATTGCCTTAAGTGCCAGCCCCTTGCGTAGGCAGCTGCCTCTGTGCCAGCAGGAAACAGCATGGTTAGAGAAGGGTGGAGGAGCAGGCAGGTGATACCTGGAGGAGGGGAACACCCCAGTCCCCCCCAGCCCTAACTGGGGTGATTTTGCTCTGCAGACCACTCCCAACTACACGCTGATCATCCAGGCTGCAGACCAGGAAGGCACTGGCCTGACCAACACTGCCACTGCCATCATTAAAGTCACTGATGCCAACGACAACCCTCCCGTCTTCAACCCTGCCACGGTACCACCAAGCCCCAGCCACTGCCCTCCCCAGCCATTGTGGCACAAGCCCCTCCTGGGGTGCCTGGGGCCTCACTGGTGCCTGTCCCTGTCCCATCTTGCAGTATGAGGGGTTAGTGGAAGAGAACCAGGTGGGGGTGCTGGTGACCCGGCTGCATGTGACAGACCAGGACCTGCCAGGCTCCCCGGCCTGGCGCGCCGTCTACCGCATCCAGAGCGGGGACCCGCAGGGCGACTTCGAGATCACCACTGACCCCAAAACGAACGATGGGCTCCTGAAAACTGCCAAGGTGGGTCCTGCTGCCGCATGGCTGCCTCAGCGCCAGCTGACTCCCTGCTGGCACTACCCGGCTTCTCTCCCACCCCCAGGGCCTGGATTATGAGACCCAGAACCGGTACAAGCTCGTGGTGTCAGTGGAGAACGAGGCCCCCTTCACCGTGGCCCTGAATCCTGCCACAGCCAATGTCCTGGTGGTGGTCACGGACATGAATGAAGCCCCGATCTTCAAACCCCCGGTCAAGGAGGTGAAGGTGATGGAGGATGTGCCAGTGGGATATCAGGTCACCTCCTACACAGCCCAGGACCCCGACAAGGACCAGAGACAGAAAATCACGTGAGTGGAGGGTGATGGTGGCAGGGGCTTTGCTGGGATGTCCGAGGCGCTGTGCTGCACCGTGTGCCCCTTCCTCTCCCCCTGCTGACCCCTGGCTGCCCGCAGGTATCGCATGGGCAGCGACCCTGCGGGGTGGTTGGCCATTGACTCTGAGAACGGCATCGTCACGGCAGCCCAGCCACTGGACCGGGAGTCGGCACATGCCATCAACAGCACCTACAAGGCCATCATCCTGGCCATAGACAACGGTGAGGATGGCCAGCTGCTGCCCCCGTGCCCATCTCCATGTCCCCCCATGGGGTGCAGACCCTTCCCTGGGTGCCTGGCTGACTCTTAGTCCCACAGGGTCACCAAACTATGCCACTGGCACGGGGACACTGATCCTCCTGCTTCAGGATGTGAATGACAACGGGCCCGTGCCAGAGCCCCGGAGCTTCGACATCTGCAACCAGCAGCCTGAGGAGCAAACGCTGAAGATCATCGACAAGGACCTGCCCCCCAACACTCACCCCTTCAAGGCAGAGCTGATGCATGGCTCTGGCAGCAACTGGACTGCCACTGTGGTGCTACCAGGTGGGTGCCACTTGCTCTGGTGCTGGGCCCTGCAATGAGCACTAGGCTAGGGACCTGCCATGGGGCAAAGTCCTGTGCCAGTGCCAAGAGTGTTCCCAGCCCAGAACTGGGAAAGGGGCTGGAGCACCAGGAGAGGCTGAGGGAGCTGGGGAGGCTCAAGAGGAGCCTTCTCACTCTCCACAACTTACTGGCAAGAGGGTGCAGCCAGGTGAGGGTCAGGATCTGCTCCTAAGATACAGTACAAGGGGAAACAACTTCAAGCTGTGCCAGGAAAGATTTAGGTTGGATATTGGGGAAAATTCATTCATGGAAAAGGTGCTCAGGCATTGGAAGAGGCTGCCCAGGGCAGTGGTGGAGTCCCCATCCCTAGAGGGATTTAAGAGCTGTGTGAATGTGGCACTTGTGGAAATGAGTCAGTGGTGGCCTTGGCAGTGCTGAGGGATGGCTGGACTCATTAATCTTGGAGACCTTTTCCAACCCAAATGAATCTGTGGTTCACCAAGACGAGGTGAAGCTGAGCATGAAGAAGGAGCTGGAGCCGGGCGAGTACAGCATCTTCCTGAAGCTGCTGGATGCGCAGGGCAAGGAGCAGATCACGCCGGTGAGAGCCCAGGTGTGCAGCTGCGAGGGGCCAGCCAAGAACTGCGAGCGGCGAGCGTTCATCTCCGGTGGCATGGGCGTGCCTGCCATCCTGGGCATCCTGGGGGGCATCCTGGCGCTGCTCAGTGAGTACCTGGGAATGAGGACGGGAGGGACAAAGTGCGGGTCACCCTCTCCTTGCTGCCCTGACACCCCCTCCCTGTGCCTGCAGTCCTCCTGCTGCTGCTGCTGCTCTTCGTAAGGAGGAGGAAGGTGGTGAAGGAACCACTGCTCCCACCCGAGGATGACATGAGGGACAATGTGTACCACTATGATGAGGAGGGCGGTGGCGAGGAGGACCAGGTGGGATGGCTGTGCTTGCTGGACCCTGCCCACCGAGTGGTGGCGGCGGTGCCCGTGGTTGTCCCTCGAGCCTTGACTCCTCCTGTCCCCCCAGGACTACGACCTGAGCCAGCTGCACCGGGGGCTGGACGCCCGGCCCGAGGTGATCCGCAATGA